>CM018590.1:2355000-2775137 GCA_009078335.1 Salix brachista
AAGATTAATTCAGGTTGATCCAGATCGATTTAATATATTATTGTCTTGATTTATTTTTAAAGAATATATATAATATTGAATTTTTTTAAGACAAACTATATTTTTACCAATTGTGTAGATTGTCTTTGAACTCATTAAGTTGATTAGGTCATATTCATTAAAATTATTATTTTTATTTGGGTTTAAAATTTGAATTGCATAATTTCAATTTAATTTATTTGTAAATTATATTGATTGAATTAATATTTTAAAATATACACATATATAACCCTAAAACAGACACCAAAACATGCTAAAACATGCTGTTTCAAATAAAAAACAATATAATAGAATTTACAATCTTAGATATAACCCATTACAAACGATGACGTAAAGAGTAGAAGAGAATCTCATTGGAGAGTGCATCCCACACACTCGAAAGTCGAAAGTGAAGGGGAGAGAGAACTTCCTATAATTTAATTAAAAATATCCACAGTTTGAGAATAGTTAGCTAGTGGACACGTGTATGAACCAAACCTTAAATATGTAATAATAAAATAACAAATGAAAATATCAAGCAAGACGCGGTTCAGGTTACGTGGGGTGCCCGCTACGTGTGTCGCTCAGCGTGCAATTTGGGTTCTGTCACCATCGATCAATCAAACTCCAATATTCTTTGGAGCAAAATAAATTCTCCATGAACTTTGGAGTTGCAGGTTGCAAAAAGCTACTTTCAATTGTCATGATGTCATTGTTGAACGATGAAATTAGCTTCACTTAAGCCTTGTGAGGAGGCTTTGATACTAGATGTTGTGAACCTCATTTGACCACTCACAAAGAAAACTGAAAGCTAAAAATATGCAACCCACGTTTTGCAATCCTAACAATGTGGTGTACGACTAAGTCAGAATCAAAACAAATAACTTATTCCTGCATATAGGATTTATTAACAACAACTAAAACAAACTTACAACTCAACCCTACAACTAGGAAATCTTGACAACTTCAACGTTGTGCCTGTGCAAATTTTCCATACAAGAACATGGTAAGGCACTAATTTTTATACAGGAGTTATAATCCTAATAAAATATAACAAGTGTAATTCAAATGATAATCCTAATAAAAACATAAAATCGTCTTGCAGCCAATGTTTCATTACCTTCTACGCGCATCAGAAAAATCTCTTGCAGCCAAATTTATATTTTTGCATAAATTTCCGAGCAAGAAAATTTATAGATTTTGGCAGCATCGCATTCAAATGGCATGATTTTCCACACGGCAAAATATTCAATAGGCTGCCTTCATCTCTCGGACGTGCTCTGTTTGGTTTGCGGGTCTCGTCCGATACCCTCAAAATCAAAAGGTATAGACTTCAACAAGCAGCTATGGGTGTGAACAAGGTGTGTTTAGAATCAAACACGCGCATTGAGAAGGTGTGACCTATGCTTTAATTTTCAAACACGGTCAGGGCATCATATCCGCAAGCCATTTTCAAACATCTAGCCTTTCCTATTTATGTTTATTTATAAGAAAACCCTATGTCGTTTTTATTTATAGTCGATAAATTAAATCATCTGGTTTAGGAAGACTCCATCTTATTAAATCATTTAAATTTAGTTGCGTAGGCCTCCCAGTCGCCGGGGGTAGGTCTGATTAGTCACACACATTTGAAGACTCCTTCACCTTTCACTAATTTTCAAAGAGTAAAATCAAACGCCGGGGGTAGATCAACTTTTTAGATGAGTTGAAATATTAATTGGCTTACACAAGTCAAATAAGAGTTCATTTTTTCCTGAAAAAATCGCTATTGTATTGGGTCAGCACTTGTATGCTTCTTAACTATTATTATATAATAAGGTTTATGGGTTAACATCCTTAATTAGTTCAATTCGTTATAGAAGTGTTGTTAAGAAATTGCTATTAAGCTCAGCATGGCTTAACAAATAAGCTTCTAACCTATCGATTTGGGATTTAATTTATGTTGAATTAACCTCGATCAAAACTATATCATTTTAGCTTTACTTTTTATCAAACGTCACCAAGTAGCTGGAATCCGACCACCTCATAAACACCATACAGAGGTAACCTTTGACGTTGTTTCTACTACTTGCGTGCTTGCTGTCTTTTTTTGTTTCATCTTTTCAATAATATTAATTGTTGCAGGATAGCAATATTACAATAGGAAGATTGCCAAAGAAAATAATTTGATTGACCAGTTTATTGAGTTCCTTGTAGGTCTTCAAGTATCTATTTTAGAAATGCAGAAAGAAAAACGCAAGCAATCCAACGATGAAGAAGACGATTCATCCTCGCGAAAGAGAAGAAAAGCTGACCTCAGCAAGCCTGTCAGTTTTATCTCCACAGGTAAGGTAGAGATATCTCGTGCTGAGAGCATAATAATAATAATAAAAATTCCTTGGTAAATCAGTTTTGTTAAAATCGGACCATGACATTCCATCCTAATCAGTTGCTATCAAGTTGAAGAAAAGAGGGGGAAATAATGTTTTTTTATTAAGAGTTTTTTTTAAATATATATTTTTTAATTATATTTCTGTTTACAAGTCTATTTATTTTGAGTTTTATTATTTGCTCAGATCACTTCCTTTTGTTCTTTATTTCTCATTGCTAAATAATGGAAGTGTTCAACAATGACACAACCCCTTTGTTTATGAATTGACGAGAATTTCTGCAGCTGCCATGACAGATCCAGACTCGTCTCGCTCTAGACCAAAGGGGGCCTACGATGTATTTCTGAGTTTTAGAGGAGAAGATAATCGCAAGAGTTTTACAGGTCATCTATATACTGCCTTAGTTCAAGCGGGAGTCCACACTTTTCTAGATGAAAATGAACTTCCTAGAGGTGAAGAAATCTCCAAACATCTCCTCAAGGCAATTCAAGAGTCGAAGATATCCATAGTGATCTTCTCAAAAGGATATGCTTCGACTAGATGGTGTCTTAGGCCTTGTTTGTTTCAAGGAAACTGAATTCTAGGAATTCAGTTTCCTTGCTTTCCAGTGTTTGACAACACTTTAAAAAAATAGTCAAAGGAAAGTGATTTCCATCACTTTCCCAGTCAACATTTTTTAAGCTGTAACACGCGGAAAGTGTTTTCCGCTCGTCACGAGCGGAAAACACTTTCCGCGTGTTACATATCTTTCACTCATCTCTGCACGTCCCTCATCTTCAAATACTGCTCCTTCCCCAATCGCTTCTTCAATGATTTCCAACCCGTAAACAACAGAACCAAAGGCTATATCTGCTACCCCTATACTTTCTCCACCGAAAAATTTCTTCTCCCCAATCCCGTGCTCTTCTACTGTTTGCAACATTTCCAGGGTTTCCTTCTTTGTCTTCTCAAGTTCTTCACCTTTAGAGCTAAACATTCTAAACACTGCTGTGCCCTGCAGCAAGAATTAATCATGACATTGATTACTAGAAACCAAACGGACTGCCAAAGAAAATTGATCTTAACAGGTCCGGTTTTATAGTATTGTAAGAGTTATGAAATGTACCTTATCTTCGGCAAATTTGACCCAGAAACGAGCCTGTGCTCTCTCGTAGGGGTCCTTAGGCAGCAATGGGTTTTGGGGCCACACCTCATCGATGTATTCGACAATAATCATGGACTCGCAAACTGGCTTGTCGCCATGGAGAAACACCGGGACCTTCTTGTGAACAGGGTTGTACTTGAGAAGCAGAGGACTTTTATTGGTGAGATCTTCTTCTATAATAAACTCATACGGAATAGCCTTCAATTTTAGAGCCCATATCACTCGGTGAACAAATGGACTGGGCAATGTTCCAAGCAGCTTCGGTTGTTCAGCCATGATTGCGAGGTCTGTTGTGATTCTTCATCGTTACCTCCCACACTCCTTTATAGAGTTATTAACTTTCCTTTGAAATCGGTGATCTTTTGTTTTTTCAACAAGTCGAAAAGTCTCAGTTAATCAGAGGCACAGAATACAGCTAATGTTTAGACAAAAATGAAAACCCACTTTAAGTGTTTTTGATTTCTGATTTAGCTTTTAAATGCCGTTTCTTTGGCTTGGTTGATTATTTGTGGTGCTAAGTTTTGCTGATTAATTTGGAAATTTGATTTGGGAATGAAGATTTGTATCTTGGAAAGATGGTTTCTCATTACAATAATCGAATTGATGCTTGTTTATAAATAACTGTATGAGTTAATCCATGAGAACCCAAAAACAGTAAAGGAACAAGCTATATTTGTTGAAAGGTAGTGGATTTGCTTCTAGTCAAATGAAAAGAGATGATTCCTCGTTCAAGTAATGGAAACTTGGGTGAAGTATGTACCGTACAGATTTGACCTAGCATTTCAAGAGGGACGCCATTGTTGCCGAGTTGAAAGTTGAGAAAATCATTTCCCAAATAAACTATGTATGAATATAGGATATAATAAAAAAATTCATCATTATACTTTTTAGATTTCATTTTTTTATTTTAAGTGATTAAATATTGTATATTAAATATTTTATATATATTAGATATACTTGAAAAAAAAATTAATTTATTAATAAATTATTTTCCAATTCATTTTCCAGTTCATTTTCCATAACACAAACAAACACTGGAAAGTGTTTTCCAGTTCATTTTCCATAACACTGCCAAACATCGGAATTCACTTTTCAGGAATTCACTTTCCCCGGAATTCACTTTCCAAAAGGAAACCACTTTCCAGCAAACAAACGGGGCCTTAATGAACTTGTAGAGATTCTTGAGTGTAAAAAAAGGAAAACTGGCCAGATTGTTCTTCCTATATTCTATGACATTGATCCTTCAGATGTGAGAAAGCAGACTGGTAGTTTTGCAAAAGCATTTGATAAGCATGAAGAATGTTTTAAAGAGAAGGTGAAGGAGTGGAGAAAAGCTCTTGAGGAAGCCGGAAATCTCTCTGGATGGAATCTCAATGATATGGAAAATCGGTATGCCTTTTTTTTTCTCTCTAAGATTCACTTTATGGAGTGATTGTACCATGTGATACAATAATTTTTTTAGCATATACTTAATTGATTCTCTTTTAAGGTCTTGCTTTTGTCGATGAGCAGGCACGAATCAAAATTAATCCAAGCCATCATCAAGGATGTGTTGAACAAATTGGATCCCAAGTGCATAAATGTTGCTACTAACCTGGTAGGTATTGATCACCTGGTCCAAACTATTAGTGACTTTCTAAGTACGACAACAGATGAGGTTTGCATGGTGGGCATACATGGGATGTCGGGAATAGGAAAGACGACGATAGCAAAAGTTGTTTTTAATCAACTTTGCTATGGATTCGAGGGTAGTTGTTTTCTTTCGAATATCAATGAAACATCAGAACAGTCGAATGGTCTTGCTCTTTTACAAGAACAAC
Organism: Salix brachista; assembly: GCA_009078335.1. Taxonomy (NCBI): domain Eukaryota; kingdom Viridiplantae; phylum Streptophyta; class Magnoliopsida; order Malpighiales; family Salicaceae; genus Salix; species Salix brachista. Next base: position 2,360,352 of record CM018590.1, read on the forward strand.
TTCTTCACAATATCTTAAAACAAAATGTTGCCACTATCAATAATGCTGATAGAGGAATGGTTCTGATCAAACAACGACTTTGTCACAAAAGAGTTATTGTTGTTGTTGATGATGTGGCTCAGCAGTGCCAACTAAATGCTTTAGTGGGAGAGCGAGGTTGGTTTGGTCCAGGAAGTAGAGTGATAATTACAACCAAAGATGAACGCTTGCTTCTTAACGTGGATCGAAAATTTAAGGTTGAAGAATTGAAACGAGATGTGTCCCTTCAGCTTTTCAGTTGGCATGCCTTCAGGGATAAGAAGCCATCAAAAGATTATGTTGAGCTTTCAAAATATGTAGTTGATTACTGTGGAGGGATTCCTTTAGCCCTTGAGGTTTTAGGTTCTAGTTTGTCTGCGAAAAACAAATCTAGATGGAAATGTGTGCTCGACAAATTGAGAATCATTCCAAACCATGATATTCAGGAAAAACTTAGAATATGTTTTGACAAACTGGATGACCACAAACTACAAAAAACATTTCTTGATCTTGCATGCTTTTTTATTGGTAGAAATAAAGAATATATATCACATGTACTTGAAGCTCGATGCGGTTACAATCCAGAAGATGATTTGGGAACTCTTACTGAAAGGTCTCTGATTAACGTTAATGCTTCTGGAGAGATAAGCATGCATAATCTATTACGAGACATGGGAAGGGAGATCATTCACAAAGAGTCACCTGACCACCATGGAAACCGCAGCCGAATTTGGCAACATGAGGATGCATGGAATGTACTCAGCAAGCAGATGGTAATAACTAAATGCATAAACAAAAGCACAATCATACACGTATATCTTTGCTTTAAACTTCTTATATATAACTACTTTGAAACTCTATTGAATTTTGTTTGATTTTCAGGGAACAGAAGTTGTAGAGGGTTTATCGGTGGATGTGAGAGCATCAGAAAATAAATTACTGAGCACAAGATCATTCACAAAGATGAGATTCTTGAAGTTACTCCAAATCAATGGAGTACATCTCTCTGGGCCCTTCAAACTGCTTTCAGAAGAGTTGATATGGATTTGTTGGCTTGAATGTCCTTTGAAATCTTTTCCATCTGATTTGACGTTGGACAACCTAGTTGTTCTTGAGATGCAGTATAGTAACATCAAAGAATTATGGAAGGAGAAAAAGGTGCGTAACATACTACAATCCTCCAAAAATTGTCATTGATGTAATTTATAATCATAAGTTATAAGCTTTAATGATAACTTTTTTGTTATTTTCCTTACTGCTCTTACAGATTCTCAACAAACTAAAAATCCTTAATCTCAGTTATTCAAAGAATCTTGTTAAAACACCAAACATGTACAGTTCAAGTCTACAGAAACTCCTGTTGGAAGGTTGTTTGAGTTTAGTTGAGCTGCATAAATCACATTTAAAGAGCCTCATTTTCTTAAATCTAAAAGGATGTCGGAGGCTAAAGACTCTTCCCCAAAGCATTTGCAATGCAAAGTCTCTTGAGATTTTGAATATTTCTGAGTGTTCACAACTTGAGAAGTTGCCGAAGCACATGGGTGGTATAGAATCCCTTACCGAGCTGCTAGCAGATGGCATTAACAACGAGCAATTACTCGCTTCAATTGAACATTTAAAGTATCTAAGGAAGTTGTCAATGTGCAGATACAAGTTCAATGCGGACGCACCATCATCTACATCTTGGCCTTCACCAATTTCATCATGGATTTCAGCAACTGTTTTAGATTGGAAAGCTTTGCTGCCAACTTGTTTCACTAGTTGGAGATTATTGAGAAAACTAAGACTTGCTTATTATGGTTTGTCTGAACGTACAATTAATTGTGTTGATCTTGGTGGTTTGGTTGCTCTCAAGGAGTTGAATCTATCAGGAAACAATTTCTTCAGTCTGCCTTCAAGCATCAGCATCCTTCCTAAGCTTCAAGTTTTGAGAGTTTCGCATTGCATGAATCTTGTATCAATCTCAGAGCTTCCCTCAAGTTTAAAACTCTTAGATGCAATTGGCTGCAAATCAGTGGAGAGAGTAAGACTACCAATCCAATCAAAAAATAATTCAAATCTGTCTCTACATAGATGTCGAAGTAAACATGGTTGGATTATATCCTCTGATACCGTCTGCGATTTATCGAATAATAATACGAGTCTTGTTGAGGTACAATTTCATTCTCTTTTGCACATAAAGAAACACACATTTGACACATGCTGTATAGAATTAATGCATATTCATATGGATTGATTATTTTTAAAAATTTTCGTACTGATCTTTGAAATGTAAATATATACAGGCATCTTACAATCATTGTTATGGATATCATATTGCCGACTACGATGCCAGTTTGCTTATGAGTCTCATTTGTCGTAAGTATCAAATTGGGTTGAGATACCGTGCAGAAGGATGTTCATTGTCATTTCATATACCTCAAGTATTCCAAGGGTTGGTTTTTTGGGCTTTTAGTACAAGGATGTTTTTTAGTAGTAGTCATACAATCAAAGCTATTATTAGAAAAAAGAGCAACGGTATGCAAGTGTTTCAAGCTACTACACAAGGAGTAGGACTCTATTGCCCTCTTAGTTGGGTAAGATACGTAAGTTTAAGGGAGATGGCAATGGAAGAATATTGTGGACACGAAGAGTTGGAATTTTATGTGAATTTGGGGAGCGAAGACATTAATGTGAAACAATGTGCGATCCAGGTAATAGAGGATTTGGATTCATTCAAAGCAATAGAGTGGGATCCCGACATTGAAAGTGATAATGTGATACCTTCACCACCAAGTCATGTCCTTTATCATCCCCTTTATGGTTCCATATCATTTACTACAGGAGAGAAGTGGAAAGCGGATTTACTCAAGTCGAAGAATTTCCAATGGTAGATTTATCCATTTTCTTAGTACTAACCTAGAGCTACGTGGAACTTTGGATCATTATATATCTCATCTATACCAATTTAAGAAGAGGAAACTTTAACCTCAGCCCAGTTAGTTGAAGCATTTCTTTGTGAAATTTCTATATCTCATACCTTCTTAGTTATGATATTATCGCCTTGTTGTATAAAATTAATTAATAAAGCATGTTCTTTTTGAGTTAAATGTCAAATGCTCACAATTTTTTTCTTGAGGAATTTTAAGCAATTATGTAATTAAAACATAAAAATAATGTGTTAGGGAAACTCATTTCTTGTCTTTGGAAATCTAATTTGTCTCATGAGCTAATTCTAAATAGGCTAAAAAAAGAATAATTCTAGTTAAGTTTGATATTTAAATGCACAATGTGGAAATTTGCTTTATTGTGTAATTGATTTGAGTTGTTTTTTCCTTAGTTATTGAATTACTAATATGGAAAGATCAATTAAGGTACTAGATTGAAAGGAAACTTAAGATTGAAAATTAACCCTAATGGAGTAAGACTCAAGAAACTCAAAAGCCAAGGACTAAAAATCTGAGAAAAATGAAAATAAGATTAATCCATTGATGAGAAAAACGAAGGCTTTTCGAATTGCCAACTCATATATTTTACTAAACAAAATGCAATAATATTTCTTTTTAATTAAAAACTAGATTATTGTTAATGATCCAAACATACCAAACTATACAAAATAAGAACAAACACCAAACCATTTTTTTCACAAATACAAAAATTATTTTTGATATTAGCAGATAAAAATGATCTAAAAACACCATTTTTTAATATAAAATAAAAAAATTCAATTTTTTTCATAAAGCAACTTTGAAATAAAGAAACATACAGACCTTTGGAGTTCATGATATTAAGATACTGTTTATCATTGTGTTTTAAAAGTGTTTTTTTTTTTTTTAATTTTTAGATCTCTTTTACGTGCTGATGTCAAAAATATTTTTTTAATAATAAAAAATATTATTTTGATATATTTTTAAACAAAAAATATTTTTAAAAGCAACTTCAACCACATTTTTAAACAGAAAATAAAATTAGGACTTAAATTATATAGTTTAGTCGAGGTTGAAGAAAAAATAAAGTAAGAAATTTATCCCATTAATCTATTAGTCTCATAAAAATAATTATAATATTATGTTAATAACAAACTCTTTATACTTCCATTTTATAAATAAAATGTAAGGAAGTTAAATGTCAGGAGCTATTGTATTTCATTGCTAGTTATTTATATCGGTTTTAGTTACTGCTAATCATTTGGATTCCCATTTAGTAAACCATAAGGATTCCTATTTAAGAAACATAAACAAGCCACTTATTTAAGGACTAAGAAAAGAAATAAAGCAGGAAAATAAAAGTCTGACCTTGCCACTAAATTTCCTGTGGTCAGGAAATTATAGATTTGCCCTGACCATACTACCTAGAAACAGCATCTGTTAAAATAGCTTGAAAAACTTAAAACCAACTTGCATAACCAATCGTCTAAGCTTTCATCTCGCTGAATTTAAGCTTTGCTGAATATCTCCTCTTGTCCCTTGCTTAAATATGAACCCAAAGTCAAATCTAAATCCGTAGGCAGCATCAGGAGCTGAGAGTAGTTTTATTAATTACCTAAGATATACCTAAGATTAATCAATACTGAGGTTTTTAGTATTTCAGGTTTTGTCCTTAATCCTCATTCCTTTTCTCTATTATTAGAACTTTATCTCAACTTGTTTTATTTTTTATGCTTTATGTAAAGGAAATATTGATCTGCTATCAGTGTTTGCATTCATCATTCATACTGCATGTTTGCATTGCTCTGCATTACTCAGCATTGTTCTGTTTTGCATCTATTGTTTAGTTCTCATATAGCTTAGCTTACATTTAGTTACTTTACAATGTAATAGACTTAGCTTACATTCATACACACGTGAACTGTGTGTCTTGCATTGCATGCACACGTGAACTGTGTGTAATCTGTTTGTTCAATAACAGATTCAGTTAGTAGCAGTTAATTGCTAACTGAATCTGTTGACTCCTCTAACACAACAATCACGTGTTAGATATCTTGTAGGCTATATATAGCCAGAGTCCTCTCAATAAAGCTTGACTGAAATTCATTGCAAGTTTCTCTATTTCTTTACATTTGGTATCAGAGCTTAGGCTTGACAGAGACAAAGGAAGAAGATGACCAGCGAAGGGAGCTTTGTGCAGCCAGCAATCCCTCGGTTTGATGGACATTATGACCACTGGAGCATGCTCATGGAAAACTTCTTGCGTTCAAAGGAATTCTGGGGACAGATTGAACATGGCTGTGGAGAAACAGCTAGTGGATCAGTGCAAACTGATGCGCAGCAAAAGAAGCTTGATGAATTGAAGTTGAAGGATCTTAAAGTGAAGAATTACCTCTTCCAAGCAATTGATCGGACAGTCCTAAATACAATTTTGAAGAAAGACACTGCAAAGGATATTTGGGATGCCATGAAGAAAAGATTCGAAGGAGATGCAAGAGTCAAGAAGTCTCATCTTCAAGCACTGCAACGAGAATTTGAGACCTTGGAGATGAAATTGGGGGAAAGTGTAACAAGCTATTTCTCTAGAGTAATGACTGTTGCAAACCAGATGAGAGTCTATGGAGAAGAAATGAGAGATGTAAAAATCGTGGAGAAGATACTTAGAACTCTCACAGAGAGATTTAACTACATAGTTTGTTGCGTGGAAGAGTCAAAGGACACTGAAAAATTGACAGTGGATGAACTTCAAAGCACGTTAATTGTGCATGAGCAGAAGTTTAGAAAGACTGTTGGTGAAGAATAGGTCTTGAAGGTTTCTGTGGAAGCAGGAAGGGGCAGAGGCCGAGGTAGAACTGTCTATAGGGGAAGAGGAAGGGGAAGAAGCAACTGGAACAATGACAGGAGTGGTTTCAATAAAGCAGTAGTGGAGTGCTATAGGTGCCACAGATTAGGTCATTACCAGTATGAATGCCCTTCCTGGTCTAAAGAAATCAACTATGCTAAACTTGATGAGGAAGACGAGATGCTGCTGATGGCTTTCGTTGAAGAAAATGGAGCAGAAAGGAGGGATGCATGGTTTCTTGATTCTGGTTGTTCAAACCACATGTGTGGGGATAGAACTATGTTTAGTTCTATTGATGAAAGTTTTCGTCAGAAGGTGAGATTGGGCAATAATTCCAGGATGGAGGTGTTGGGTAAGGGAAGTGTGAAGTTGAACATGGAAGGGACTCGGTTTACAGTAACTGAAGTGTATTATGTTCCTGAACTCATGAACAATCTCTTGAGTATAGGGCAGTTTCAAGAGAAAGGGCTGGCAATCTTGATCCAAGGAGGGATGTGCAAGATTTATCATCCACATAGAGGATGCATTATGTAGATAAGGATGAGTGCAAACAGAATGTTTATTCTGCTTGCACAACCATACGTGACAGCTTCTCAAGATGAGTGTCTGCACACAGACTCCCCAAATGTGCAGCAGCTGCAAAGTGCACAATATCAGCTTCCAATTGTGCAGCAAGGCATGAAGAAGAATGTGCAGCAACTGTCCAAATTGTGGCACTACAGGTACGGGCACTTAAACTATAAATGTTTGAGAACATTGCAGAACAAAGGGATGGTGCGTGGACTCCTTGAGATTGCTGTAATTGATGAGCTGTGCACTGATTGTATCACTGGCAAACATCACCGAGAACCTATGCCAAAGAAGAGCTACTGGAGAGCCAGTCAAGTGCTAGGTCTTGTTCATGCGGACATATGTGGTCCAATCAGCCCCATATCTTATGGAAACAAGAGGTATACTTTGTGTTTCATAGATGATCATAGCAGGAGATCATGGGTATATTTTCTCTGTGAAAAATCTGAAGCATTTAATCACTTTAAATGCTTTAAGAAGAAGGTTGAAAATGAGGCAGGGGTGCTCATCAAATGTTTGCGAACCGATAGGGGAGGGGAGTTCACCTCAACAGATTTCAATCGGTTTTGTGATGAAAATGGCATTAAACGGCAGTTGACGACTGCCTACACCCCCCAACAAAACGGGGTGGCCGAACGGAAGAATCGAACGATTATGAATATGGTGCGCACAATGTTGCTTGCAAAGGGTGTTCCAAAAACTTTGTGGGCAGAGGCAGTAAGGTGGAGCAACTATGTGTTGAATAGATGCCCAACATTGATGGTTGAAAATATCACACCCGAAGAGGCTTGGAATGGGGTTAAGCCTTCGGTGGAGCATTTTCGTGTGTTTGGATGTGTGGCTCACGCACATGTACCAGCAACACAGCGAACTAAGCTTGATGATCGCAGTGTTAAGTGCATATTTTTGGGTGTGAGTGAGGAATCAAAGGGGTACCGTTTGTTCAACCCAATTACAAACAAAGTAATTGTGAGCAGGGATGTAATTTTTGAGGAGGAGAAGAATTGGGAATGGGACAGGAATTTCCAAGAACAAATCCTGATGGATTTAAACTGGGGAGACGATCATGGAAGAGAGGAGTTGGATGATGACAGTAATGGTGCCTTGGATGAGAATGACTGTGGAGAAGAAGGAGCTGTTCATGACTTTGCAGATGAGTTTGCAGACCATGGTGCAGACAGTGGTGTAGTAAGGAGAAATGACGACAGCATTAATGAACTTGGCAGTGCAGAAGATGGTGGGTTCGTAGGGGATGATGGAGATGCTGTGAATGAAATTGATGCAATTTCTGCACATGAAAATGCAGGTGGAAACACTGCCAGTGGAAGCTCAAGGAGAATTAGAAAGCCTCCAACTTGGATGAAGGACTACACCAGCAGACAGGGGTCAAGCTCCTCTGATGATGAGATAAACATGGCTTTGTTAATGTCAAACGATCCTTTGCATTATGAAGAGGCAGTAACAGATGCTAATTGGAGGATGGCAATGGATAATGAGATCAATTCCATTGAGAAAAATAAGACATGGTCTTTGGTCACACCACCCACGGGCTGCAAGGTAATTGGAGTGAGGTGGATCTATAAAACAAAGTATAATGAGCATGGAAAGCTTGAGAAGTATAAGGCACGGTTGGTGGCGAAAGGGTACTCGCAAAAGCATGGAATAGACTACACAGAGGTGTATGCCCCCCGGTGGCTAGAATGGAAACCGTCAGGATGATTGTGGCAATTGCAGCTCAAAGAAATTGGGACATATTTCAGATGGATGTTAAATCAGCGTTCCTTCATGGGGAGCTCAATGAAAACGTGTACATTGAACAGCCGAAGGGTTATGAAGTCGAGGGAAGTGAGTGCAAAGTGTATAAATTGCACAAGGCGCTATATGGGCTAAAGCAAGCCCCACGAGCTTGGTTTAGCCGTATGGAAGGCTACTTTGTCAGTGAAGGGTTCACGAAGTGTCCGAATGAACAAACCCTTTTCACAAAGCAAAACGACAAAGGTAATAAGCTCATTGTAAGTGTGTACGTTGATGACTTGGTATACACTGGAGATGAGAAGGAGATGATGGACAGTTTTAAGAAGTCTATGATGCATGTCTTTGAAATGAGTGACTTGGGACGGATGAAGTTTTTCCTTGGCATAGAAGTTATACAACGGAGTGATGGTATCTTCATATGCCAACGGAAATATGCGCTGGAGATATTAAAAAGGTTTGGAATGGCAGAAAGTCGTGAAGTACATAGTCCAATTGTGCCAGGATCAAAATTATACAGAGATGAAGATGGGGCTGCAATTGATGAGTCATATTACAAGCAAATTATAGGGAGCTTGATGTATCTCACATCAACCCGTCCAGACTTGGTGCACAGTGTAAGCTTGATTAGTAGGTACATGGCTAAACCTACTGAGATCCATCTACAAGCGGCCAAGAGAATATTGAGGTATCTGAAGGGTACAGTTGACTGTGGAATCATGTATAAAAGAGGTGGTTCAACTGATCTTATTGCTTATACCGATAGTGACTATGCTGGTGATGTGGATGATCGGAAAAGCACTTCGGGTTATGTTTTTCAGCTGGGATCAGGAGCAGTATCTTGGGCATCAAAGAAGCAACCTATTGTCACTTTATCGACAACGGAAGCCAAATTTGTGGCCGCAGCTGGATGTGCGAGTCAGGTAGTTTGGATGAGGAGAGTTCTTGAACAACTTGGTCTAGAGCAGGAAGGGGGCACCACGGTTATGTATGATAATAGCTCTACCATTAAATTGTCGAAGAATCCAGTCTTGCACGGGAGAAGTAAGCATATTGACGTGCGATTTCATTTCCTAAGAGAGCTTGCGAATAATGGAATTATTGAACTGCTGCATTGTGGATCCGAAGAACAAGTTGCGGATGTGATGACTAAGCCATTAAAATTGGAGTCCTTTCAGAAGTTCAAGAAGCAGATGGGAGTGTGTAGGATTGATGAGTTAAACTAACTAAGTATCTTGGTTAGTTTAAGGGAGGGATTATAAAGGAAATATTGATCTGCTATCAGTGTTTGCATTCATCATTCATACTGCATGTTTGCATTGCTCTGCATTACTCAGCATTGTTCTGTTTTGCATCTATTGTTTAGTTCTCATATAGCTTAGCTTACATTTAGTTACTTTACAATGTAATAGACTTAGCTTACATTCATACACACGTGAACTGTGTGTCTTGCATTGCATGCACACGTGAACTGTGTGTAATCTGTTTGTTCAATAACAGATTCAGTTAGTAGCAGTTAATTGCTAACTGAATCTGTTGACTCCTCTAACACAACAATCACGTGTTAGATATCTTGTAGGCTATATATAGCCAGAGTCCTCTCAATAAAGCTTGACTGAAATTCATTGCAAGTTTCTCTATTTCTTTACACTTTACCCTTTTTATCATCTGATTCTGACATTCTCCTTTGGCTTTTGCAATGTGTACCTGTATTCTGTGTGGGGCTTTTGTTGAAAAGTCTACCTGCAGAAGAAGAAGAAGAAAAGCCACAAACACTTACTGTATAGATTAGGAAATATAAAGTCCTGTTTTGTATTGGACTGTTAAATAGCCGTTAGAAACAATTGTATAAATAGCCTTGTAATCTCTTCTAAATACAACAATTGAATTACTCTCTTCTGCAAAACTCTCTCTTTACTATCAAATATAATTTCTCATGGTATCAGAGCATACCCATTAAACAAAAGCTTCCGCAAAACTCCAATGGAGAACAATGCTGATTCAAACATCAGTAATCAAAACACAAATCCCAGTTACACTATACAAAATTCACAGACCCTAACCATAGAACCATCTGATCCCCTTTTCATCCACACATCCGATCACCCAAGTATGAACCTTGTTCCAAAGGTTCTTGATGGAACAAACTATGCTATGTGGAGACGATCTATGTTGATCAGCCTCAGTGCAAAGAACAAACTGGGCTTCATCAACGGAACCATACCCACACCCATTGAAACCGATCCCAAATTCATGCTGTGGCAAAGATGCAATGACATGGTATTGTCTTGGATTCTCAATTCTTTGAATCAAGAAATTGCCAGCAGCGTTCTTTATGTGGAAACCCCCTCTGAAATTTGGTTGGATCTTCAAGAACGATTCTCACAAGGTAATTTCTCTCATCACTATCAAGTTCAACGCTCAATTGTAGAACTCCAGCAAAATCAAGACTCAATCTTTACGTATTACACAAAGATAAAAACCTTGTGGGATGAATTAAAGATGAGCAGTCCACTAATTCAATGTACATGTGGAGGAATGAAACAATTGACGAACAATGAAGAAAAAATGAGATTAAGCCAGTTTTTGATGGGTTTAGATGAAAGCTATTCTGGAATTAGAGGCCAAATCATGCTTATGCAACCATTACCCACTGTCAAGAAAGCCTATGCACTGCTGTGTGAAGAAGAAAAACAAAGGGGGCTTGTTGAACACAAAGGAAATGAACAAATTCACGCGATGAATGTGAAAAGAACAGGAACTGGGTCTGGGTCACAAAGGCATGACCTTTACCGGAATTGGATACCTGCAAATCCAAACAGCCAACCAAGGAAGCGTCTCCACTGCACCTACTGTGAGGGGGCAACGCATACGGTTGACAAATGCTTCTACTTGAATGGATTTCCAGTTGGCCATGCTCTTCATGGCAAGAAAATTCAGCCCTGAAATCGCCAGAAATTTTCAGCCAATATGGCCGAAACAGAGCCATGGAGACAGAGTCAAGGCACGCCAGGTGGAGCCTCTAATCAGCCCCTACAGCTCACGGCTGGAGAGTTGGCTCAACTCAAGGACTTTTTAAATGAAAAATCTGCAATCTCAGCAAACTATACAGGTAACCTAAACTCAGCTGAATTTTTACAGTGGATTATCGACAGTGGCGCAACCAATCACATAGCCACCTCAATTTCTGATGAAGACACAGCACCCATGTCTTCCCAAGTCACAATGCCGAATGGCTCTAAGGCAAAAATAACAAAAACCGGTTCTGCATATATCACCAAAAATATACATGTTCACGGTGTACTTTGTGCACCCTCATTTCATGTGAACTTATTATCAGTCAGTAAACTCACAGCTGCTCTTAATTGTTCCATACATTTTTTCCCAACATTTTATATATTGCAGGACCTAGCTTCGAAGAGGATGATTGGCCTGGGGAAGCAGATTGAAGGGCTATACTACCTTATGCCACAATCGGAATCACGAACCTATCAAATATCTGGACAATCAGCTGCTATGTGGCACAACCGGCTAGGACACCCTTCAAAGCTACCATCCCAACTTTTATCAAAAATAATTCCATCATTTGTCTATGATTCACATCACTCATGCGAAGTATGCCCTTTGGCAAAACAAACAAGGTTAACCTTTCCCATAAGCTCTATTCAAAGTATTAAAATTTTTGAGCTTATACATTGCGATATTTGGGGTCCACACAAAATTGAAACTCACTCGGGGGCACATTATTTCTTAACAATTGTGGATGACTACTCTCGTTTTACTTGGATTTTTCTCATGAAATTCAAATCCGAAACACAAAGGTTATTAAAATCTTTTATCGCATTTGTTCATACTCAATTTAACTGTCAAGTTAAATGCATGAGAAGTGATAATGGGATGGAATTTATCTCCTTAAAACCATATCTTTCTACCCTTGGGATTTTATTGCAAACTTCATGTCCATATACACCGCAACAAAACGGGGTAGTTGAGCGAAAACATAGACACCTATTAAATGTTGGTCGCGCATTAAGATTTCAATCAAACTTGCCTTTAAAATTTTGGGGAGAAAGTTTACTCACTGCAACTTATCTCATTAATCGTATTCCAACCCCGATTTTAAAACACAAATCACCACATGAGCTTTTGTATGGAAAACCACCTATCTACCATCATCTCCGTGCCTTTGGATGTCTTTGCTATGCAACCAATTTACAACCAATAAACAAATTTTCACCTCGAGCTCGTCGTTGTATTTTTGTTGGATATCCTTCCAACCAAAAAGCATATTGTGTTTATGACCTCACCACTCACCAATTCTTCACCAGCCGAGACATCATCTTCCATGAAAATACCTTCCAAAAAGAAATGGTGAAAGATGCTGCGAATTACAGAAGATTGGTAGGGCGATTAATATACCTGACGATCACCAGACCAGATATCACATATTCGGTCAACATTTTAAGTCAATTTATGCACACTCCAAGAAAGCCTCACTGGGATGCTGCCCTTCGTGTGTGCAAATACCTGAAAAGCAATCCAGGTAATGGCTTATTATTTCCAGCAAACAGCTCCTTACAATTGAAAGCATATTGCGACGCCAATTGGGCAAACTGTCCTATGACAAGACGATCTACAACGGGTTACTGTGTATTTCTTGGAAATTCTCTCATCTCGTGGAAAACAAGAAAACAAAAGACCGCCTCTCGATCATCAGCTAAAGCAGAATACAGGTCTATGGCTGCTGCAACATGTGAGCTTACTTGGCTTCGACATTTGTTTAAAGACCTACGAGTACAGTTAAAACCAGTGGAATTATTCTGCGACAATCAAGCTGCACTACATATCGCTGCTAATCCGGTATATCATGAACGCACAAAGCATATAGAAATTGATTGCCATGTTGTTCGAGAAAAAATTCAAGAAGGTCAAATTATTACAAAATTTGTCCCTTCACATCTCCAGTTGGCAGACATATTCACTAAAGCCTTAGGGGGGGACAATTTCAAGAAATTAACAAGCAAGTTGAACATTCTTGACATCCATGCTCCAACTTGAAGGGGAGTGTTGAAAAGTCTACCTGCAGAAGAAGAAGAAGAAAAGCCACAAACACTTACTGTATAGATTAGGAAATATAAAGTCCTGTTTTGTATTGGACTGTTAAATAGCCGTTAGAAACAATTGTATAAATAGCCTTGTAATCTCTTCTAAATACAACAATTGAATTACTCTCTTCTGCAAAACTCTCTCTTTACTGTCAAATATAATTTCTCAGCTTTGGTGCTTGGATGAATATTGGTACTACAGCTTGTTCACCCTATTTATGCTGTTTATGTTCGAGTCAACAATGGCAAAGAGTAGGATGAAGACTCTAAGCGAGCTAAGACGTGTTAGAGTGGACACCCAGATTGTAACGGTGCATCGATGTGGGAAGTATGTATTTTTTTATGTGATTTTAGTGGTTTTGTAAATTATAATTATGGTAGATATGTGGAATCATGCCATCCACATGATTTTAGGTGGGTGAAACTCTCTGGAACTGATCTTTTACCCGGCGATGTTGTCTCCATTGGACGCTCCTCTGGTCAGAATGGGGAAGACAAGTCTGTACCATTGTGAATGAAGCCATTCTCACACAGGCGAGTCTACTCCCCAATGGAAGGTAGTTCTCTTTTCTGTTTTCTAATAAATGTTGTTTAAGAGCTTTTAAAATCGGATTATCCGACACTGGATTTGACATGTGGGTGAGGATCTGGATGAAGGTTTTATGTTTGGGTTGTTGGGCTTTGACAAATAGGCTATTTTATTGCTACAAGCCCTTCTTAAAAAAAAGTGACTGGCCATTTGTGAGATTTGTGTTCATTTAGTAATGCTTGTGATTACAATGCTCTAATATGAAGCCTAAATTTTTTCATATAAAATTGGTTATTGCCATTGAATAATATTTTGTTTGCAGCTTTGTTAGACGGACATGATGCTCTTTTATGATTTGTCTCTAACAAAAGGATAAAGAAAAGTCCTTGTTATGCTAGCAAAAATGTTCATCCCATATTATTAAGGAACACTCCCTCTTTTTTTCTTCTTTTTTTCATAAATATAAGTTTTTATTGTGTAGTAAATTATGAAAAATCATGTAACTGTTATATGAACAATTATCTTCTGTTTATATAAGTATAAGTTTTTCTTGTATAGTAAATTATGAATAATTTGTTACATGAACAATTATATAATTTCATTATGAACACCAGGTGGGGAAACTACAAAGAAATAACCATGTTTTCTGTCAACTGAGATTGATTATGTGCTAGCATTCAAAATGAGCTTCCTTTGAAACAACGCTAGGCATTCAAAATCATATGACTGTTTGGGAGGTAACAAAAAATGATATGCACATTATTCTGGAGTTTTGTTTCTCATATGATCCATCCATAATCATTACGTTTTGATAGCTACCACATTTTTTGCATTGGTTTATTTTTGTTTTTTTTATTATAGTCTTAATTCATTTATAACCAATTGAGGTATGCTGTTTTCTGGATCAAACCTTTGTTTTTTCATGCAGAGAGGTTTTTTTCTTGAAGATGAAATTCAATCGAATTTGTAGGTTTGCAGAGAAAGTTGCATTTCTCATGTATTTTATTGTATGCTAGCCATGTATCTGGTATTTTTATAATCAACCTGCAGAGCACAAGAGAAGAAACGTTGAAAAAGCTGATTAATTATTGCTAGCCAGTTGGTGAATGGAGATCTGAAATGCGTTGTTCTCATGACATGATGCGATTTATTTGCTCTAATTTCCTCCAAGCACATAATCAATCTCATATAGTAGCAGCAACGCTAGTCATGACATAAAAAGGTCGCATGCAGACCTCTAAAGCTGGTTAAAAATGAGCTTCCTTTGAAACATCATGAGCCTAGAGGAAGGTGACCCACCATTACTTAGGGTAGCTGTCTGAGCGCCGCCTGAAACTGTGATAACTTGGTCCGAAGGATATCATCAATTTGTACAGCAGATCCTAGAATGAGAACACCAGTCATCACTCAAATAATGTAATTCTTGATGTGACAATCATTTCAATTATACAAATCAATAATGGCTAGCTTCAAGGGTGCCTCAAAATTCCAGAATGACACCTGGTTTCTCTTTGTACGGTTTCATCAACACCATAAAATTTCGATAAAAAGATGAAAAACAAATATTTGAAGGATTGCAATAACATTGTTCCCACTGAATTTTTGATCCGGGCATGTTAAAGAAAGACAAAAAATGCCACGTGATCGATACTTTCCGGATTCATAGACCTGTGACTTCAGTTAAAAGACGCACACGAAAATGACTTACATATCTGTCAAAAGTAACTAACACAGTTATTGATTGTATTTCAATTAATCGTAACTAACTCTAGTCAAAGAGGAGAAGATGTAATTGAATTCTCTAGGGTAGTTATAAATCACTTACAAGGTATCGTCTGTATTGCATGTGGCCCTCGCTCGTGTCAATGAATCACCTGCATTCACGCCAATTCAATTCCATTCACGCCAATTCAATTCCATTCAATGTGTATTCAATTGTATTCAATATGTAATCAAATAGTCATAGGCGTTAGATTAGCTGGTTCCATAACCTGCAGGTTTCAGTTATCTTTCAATCTTGTATTTAAACAAATGTAATGTTTCACAATGAAAATATGCAATACAATATTCTATTATGGTATCAGAGCTGAACCGATCTACATAAACCAAAACCCAGTTTTTTTTTTTTCCAGCTACAACAATGTCCATTACCACAGTGAGTCCAGCCACTCAAACTCCCAATGACACAAGTCACACACTAATTAGCATCAATACAGCAGCTCAAGCTCCACTGAAACTAAACTCTTCCAATTACCTGTCATGGAAACTGCAGTTCCAGACACTTTTTGTTGGATATGACCTCCTTGGTTACATAGATGGAACCAAGCCCTGCCCACCTGCAACAATCACCCAAGCTGAAGCAACCATACCCAACCCTGCTCATCATCTATGGACTCGACAGGATCAACTCATCCTCAACGCCATCATTGGCTCCATCACCCCCAGCATCATACCTTTCATAGCCCAAGCCGAAACATCCAAACAAGCCTGGACAACTTTGGCCAATACATATGCCAAACCATCCCGAGGCCGAATCAAACAACTCAAGATCCAACTCAAAAACATAACCAAAGGCACTCTCGGCATTTCTGAATTCATGCAACTTGTGAAAACAAAGGCAGACGATCTGGCTCTTCTCGGAGCACCAATTGATGATGAAGAACTCACCGACAAAATCCTTGAAGGACTTAATGACGATTACAAGGAACTTGTTCGTGCTGTTCAAGCACGGGACACAACCATCTCCTTTGAAGAACTGCATGAGAAGCTTCTGAATTTTGAAGCTTCTCTTCAATCACAAACAGAGACCCATTTCCCAGCCTCTGCTCACCTCACCTATCGAAACACCAATCGACCATGGCGTTCAACACCACCAAATCACAAATACCCACCCAATCCCAATCACCCATGGCGTCAATCAATGCCATCACCTGCAACCCATGGACGATCCCAATTCTCTACCCCCTCTCACCCTCGACCTTACCTTGGCAACTGCCAAATATGTCGAGTTCAAGGACATACAGCCAAACGATGCCCTTCCTTTCGCCTAATACCCATTTCACAGCGACCCATGAATGACGCCTCTCAAACCCGACCGCCATGGCAACCACAGGCTCATATTGCCACAAGCAATAACCCCACATCTCCATGGCTGTTAGACAGTGGAGCCTCTCACCATATTACAGCCGATCTGGACAATCTCTCCCTCCACACGCCGTATCCTGGCAACGACGACGTTATGATCGGAGATGGACACACCCTTCCCATTACCCACACGGGTTCCCTTTCTCTACCTACACCTAATAACACTTTTCAATTAAACGAAGTTCTCTGTGTCCCTTTAATAAAAAAGAATCTCATTTCCATCTCACAATTTTGCAAATCAAACAATGTTAAAATTGTTCTCTTACATGACTCTTTTTTTGTGAAGGATCTTCGCACCGGGGTCACGCTGCTGAAGGGACGAACTAGAGATGGGGTTTATGAGTGGCCGACTACCTTTCCTATTTTTGCTCTCTCTACAATAAAAATGTCTTCAAGTGACTGGCATCACAGACTCGGCCACCCTGCACTTTCCATTTTAAAACACCTTATATCCCAAAATCATGTTGGCTTACCAGCCACCATACTCTCCAATTTTTCGTGTAATGCGTGCTTATGCAATAAAAGCCACAGGCAGTCATTTTCCACACTACGTCCATCGTCTCCAGTAAACCACTCCAAATAATTTATTCGGATGTCTGGACCTCCCCACTTGTGTCCATCAATGGCTACAAATATTATGTAATATTTGTAGACCACTTTACCAGGTACATCTGGTTTTATCCCCTCAAACACAAGTCGGACGTAAAATCAGTTTTCTCCAAATTCAAAGCTATTACTGAAAAATACTTCCAGAGCACCATCCAAACTTTATATTCCGACAATGGAGGCGAATACCTTGCCATGGCAGCATTTCTCTCCACATCTGGTATAACACATCTCACCACTCCACCTCATACACCACAGCATAATGGCCTTTCCGAACGCCGCCACCTCCATATTGTTGAAACTGGCCTTGCTTTGCTATCACACGCCTCCTTACCATCTACCTACTGGACATACGCCTTTGCCACTGCCGTGTATCTCATTAACAGACTACCCACACCCACACTCCAGTACCTCTCCCCCTTTCAAAAAATATTCAACACCCCACCCAACTACTCGAAACTAAGAATTTTTGGCTGCCTGTGCTATCCGTGGCTACGCCCATACACAAACCATAAATTGGAACCTCGATCAAAACCATGTGTTTTCCTCGGCTACTCTCTCACTCAAAGCGCCTACTACTGCCTCGACCCTACCACATCCAAAATATATACATCCAGACATGTTAAATTCATTGAGTCTCAATTTCCATACACTTCACTCTTAAGTCAGCCCACGTGTCAGCCATCCAACCCCATCAGCTCTTGGCTTCCACCTGTCCTCCACGTCACAGCACCCACTCAGCCGTCGGTCACTCAGCCCTCATGTGACATGGAATCCACTCAGCAGCTCCCGGGTGCAACTTTAATTCCAGTAATTCCACCAGATCCACCATCCATCTCTCCAGCTAATGGTTCTTCTCAAAATCAGTCCAGTGCAGCTACACAGCCTGTCTCTCCCACCATAACAGCCATTTCACAAAGTCGCACCGCTCCATCTTCCACTCATCCCATGACAACAAGGTCCAAGAACAATATTCACAGACCCGTTCAAAAACTTAATCTTTACACTCAGCTATCATCGCTGGACAGTACAGAACCCACATCAGTTACCCAAGCTCTAACACATCCTCAATGGCGCAAAGCCATGTCCACTGAGTTTGATGCATTAGTGGACAATGGCACATGGGAACTTGTCCCATCTTCTGCCACCCAAAATATCGTCGGTTGCAAATGGATTTTTAGAATTAAACATAACTCTGATGGTTCTGTCAACAGGTTCAAAGCCAGGCTGGTGGCCAAAGGGTTCCATCAACGCCCCGGAGTAGATTTCCTTGACACCTTCAATCCAGTGGTCAAACCAACCACAATAAGGGTAGTACTCAGCATAGCTATCTCCCGCAATTGGACGCTCAGGCAACTCGACGTCAACAATGCCTTTCTTCAAGGACATTTAGCTGAAACAGTCTTCATGCAACAACCACCGGGCTTCATTGATCAAGATCACCCGTCCCATGTCTGCAAGTTACGTAAGACAATTTATGGCCTCAAGCAGGCACCACGGGCCTGGTATCAAGAATTGCGTAATTTTCTTATTCAGACAGGATTTACAAATTCCCATGCTGACTCCTCGCTGTTCATACTCAAACAAAATGGTACTGTCATCTACATCCTTGTTTATGTAGATGACCTCATCATCACAGGAGATAACACGGAACGAGTCAATTCCTTCATCTCATATCTTGCTCACCGATTCTCGCTGAAGGATCTCGGCCAGCTGTCCTATTTTTTGGGTGTAGAAGTTGTTCATAACAAACATGGCATCTTGCTCTCTCAAAGGAAGTATATCCTTGACCTACTAGCAAAAACGAAAATGACTCATGCCAAACCAGTGGTCACACCTCTTCCTACTAGCCCTACGTTGGTACTTAAGTCTGGAACACCATTGCCGGATCCCAGTGAATTTCGAACCATTGTTGGCAGTCTTCAATATCTACTCCTCACCAGGCCGGATCTAGCATTTGCAGTCAACAAGTTATCTCAATATATGCATCAACCTACCACTGATCATTGGATGTTTGTTAAACGTCTTCTTCGGTATCTAGGTGGCACTCTCAATGATGGACTTCAACTGCACCGTAAATCTCCACTTCACCTGCATGCCTTCACTGATCATCTTCACAGTACCACCTCTACTTCCCTGTCAGCCTACTCTGATGCTGATTGGGGTGGAGACAAAGACGACTTCACCTCCACCAGTGCATACATTGTTTATCTTGGCCGTAATCCGGTATCTTGGAGCTCCAAGAAACAGCAAACAGTTGCAAGATCATCCACAGAAGCCGAATACCGAGCAGTAGCAAACACTGCAGCAGAACTCAATTGGCTCACATATCTCCTCACTGATCTAGACATCTCCCTGCCTCAATGCCCATTGATCTATTATGACAATGTAGGTACAACTCATCTCTGCTCAAACCCTGTATTTCACTCCCGGATGAAACACGTCGCAATTGACTTCCACTTTATTCGGGACCAAGTTCAAAATGGCAAGCTTCGAGTATCTCATGTTTCCTCTGCGGATCAGCTGGCAGACGCACTCACCAAACCGCTACCACGTGCGCGGTTCCTTGATCTCAAAGTCAAGATTGGAGTCCTTACACGCCCTCCATCTTGAGGGGGCATGTCAATGAATCACCTGCATTCACGCCAATTCAATTCCATTCACGCCAATTCAATTCCATTCAATGTGTATTCAATTGTATTCAATATGTAATCAAATAGTCATAGGCGTTAGATTAGCTGGTTCCATAACCTGCAGGTTTCAGTTATCTTTCAATCTTGTATTTAAACAAATGTAATGTTTCACAATGAAAATATGCAATACAATATTCTATTAGCTCGTACTTGCCTAAAACAGAATAAAAAACAAAAATTAGAAAAAAGAAAGAAGCATGAAATCCAATAATAAAAAGGAATGTCATACACAAGAAGTACTTGAGGTAAAATTTAAATGTTAAGCTGGTTAAATACGACAGCTTCTAGCATAGTCTCCTTAATAAGAATAGGAAGCAGTAAGTGATGGCCAATTATAGAAATATTGCATCAGACTCGTATCATACCTCAAACCTTACAAAGGGACGAAGCACATCCTTGGCGTTCGGATGCTCCCACTCCACTGTTGACTCCCACCATTCTTTTGGATTTATCATGATTACTTTAAGAGAAGAGGGAGGAGATGGCTGGCCATTTTCAAGCAATGGAAGACAAATTGGAATCCTCTTCAGCTTCTCACAGTGCAGTACAGCAATTACTTTCGGAGAATCGCATATCAGTTTTGCATTGCAGATGCTTTTCAGTTCTGGTAGATTTATCAAGTTCAGTTCTCTTAACTTCGGGAGTTTGAATTCGCTGCTAATGCTTTCCTTACCCATAACTCTTTCATCTGATCTTGTACCTCCTATTATCTCCTCTATTTTCTCGCATTTTAAAACCGTAATTAATTCTAGGTTTAGAAGACAACTCCAAGAAGATGGAACCAAGATTTCAATGCTATTGCATTTACGTACATTAATATTTTCGAGAGAATTGCTAATCAGTTTTGCACTACAAATGCTTTTCAGTTCTGGTAAATTTGACAAGATCAGTTTTCTTAACTTTGGTAGTTTGAATTCGTTGCTTTCTTCACCCATAGCCCCTTCTTCATCTGAACTTGTTCCTCCTATTATCTCCTCCATTTTCTCACAATCTGAAACTTCAATCTCTTCCAGGTTTACGAGGTATGGCAACAAGACAGGAGGGAACAACTTCTTCATACTCTTACAACCATAACAAGATAACAATTTAAGAGCAGTAAATATACCATTATAAGATGGAGATGGATGTGGTAGTGGAGCAGAGCAGAACCAAGAAAATGGCAAAACGTCGCCTATACTTCCTGCATCGGTACATTTACAAATTAATTGTTGAATGTCATTTGAGGAAATGACCAGAAAATCTGCATCTCTATTGATATTCAAATTCCCCAAAACAACCAGTTTAGTTCCACTATGCCTATACCTCAATTGTTCATAATATTGTTTGATTTGTTTTAAGCTAGGGTAATTAATTTGTGCGACCACGACATCGCAACAAATTTTGGCGCCGTTGCCGGGGACGTAATTTTAGTTGATTGTTGTGCTTGTACTGTTATTTTTATTCTCTGTGGGCCAAAAAAAAAAAAAAGAAACAGAATTTTTGCTTGCGACGGTATTGTTCACTTGCGGCAACGGTACTGTTCAAAACAGAGTTTTTGGTGGAATTAGGTATCGATATTTTAATTTCTTAAGGAAAACGACGTTCTGAACAAGACTAGTGATAAATCACTAGCCCCAACATATTGAGGCCAAATTCCGTTGTTTTCTAGTGTTTTTAGGCAGTTTTAGTTTTCTACCGTAAAATTTTCGTACAATTTGCATTGTTTTCGATCTCTTGTGTGGTTACTTTCTTTTGAGTTTTCTTAAGAATTTATGCCCGTGACCCGTTCTACTAATCAAATTCAAGTGCAGATTGATCTTGAAATAGAAAGCACTTTACGCAGATTAAGAAAGGAAGCTCGCCTCAACATCATGGCTGGTGCACGACAACAAACTCTCAAGGAGCTTGCTGCTCCTAACGTGGAAAATCAACCATTGTGCATAAACATTGACAATAATGTAAATCTTGAGCTCAAATCTGGTTTTATACATTTGTTACCAACATTTAATGGTCTTGCAGGAGAAGATCCTCATACTCATCTCAAGGAGTTCCATATGGTTTGTGTTGGCATGAAACCGAATGGAGTTGATGAAGAACAAGTTAAGTTGAAAGCTTTCCATTTCTCTTTGAAGGGGGCAGCAAAGGCATGGCTTTTCTCTATTCTCCCAGGATCTATTGGAACTTGGAATACTATGAAGAAGATTTTCCTGGAGAAATATTTTCCAGCATCTCGAGTTGCCAATATAAGAAAAGAAATATGTGGGATTCGACAATCTCATGGAGAGACACTTTCTGAGTATTGGGAAAGATTTGAGCAACTATGTATTCAATGCCCTCATCATCAAATACCCGATTAGCTGCTCATTCAATATTTCTATGAAGGATTGATGCCTACTGACCGTAGTATCATTGATGCTGCAAGTGGAGGCGCATTGGTGGATAAGACACCCGGGGCTGCACGCCAATTGATCTCAAACATGGCAGCCAACTCAAAACAGTTTGGCACTCGTGGAGACCTCTCCAACAAACGAGTAAATGAGGTAAGTATTTCTAACCTTGAAAATAAAGTTAATGATCTTACTTCTCTTGTGCGTTCTTTGGCTTGTGGAAATGTGCAGCAAGTGAAAGTTTGTAACATATGCTCCTTACAAGGACATACTTCGGATATGTGCCCAACAATGCAAGAAGATTACATTGAACAAGCTCATGCAATTGATGGAGCATTCAATGGACAGCCCCAGCATAAATATGATCCCTTTTCCAATACATACAATCCTGGATGGAGAGATCATCCCAATTTACGCTACAGCAACCCATCCCAACAAGGCAATCCAGGCCGACAGTTCCATCCACATGGATTTCAGCCCCAACAAAATTATCAAGCAAGACAATCCGCTCCATTCACAAACTCCAATATTATGGGGTCGTCATCCAATGATGATCTTCGTGAGATGATGAAAACTTTGGCTTCTAATACTGTTACCTTGCAACAAAATGTCATGTCTTTTCAACAGGAAACAAGGTCAAGTATTCACAACTTGGAAAAGCAAATGGGGCAAGTAGCTTTAAGTGTAGGGAAATTGGAAGCACAAATAAATGGAAAGTTGCCCTCCCAAGCATTGAATCCAAAAGAGAATGTTAGTGCTATCATGCTGCGAAGTGGGAAAGAACTTGAAGAGAAAAAGTTGAAACAAATTGAGATGGAGGAGGAAGAAGAGATAGAAACTGAATTGAGTACAAAGAAAGAACATTCTCCTCCTCCACAAACAGAAACAAAGACAAACACTCCAAAGGTAACTTTTCACTCAATCAATTCCAATTCTAAAACATTTCCACCCTTTCCTGTGAGTTCTTCTAGATCTAAGAAAGAAGACAAAGAAAAAGAGATCTTAGAGGTTTTCAAGAAAGTGGAACTCAATATTCCTTTGATTGATGCCATCAAGCAAATTCCCAAATATGCAAAATTCTTGAAGGAGTTGTGTACTGCCAAGAGAGCTTTCAAACTGAAAGGTCATGAAACGGTAAGTATCGGTGAAGTTGTATCTGCCGTTGTTCAAAAGAATCTGCCTTTGAAACAAAAAGACCCAGGTGCGTTTACTATCCCATGTGTTATTGGTAATGCTAGTTTTAAAAGAGCTCTATGCGATTTAGGTGCATCCATTAGTGTCATGCCTAAACATGTTTATGATTCTCTTAGTTTGGAGCCTTTGAATAAAACCAGCGTTGTAATACAACTTGCGGATCGTAGTTTTGTTTACCCACTTGGTGTGATAGAAGATGTCCTAGTCAAGATTGATAGCTTGCTAATTCCATGTGACTTTTATATTCTTGATATGGAGCATAATTCTTGTGATTCCAGTACTCCTATATTGTTTGGGAGACCGTTCTTAAAAACTGCCAATACAAAGATTGATTGTGGTAAGGATACTTTGTCTATGGAGGTCGGAGATGAAAAGATTGAATTTAAATTTCATGATGCAATGAAATATCCTTATAGCAATGTTTATTCTATCACATGTTATGACAAAGTTGATAAGTGTGTGCAGCAAGTTTGTGATTTTAATTGTGTGGATGGATTAAGCATAGCTTTGAGCTATGGCTATGATTTTACCCAATTGGAGGAGATGGAGAGGCACACATGTGTTCCCCAAAATGTGCACGAAGCAGCATTGGCTTTACAAGATGTGCAAACCGTTCCCCATGTTGAAATTACAGGTTTAGAAACCAATAAAGTACTCAAGATCAATGGGCATCGACTGAAACTTTTCTATGAAAGTTGGACATCAGAAATCACTGCTTCTATGAAGAATGAGCATGCCACATGTCAAGCCAATGACAAAAAACACAAGCGCTTACTGGGAGGCAACCCAGCACAAAACAAAATCAGATTTGCCTTCTTTTTCCCTTATCTTTTATTTTTCGCATTTTATTTCATTTTTGTCATTCTCCTATATTCCTTTTCTTTTATTTTCAACATTGAGGACAATGTTCTGTTTTAAGTGTGGGGGTATTGGGAAAATATTAGTTTTCTTATTTTGGTTTTCTTTCTTCTTCCGTAAGAAAAAAAGAAAAAAAGAAAGAAAAAATCTATGATTGATCTTTTTGAACTCCCATTGGTTTTTGAGAATATGAGTATTATGTATGAGAATTAAGTGATATAGATGAATATATAAATCAAATGAATGAGTGTGCATGCAAGTTTTAATGTTTAATTGGTTTAGGGATTGACTCTGAAAATATGCCATGTTGACTTTATAGTGTTATACCAATGTAAGCTTTTGAGCCTTCAACATTATATTCTTTGATTGTTCGTTCTTTCAATGATATGTATCTCTAGAACTTGCTTCATATCTTATTGAGATTACATTCACATTACATAGATGCATGAAGATGATAAAGGCATTAGAAATTTTAACTACTTGAGCCAAAAAGCCAACCTAAAGCATATTATCTTTAGTGAGCCCCTTTTGAGCTTGTTTATCTTTTCTTTGCTTTATCCATGTATAAGCCTTAAACTTTTTATATGTTTTCCTCTTTTCCCCTGGCCAAGGATTAGTAGAGCATATACTTGTGATATCTCATGGAATTATGGTTGGAAATTATGTGAAAAGAAAGAAGAAGTGATGCTTGATGAAAAGATGGGCAAAGTTGCCAAAGGTGAAAAAGAACAAAAGAAAAAAGAAAAGAACAAAAGAAAAACAAAAGAAAAAAAAAGAAGAAAAGAAAAAAAAAAAAAAAAAAGAAATAGAAAAGAGCTTGAAATCGAAAGAAGCTAAGCATTGGTGCTTGAAGATTGAAAATTGATGTGTTTTGATAGAATGTCTTGGTTGAAATATTTTTTTTCAGAATGCTCTACTTTCTTTGGTTTGAACCTTTTCTTCTACTCTCTTTTACCTCACCTTAACCTTAGCCCCATTACAACCGGAAAATAAGACCTTTTGATTCATGCATTGTTTGTAATATTTTAGTAATGGAGATGAGATTGAAGAGCAAGCTTATGGTAGAACATCTTCATTGATTGAATTTGAGAGATTTAAACACATAAGCCCTAAACACATGAGTGTTGGAGTGTATATCAATGAGAGGACCTATCACTTTGGCATGGCATAGATTTCTTTTAAATCCCGAAGAGTAATTGAGTTTTGAAGTTTGTATGTAAACAAATTCATGAAGATTTATGTTCTTTATCCTTCTCAATTGTATTCTTATTTATAATGCTTGAATTCTTGGATATTGATGTGAGATTAAGAGATTGATCATGGTTATTTTTGTTTTTTATTTTTATTAAAATTTGTTTTTTTACATATCCTTTCTCGAGGACGAGCAAGAGCTAAGTGTGGGGGTATTTGATGCGACCATATTATTTGATAATTTCATCCATATTTACATAGTGTTTTGCATATGTTTTATGTATAAAATGCCTTGATATTCTTTGTTTTATATTTTGAAGGCATTTTTGGATGAAAGATGCAAAAAGGAGGTAATTGGAGGTGATTGACAGATTTGACCTTCAGTCGATGTTTTGTGCGGAGTGGAAGCTCTAGAGATCGAAATGAAGTGATTCCAGTGACATTCAAAAGCTAACATCCATAAATTTATGGAAAGCTAAGGAAAAGAAATAAAATAAGGAAGATCATGGAAATCGCAACCTTCAAAGTCAAATCTTGCAATCTGCCGATATCGACCTTTGTCCATTAGAACTTCAATATCTCGAGCTACAAAAGTCTTATTGATGCAAACTCAATTTTCGTGGATTCAGGACTCAAATACCTATAAACGCTCCAAATTTCAGCTCAAAACGATGTGATATGAAGCAGATATGAATTTTACAAGGGACAACTAAATTCTGCCAACTTAAAGAAGGACTATTTTGTAAAATAGACACTAGGATTTCAAAGCATATATAAAGGAGAAGAGGGGCAAGGAAGTGGCGGCTAGCACAAAAGAAAACACAAAATCTTCCTCCTCCAAACCCTAAATCATGTGTTCTTTCATCTTTTTATTTAGTTGTTCAATAAACATGCAAGGCTAGACTCTTTAGCTTGGTTGCAAGGACACGGAAACCTTCAGATTTCAAGAACTGTGAGATCTATTTTCACCTCAATTTTTCAGTTTATATGATGAATATGTTTGTTCTCCTATGCTTAATTTCCTATGATTGTTTATGTAATTGTCAAGAGCGGACTCGAAGTTATTATCGTAGACAATCAATTGCTAAGTTTGATATCAAAACCGGAGTTGTGGTATATGAACTTATGAAGCAACTAAGTTAATAATTGTAGCGGATCTATGTTATTAATCTTAGGGAGAACATTCAATCGAACTAAACATATATTGCGGACAATTATGTTTCTTAATCGATCAATTTATCTAGATTTTAATGCTGCCATTGAATCAAATTACTAGTGCGGACACTGTGGTTGTTTGATGGTTAGGGTAAGTTATACGGCGGATCCGTTAACGAACAAATTTTATAAAGAGATAAATATTCAGAATATAAATTGATGTGTCGTTTCCATGATCAGTTCTTATTTCTGTAGGTGGATGTTGATTTGTGACCAAGGTTTGTTTTATTGATAAATTTTAGTTTTATATATTTTTCGATTAGTTTGCTTTAGCCTAGCCTAGACAACTTCCAACCCCCCAATTGCATAACATATAGCACGAAAATCTGAACTAAATCGTCCTCGTGGGATCAACTCCTTGCTTGCTCTATACTATCTTGTTTGATTTGTTTTAAGCTAGGGTAATTAATTTGTGCGACCACGACATCGCAACAATCATCTATCAACCATGACCATATCACATTCCTATTCTCTTCAAATGCTTGACCCACTAGCCTTGTAGAGCCAGTAAGTAAAGGAGCTCCTCTAGTCTCATTTGGGTTGTGTCTAAGGCCTCCAGAAGAGCTAGCTCCTGCACTAGGCTGAGCTACTCCTCCAGTCCCATTATCTATATCATCCTCCAATAAACAGGCCTCCAAACTTCTCATGTACTCTTCCACTCTTCTTCTAGGTGCATGAGCCATTGTCTCTACTGCTAATACCGTTCCTGCATCTCCCGCCACATTGTCGACTTCCTTGTTTTGTTCTTGCTGACTGGTTGAAATGGCATTATGATTCCTATAGACTCCAAAAGAGCTTGCACCTACGCCATGCTGCACTAATCTTTCTGTTGCTTCTCTTCTATTATAATTTTCATCAATCATGGGAGAGACAATTCGGTCAACATGCTGAACAGATCCTTCACCAGTGTTTTCCATGTCTAAATGCGAACAAACTCTCCCTTCCTCCCCACATTGTTCCATGCCCTGAACTCCCACTTGTGTCCTTCCAGCATCCATAGACAAATTGTCAAGTTCTGCGTTGCTTTGGTGAACCACTGGTTCTGTCCTCACTCCACCTACGTTTTGTGCAACATTCACGATGACATCATTGTTTACTGATGGAGAACAGGGTTGATCATTTGTTGGTTGGGATGCATCTCCTCGAGGCTCATCAGCTTGATTAAATGATGGCCTCTCATGAAAGCTACCTCTCACCAGAGGCTCCATGTCTTCAGCAGTGATGCTAGCCATCCAATCTTCATCGAGCGATAGATCTTCTTGTTGGTGTGCCATCATCATTTCATTGTTCTGTTGCTGTGCAGAAGTTGAAATTGCATTAGTGACCTCGTTATTGCTTGGGCCTGCTCTAGTTTTAAGTTTCTTCTCTGGAGGTATTGTTAAGACAGATATGCTTGCTGCCAAAGCATGTGCTACTCCTTGTCTCCCTTACCAAAGATTGTTGAAGGATGATGGAATGCCTTTTGAAGATCCTTCCTTATATCGCAGCATTGTAGGGGCTTTACAGTACCTTACCTTTACAAGACCTGATATTGCATTTTCTGTCCATCAAGTGTGTCAGTTTATGCGACACCCCATGCAGGTCCATTTTATTGCTGTCAAAAGGATCCTTCGATACCTTAAGGGCACTGTGCAGTCTGGGATTCATTACACCAAAGGCTCATCAGATCTAATGGCATTCAGTGATACAGATTGGGCTGGAGATCCTAATGATAGGAGGTCTACTACTGGATTGATTGTGTTTCTTGGTTCCAATCCTGTGTCCTGGACATCCAAGAAGCAGCAGACTGTCTCCAGGTCATCTACAGAGGCTGAGTATCGGGCATTGTCTTCAACCTCAGCTGAGCTTGATTGGCTGCAACAAGTGCTGCAATTTCTGGGAATCAAGCTTTCACAGCCCCCTGTTCTTTTCTGCGATAACTTATCAGCAATTGCTTTATCATCCAATCCAATTCAGCATCAAAGAACTAAGCACATTGAGGTGGATGTTCATTTTGTTCGAGAAAGGGTGTCCAACAATCAACTCATTGTGCAATTTGTGTCATCACAGGAGCAGACTGCAAATATCTTGACAAAGGGATTAAGCTCACCACTGTTTCATACTCATTGTACCAATCTCAGGCTTGGTTTATGCCAGCTTGTGATTGCGGGGGAATGTTAGTGTATGATATATGGTATGCATACGTGTGAGTATGCATACGCAAGAATGACTCTTGGGGTATAAATATAACAACATGTAATCTGCGTGTATAAGCTGAAAAACAGTAATAGTGAATATTTTGAAATTCATTTTTTCCCTCCAAAATACTCTGTCTTCTTCCCAGCTCAATTCTTCTCTTCTCTTCTCTGTGAAACGATTGCATTCATTCATCAATCTTCACACTACGCGCATCACAAAAATCTCTTACCTTCTACGCGCATCACAAAAATCTCTTCAGACAATTTATATTTTTTCATAAATTTATATTCAGTCAATTTCCGAGCAAGAAAATTTATAGCCGCAGCATGATTTTGGCAGCATCGCATTCAAATGGCATGATTTTCCACATGGCAATTTCCGATCAAATGGCATGATTTTGACAGCATCGCATTGATGCAAATCAGGAAAGGAATGCAGATGATGCAGAACAGGAAATTCCTATAGTACCGTAACCAAAGC
Source organism: Salix brachista (assembly GCA_009078335.1). Lineage (NCBI taxonomy): Eukaryota > Viridiplantae > Streptophyta > Magnoliopsida > Malpighiales > Salicaceae > Salix > Salix brachista. Next base: position 2,389,999 of record CM018590.1, read on the forward strand.
TGGAGCTGCTGCAAAATTGGCTTCTTTTTCTTTATTGTTATTTTATTTCAGTTAATTACTATTTTCCAAAGTTAAAACAGGAAATCAATGCTGTTATGATTTCCTAGTTATTTACGTTTCTAAGTAGAAGTGACTTCTAGTTAAAACAGGGGACCTCATTACTATTTAAAGGTTGATGAATAATACAGAAGGTACTTTTTGGCCAATCTTTACGATTCTACATTGAATTGTCTTTGGAGAGATTCCAACACATAGAGTGATTCTATGCTTGTCTTTGTTCTTGGAAATTAGTGTGAGGCTGCCAAGAACAATTGACACCACGCATTCAAATGGCATGATTTTCCACACGGCAAAATATCCGAGCAAATGGCTGGCCTTCATCTCTCGGACGTGCTCTGTTTGGTTTGCGGTTTTGTTTTAAATTATTTAATTTCATCGGTATCAATGTTTAGATTTATTATAATTTTACCCTTCAAATTAAATTTATTACATATGTTTTTTTTTCATTTTATCCCTTATACTTTTAATCTTGGATTTTATTTTAGTGCCTTTATTTTTTTATACATATTTCTTACATAGTTCCTATTTCTGTCCATGTTTATATGTATCTTAGTATTTGTTTCCATTTTTTTTTCCCAATGTTATGAAGTTTTTTATTTAATTTTCAAATTTTAATATGTGCTGGTGTTCATTTGAGAATTAATAATTATTATAATTTCTCTTCTTTTTTTTTCCTTTAGGTCAAATAATTTCTTAAAATCTAATAACATTTATATTTATTTTGGTTTTTAATTGCTTTTTTTTTTAATATTGTTAGGTCTTGGATTTTCTAATTATTATAGATAAGACATTCAAAATAATCATAATGATTATTTGCTAGTTTTGTTTTCTTTTAAATATATTTTTTTTATATTTATTTAACCTAGATTTTTTGGGAGAAAACATTATAGTCATTGCTCTAAAATAATTTTAATATAATAATATGAGTAATAAATCTTATAAAAAAAGATGGAAATTTTTTTTCTAACAATAATTATGGTCTCAACAATTTTTATTATTTCCACTATTATGGTCTCAACAATTTTTTAAAATATTTAATTTTTTATTTGTGTTGATGATCATTTTAAAATTGATATTTATAATATTTTTATCTTTGTTGTTTTTTAGATTTTATTTATTTATCTTTCAAGTCATTTTTTTTTTAAATCTACCTATATTAATTTTTATTTTGTCATTTTTTTAGGTTTTTTTTTCTTATAAATATGTGAGACTAATTATATATTATAATATTTATTTAATATTAACACCTGAAAATATATATATAAACAGAAAAAAATGATCTAGAATTTTTTAAAGAACTAAAAAATAATATAAGTGTTCTTAAATACTTTTATTATAATAATATGAGGAATAAATCTTATAAAAAAATTGCCTTTTAATTCTAATTTTATCCTCTTTTGTTTAACCTTATTTCTTAGAAAAATTTGATTCTTGGATTTTAGATTGTTTTTGTAAAAAAAAAATATTTGTTTCATATTTCAAATCTGATATTACTGTGGAAAAGATGCAACTTACAAACAAAATGGGTAGACAAATTTATCCAAGTTATCTACAATTAAAAAATATACGGACCACTTCCTCAGCGTTTCGATTACACTGTTCCTTTGAAGTAGAAAAAAAAACTCATTTCTAATAGATTTGATCTATTACAATTTTATTAATTAAATATTAAAATAAGTAATTACAATATATAAAAAAATCAAATAATAAAAAAGCTCAGCGCAACGCGTGGACAAATCACCTCGTACCCTCTAAATTTGGTTAGCAAAATCACCACGCGTATAAACAGAGATCCATCTCTACACACCACATATTTCATTACCTTCTACGCGCATCACAAAAATCTCTTGCACCCAAATTTATATTTTTGCATAAATTTATATTCAGACAATTTCCGAGCAAGAAAATTTATAGCCGCAACATCGTGTGTGGCATGATTTTGGCAGCATCGCATTCAAATGGCATGATTTTCCACACGGCAAAATTTTCTATTGGCTGCCTTCATCTCTCGGACGTGAGCAATATGGCTTGCGGATATGATGCCCTGGCCGTGTTTGAAAATTAAAGTAGTTAGAAAATTTAATTATTCAGACAATTTATTGCATGATTTTCCACACGGCAATTTCCGAGGAAATGGCATGATTTTGGCAGCGTCGCATTCAAATGGCATGATTTTCCACACGGCAAAATATTCAATTGGTTGCCTTCATCTCTCGGACGTGCTCTGTTTGGTTTGCGGTGTGGAAAATCATGCCATTTGCTCCCCATAATCATAATCATGCCAAAATCATTCCTATTTGGAAAATCTTCTCTCGGACGTGCTCTGTTTAGTTTGCGGGTCTCGTCCAATACCCTCAAAATCAAAAGGTATAGACTTCAACAAGCAACTATGGGTGTGAACAAGACGACTTTGACTCGCCTTCTGTTAATTATTATAAAATGCTCTAAAAGAGCTCAGACTTTTACTATAGCCATAGAGACAATTCACTGTGGATTGGCCATTTATCGGGCGTGTCTCGCGTGAGTTCGTCCGCCTGTTTTTTTTTTTTTTTTGAACAGTGATTTGACGGTTTTAGCCCCGGTAATAAGACAAAATAGGGCTCGGTTGGGCGGTAAAAAGGGCTGGGGGTGAGGGTCATTCCTGTAATTGCACGGGTACGGTCCGGACCGGTCCGGTCCGGTCCTCCGCACTTTTTTTTTTTAATATATTTAAAATGGCTAATTACCGTTCTAGCCCCTAATAAGACAAAAACATTGATTTCGGTTCAGGGGCAGTACGGTAATTGACCTTTTTTAATTTTAATTTCTGTCGGTTTTGTCAGTGCGTGTGTCGCACGCGCCAGGCTTTTTCACACCCCACGCCCTCTTTAGGCGGCGCGTGAGGTGTCCTCCGGTGTCCGGAGTCGAGATTCCGCCGTGTAGATCGATGCGTCTGCGCGTGGTCTTCCTCCCGCGGTGGCGCGTGTACCCTAAAAAAGCCCGTTGCCGCGCCGGAGGCCGGTTAAAACCGCGGCCACGTTTCTCTCTCTCTCTCCTACACGTAAAAGTGCAGGAGAGTCCCCCATTTTGTGATACTTTTCACTTCGGTCCCTTGACTTTCGATTTTGTTTTCTTTCCTGATTTTGGTTGGATAAGTTTTGATTTAGTTCGATTGGGTCCTCCAATTGGAATTGATTGAATGTCAATGTTTCACTTCGATCCTCCTTCTTTTAATTTTCGGATTGGGTTTAAATTATTCAATAAATACAGTACAAAAGTTCTGATTTCTTCAATTGAATCCTTTTATTGAAATTGATAATATATTGAATTTTCATTTTGGCCCTTATAGTTTTAATTTTTTATTTTAATCCCTTGATAAATTGATATTTTTGTTTTATTTTCCATTATAATAATAATAATAATAATAACAATAACAACAACAACAATAATAATAATAATAATAATAATAATAATAATAATAATAATAATAATAATAATAATAATAACAACAACAATAATAATAATAATAATAATAATTATAACAATAATATTTTTTTTTTCCTTACTCTTTTGTTAATGTGTTTAGGTTTTTTTCTCTCAATAAAAATAATGATGATAATGATAATAATAATAATAATAATGATAATAATAATAATAATAATAATAATAATAATAATAATAATAATAATATTTTTTTCCTTACTCTTTTGTTAATGTGTTTAGGTTTTTTTCTCTCAGGATAATTTGATAATTTTTACTGTTTTAACAATGATAACAATGATAAAAAAAAATTGTTTGATCTTCTGTTGAGGTTTTTAGGATTTTTTTGCTCTTTCATTTTTTTTCTTGCATTATAATAATAATAATAATAATAATAATAATAATAATAATAATAATAATAATAATAATAATAATAATAATGATGATGATGATGATGATTTAATCTTTTGAATTTTCAAATAAAATTAATGTTTTTTATCTTTTATTTTATTTTTTATCAATTATTTTATTTTTTTATTTGCTCTTTTGTTAATGTTTTAAGCTTTTTTTTAGCCTTTGATTTAATTTCATTTTCTTCCTGTTATTAAAGCAATATTAATATTAATATTAATAATAATAATAATAATAGTTTTAGTATTTGTTCCAACGTGCTTTTTTATTAATATTTTTTTTTGTTTCCCTCTTAAATTTGTTCAATAGTGTTTAATTTTTTGCAAATAATAATAATGATAATTTTAAAAGTTGAGACTTCGATATTATTGTTATTATAATTGACGATGTAGATACCTTTGAGTATACAAAATTTTATATATTAAAATATTATATTTTAATCTTAACAGCTGTAAAAATTATTTTTTTCGCCCGCACTACACCGGCAACGTAGTGCGGGCACTTGACTAGTTGAATCTAAATATCATGGATCTCTGTTTATACGCGTGGATGACAATTCAACTCACATCAACTCCTATTTGAGATGGAAAAATATAAATTTTGCCGTGTAAATTAATCTTATTATAAATTTTTCCGTCTGTTAATTAATCTTTTTTGCTAATAATAAGATCCAATTGAATATTTTGAATATAAATTTCGTTTTTATTATAGTCGATAAAATATAACTTTTGAAAAATATGTGGAAATTTTTAATATTTAATTTATTAATTTTGAGCTTCTTGATTTGTTTTGAAATGAATTTTATAATTTTATTATAATCGCATCTTTTGTATGATGGGTTTCTTAGAATAACCATACTTAATCCAATCAATTTAGGATATCATCATCTTAAAATATATATAAAAAAATAATTAAATTTTAGCCAAACTCCACTTACAAACAGGTTGGAGTGGTAAAAGCCACAACTTTTCTACTTTGAAAGTTATATTAATTGACTTTCTAGAAAGCGTAGAGAAAAAGGTTGCTAATTTTCTCAGATGACCGGAAGTCCATTTCTAAGGTTTTTTTTTTTTTTTTTTTTAAGTATGATTGATATTGTTTTTAAAGTATTTTTTATTTAAAAATGTATTAAATAATATATTTTTTTATTTTAATGTATTAAAAAATAAATTAAATATTAAAAGGAACTGAAATACTGCTGAATACGGGAAAATTCTATGTTCATTCATTTGGTGAAAACACTAATATTCCTTTTTCAAGCAACCTTTTTCTCTGTCATAAACTTAATGATCATATTGCTAATTTGATAGATGTGGGATCTAATTGGGAGTATTTTTTGTTTGTGGATCTAGTTAAGAATCATGTGATGTCGTGTAGATCTCAAGTCCTCAAAAAATTAACAAACCCAGAAAGCAAAACTCCACAGTAATGCTTTATTCTAGCTCTCTATAATTATGTGTTCTTGAGTGTTACTGTCACTATGGAAGCCTTCAAAACAACAAAAGACCTTTCAAAATCATGCCACACACGATGTTGCAGCTATAAAATTTCTTGCTCGGAAATTGTCTGAATATAAATTTATGCAAATATATAAATTTGGCTGGAAGAGATTTTTGTGATGGGTAGAATTGAAGGTAATGAAACATGTGGTGTGTAGAGATGGATCTCTGTCTATAGCCGTGGTGATTTTGCTCACCAAATTTAGAGGGTATTCAATAACTCCTATTTGAGGTGTGGAGAAGGAAATGATTAAGTTTTATAAAGAAAAGAATTTCTCATTTTTCCTTTGTTAACATTTTCTTATGTAATTTAAAAATCTATAAATTTTTATTAGAAATGTAAATAAAAAAGTATATTTTTGTAATTTCAAAATTAAACTTGGCTCCAACAGACCTTATCGCCTTCTCCCTTACGGAGGAAGAAGGTTTAGAATCATACACGTTGAGATGGGCATCCACAACAAGCAAGAGCTATAAATATCCTTGCTCCCTTTCCTCTGTATGTTATCTTTGATTACTAATGCATTGCAAGAAAGCGTATCCTTTCTCTGAAACAATATTGCATTGTCTCCATTAACCTTCAGTCCTCATGACAGTACTCTACATCTAGCCTTTCCGATAGCTGCAATTTAATCATTAAAGTCACCGAGTAGCTGGAATCCGACCACCTCAAAAACACCATACAGAGGTAACCTTTGACGTTGTTTCTACTGCTTGCATGTTTGCAGTCTTTTTTCGTTTCAGCAATATTAATTGTTGCAGGACAGCAGTCTTTCTTCTTTGCTTCTTGTTAACTATATGTAAATATAGGGACTGGGTTGAAAGAAAGTGAAGTAGTAATCTCTCTCCGATTGCTGCAATTTCATAGCTGGTGGAATAGCTAACTCTTCCTTGCATGTTTTAATTTCATGTCCTTACTCATAACTTGAAAGCTTTACGTTCAGATAGATGATGATTGACCAGTTTATCATTCTATTTTAGAAATGCAGAAAGAAAAACGCAAGCAATCCAAAGACGATTCATCCTCGCGAAAGAGAAGAAAAGCTGACCTCAGCAAGCCTATCAGTTTTATCTCCACAGGTATGTAGGTAGAGATATCTCGTGCTGAGAGCATAATAATAATAAAAATTCTTTGGTATATCAGTTTTGGAAAATAATGTTTTTTTTATGAAGACTTTTTTTTTTAAATATATATTTTTTAATTAACTTTTCTCTGTATTTCTGTTTACAAGTCTATTTCTCATTGCTAAATAATGAAAGTGTTCAACAATGACAAATATTATAAACCCCTTCGTTTATTAACTGATGAGAGTTTCTGCAGCTTCCATGAAAGAGCCAGAGTCGTCTCGCTCTAGACCAAAGGGGGCCTACGATGTATTTCTGAGTTTTAGAGGAGAAGATAATCGCAGGACTTTTACAGATCATCTATATACTGCCTTAGTCCAAGCAGGAGTCCACACTTTTCTAGATGAAAATGAAATTCCTAGAGGTGAAGAAATCTCCAAACATCTCCTCAAGGCAATTCAAGAGTCGAAGATATCCATAGTGATCTTCTCAAAAGGATATGCTTCGACAAGATGGTGTCTTAATGAACTTGTAGAGATTCTTGAGTGCAAAAATAGGAAAACTGGCCAGAATGTTCTTCCTATATTCTATGACATTGATCCTTCAGATGTGAGAAAGCAGACTGGCAGTTTTGCAAAAGCATTTGATAAGCATGAAGAATGTTTTAAAGAGAAGGTGAAGGAGTGGAGAAAAGCTCTTGAGGAAGCCGGAAATCTCTCTGGATGGAATCTCAATGATATGGAAAATCGGTATGCCTTTTTTTCTCTAAGATTCACTTTATGGAGTGATTGTACGTACTTTAGAGTAATTTTACCATGTGATACAATAAAAAAATTTAGCATATATACTCAATTGTCTCTCTATTAAGGTCTTGCTTTGTCGATGAGCAGGCACGAATCAAAATTAATCCAAGTCATCATCAAGGATGTGTTGAACAAATTGGATCCCAAGTACATAAATGTTGCTACTAACCTGGTAGGTATTGATCCCCTTGTCCAAACTATTAGTGACTTCCTAAGTACGGCAACAAATGAGGTTTGCATGGTGGGCATACATGGGATGCCAGGAATAGGAAAGACGACGATAGCAAAAGTTGTTTTTAATCAACTCTGCTATGGATTCGAGGGTAGCTGTTTTCTTTCGAATATCAATGAAACATCAGAACAGCCGAATGGGCTTGTTCTTTTACAAGAACAACTTCTTCATGATATCTTAAAACAAAATGTTGCCACTATCAATAATGCTGATAGAGGAATGGTTCTAATCAAAGAACGACTTTGTCACAAAAGAGTTATTGTTGTTGTTGATGATGCGGCTCAGCAGTACCAACTAAATGCTTTGGTGGGAGAGCGAAGCTGGTTTGGTCCGGGAAGTAGAGTGATAATTACAACCAAAGATGAACGCTTGCTTCTTAAAGTGGATAAAAAATTTAAGGTTGAAGAATTGAAACAAGACGCGTCCCTTCAGCTTTTCAGTTGGCATGCCTTTAGGGACAACAAGCCATCCAAAGATTATGTTGAGGTTTCGAATGATGTAGTTGATTACTGTGGAGGGATTCCTTTAGCCCTTGAGGTTTTAGGTTCTAGTTTGTCTGCGAAAAACAAATCTAGATGGAAATGTGTGCTCAACAAATTGAGAATCATTCCAAACCATGATATTCAGGAAAAACTTAGAATATGTTTTGACAAACTGGATGACCATGAGCTACAAAAAACATTTCTTGATCTTGCATGTTTTTTTATTGGTAGAAAAAAAGAATATGTATCACATGTACTTGAAGCTCGATGTGGTTACAATCTAGAAGATGATTTGGGAACTCTTGCTGAAAGGTCTCTGATTAAAGTTAATGCTTTTGGAGAGATAAGCATGCATAATCTATTACGAGATATGGGAAGGGAGATCATTCACAAAGAGTCACCTAACCACCCTGGAAAACGCAGCCGAATTTGGCAATGTGAGGATGCATGGAATGTACTCAGCAAGCAGATGGTAATAACTAAATGCATACACAAAAGCACAATCATGCACGTATATCCTTTTTTTAAACTTCTTGCATATAATTATGTTGAAACTCTATTGAATTTTGTTTGATTTTCAGGGAACAGAAGTTGTGGAGGGTTTAGCGTTGGATGTGAGAGCATCAAAAAATAAATTACTGAGCACAGGATCATTCACAAAGATGAGATGCTTGAAGTTACTCCAAATCAATGGAGTACATCTCTCTGGACCCTTCAAACTGCTTTCAGAAGAGTTGATATGGATTTGTTGGCTTGAATGTCCTTTGAAATCTTTTCCATCTGATTTGATGCTGGAAAAGCTAGTTGTTCTTGAGATGCAGTATAGTAACATCAAAGAATTATGGAAGGAGAACAAGGTACGAAACATACTGCAATCATTAAAATTTTGTCCTTAATGTAATTTATAGTCATAAGTTGCAAACTTTGATGACTACTTTTTCGTTATTTTCCTTACTGCTCTTACAGATTCTCAACAAACTAAAAATCCTTAATCTCAGTTATTCAAAGAATCTTGTTAAAACACCAAACTTGCACAGTACAAGTCTAGAGAAACTCCTATTGGAAGGTTGCTTGAGTCTGGTTGAGGTGCATCAATCTGTTGGACATTTAAAGAGCCTCATTTTTTTAAATCTAAAGGGATGTCGGAGGCTAAAGGCTCTTCCCCAAAGCATTTGTGATATAAAGACTCTTGAGATTTTGAATATTTCTGAGTGTTCACAACTTGATAAGTTGCCAAAGCACATGGGTGGTATTGAATCCTTAACCGAGCTGCTAGCAGATGGAATTAACAATGAGCAATTTCTTGCTTCAATTGAACATTTAAAGTATCTAAGGAAGTTGTCAATGTGCGGATACAATTTCAATGCGGACGCACCATCATCTACATCTTGGCCTTCACCAATTTCATCATGGATTTCAGCAAGTGTTTTACATTGGAAAGCTTTGCTGCCAACTTGTTTCCCTAGTTGGAGATTATTGAGAAAACTAAGACTTGCTTATTATGGTTTGTCTGAACACACAATTAATTGTGTTGATCTTGGTGGTTTGGTTGCTCTCGAGGAATTGAATCTATCAGGAAACAATTTCTTCAGTCTTCCTTCAAGCATCAACGTCCTTCCTAAGCTTCAACTTTTGAGAGTTTCGCATTGCAGGAATCTTGTATCAATCTCAGAGCTTCCCTCAAATATAAAACTCTTAGATGCAATCGGCTGCAAATCACTGGAGAGAGTAAGACTGCCAATCCAATCAAAAAATAATTCAAATTTGTCTCTACATAGGTGTCCAAGTAATCATGACTGGATTATACCCTCTGATACCGCCTGCGATTTATCAAATAATAATAAGAGTCTTGTTGAGGTACAATTTCATTCTCTGTTGAACACAAATAAACATACAATTGGCACATGCTATATAGAATTAATGCATATTCATATATATATTGATTGTTGTTTAAAATGTCAGCACTAATCTTTGAAATGTAAATATACACAGGCATCTTACAATCATTGTTATGGATATATTATTCACAACTTCGATGCCAGATTGCTTATGAGTGTCTATTTTGGTAAGTTTGTAAATGGGTTCACCTACCGTGCAGAAGGATGTTCATTATCATTTCATATACCTCCAGTATTCCAAGGATTGGTTTTTTGGGCTTTAAGTTCAAGGATGTTTTTTAGTAGTAGTCATACCATCAAAGCTATTATAAGAAAAAAGAGCAACGGTATGCAATTGTTTGAATTTACACAAGTAGTAGGACTCTATTGCCCTCTTAGTTGGGTAAGATACGTAAGTTTAAGTGAGATGGGAATGGAAGAATATTGTGGACACGAAGAGTTGCAATTGTATGTGAATTTGGGGAGCGAAGACATTAATGTGAAACGATGTGGGATCAATGTAATAGAGGATTTGGATTCACTCGAAGCAATAGAGTGGGATAGTGTGATACCTTCACCTGTAGGTCATATCCTTTATCATCCCCTTTATGGTTCCATATCATTTACTACAATTGAGAAATGGAAAGCCTATTTAATCAGGAGGATGAATTTACAAATGTAGATTTATCCATTTTCTTAGTACTAGCCTAGAGCTACGTGGAACTTTGGATCATTATATATCTTTGAAATTTCTATATTTCATGCCTTCTTTGTTATCATATTATTGCCTTGTTGTATAAAATTAATTAATCACGCATGTTGTTTTTGAGTTAAATGTCAACTGCTCACAATTTTTTTCTTGATGAGTTGAAGCGATTGTGTAATTAAAACACAAAAATAATGTGTGAGGGAAACTCATTTCTTGTCTTTGGAAATCTAATTTGTCTCATGAGCTAATTCTAAATAGGTTAAAAAAAGAATAATTCTAGTTAGGTTTGATATTTAAATGCACAACGTGGAAATTTGCTTTATTGTGTAATTGATATGAGTTGTTTTTTCCTTAGTTACTGAATTTATGGAAATTCAATTACTGAATTACTAAAATGGAAAGATCAATTAAGGTACTAGATTGAAAGGAAACTTAAGATTGAAAATTAACCCTAATGGAGTAAAACTCAAGAAATTCAAAAGCCAAGGACTAAAAATCTGACTCTAATTCATTTATGAGAAAAAAGAATGCTTTTCGAATTGCCAACTCCTCTGCTTCATTCATAATAAATTTGATCTCATATTTTACTAAAAAATGCAATAATATTTCTTTTTAATTAAAAACTATATTATTGTTAACGATCCAAACATGCCAAACTATACAAAACATGAACAAACACCCAACCTTTTTTTTCATAGATTAGTAAACCATATCCTAAAAAGCTTATAATAATAGCTTTGATTGTATGACTACTTCTAAAAAGCATCCCTTGGAATACTGAAATGATCATCCTCCTTCATGGTAGCTGAAACCCTTTGGCAACTTATAATAATAGATCCCCATAACCAATTTGGCATCGTAAATTTTTATTCTGTAGTAAATTATCAATCGTTTTATAATTGTTACATGGACAATTATATAATTTTATTTTGAACAATGGGTGGGGAAAAATACAAAACAACCATGTTGTCTGCTGATTCCTCTACACCTTTCACTCAACTTTTTGATGTGAATTTTCCATCGTACAAAGCAAAGACACTGGTAACTGTGGTCTCTTCTAGTTAATTTTTTAATTGTAGTTTTTAATGCAACAATGAAAAATGAGCTTCCTTTGGAACCTCATGAGCCTAGAGGAAGGTGACCCATTGTTACTAGGGGTAGCAGGACTTGGCCATGGATTGATAATGTTGCAGCCTGCCTCACTTGTAGGAGCGCCACCTCTGCCTGAGCATGCACCTACTGGAAGAGCAAGTGCAATTCAACAGAGAATTCAAGAGAAGGGGGAGGAGATGGCTCGCTTTTTCATAGTACATTAAAATTTATTTGAATAATTTAATTTCTTGATTGTGAGAAGTTGCAGGGAATTGAAGAAATTGAGAAAAAGAATGGTGTTCTGAGAAGGGAAGAGAGAAAAGAGAGAGAGAGACTGAAATTTGAATTTATTTACTGTTGCAATATTTCTACACACACATGCTGTATGTTTAGCATCTTTATATACACATTTCAAATACCATATACTACCTGTAAGAATCAAGAGAAGTTGCAGACATTCAAAGTAAGACGAGGAAGTAGAAACAGAGTGATGCTCAGAACAGAGAGGGAGAACAAGAAGAGAGAAAGAGAGGGAGAAAGAAATTTCAAATTTATTTTACTGTTCAATGTTTCTTCACACTTTTACCGTGTACACTTGACAGCCTTATATACATATTTTAAATGTCAATAACTACCATTATGTATATTCTAGAATACAGAGCAGAAATAAATCTTTGACTACTTCTTCTTTGACTGGTTCTTTTTCAGCTCATGAAGCAATCTTCCACCAGTTGTGAAGGGTCTAAAGCACTAGGGCCTTATAAGTTTAATTCTACTTTCTACAAGAAATCATGGAACGGACTTCAACATGAATTTTTTTATATGGTCTTGGAATTTTTAGAAGTGGGAAGCTATCTAAGGTATAAACAATTCTTTCATATCTCTGATTCTGAAAAAGAAAAGAAACTTAAGCTTTCGCAATTACAGGCCTATCAGCTTGATAAATAGTCTGTATAAAATGATATCTAAGACGATCCTTGCAAATCACCTCAGATAAATAATTGATGGGGTCATAAGTAGAACTCAGTCAGTCCTTATTGTTGACTGATATATCCTAGACTCAGTAATGATTACTGATAAGGTGATAAACTCTATAAAGTGAAGAGAGATCCAACGGTTTCTTTTCATATTTTCATAAAACTTTTGATTCCATTTCTCGGGAAATTTTAATCTTGGCGCAAATGGATTTATGAATCCATCCTTACATCTCACTTGTTAGTGTTGATTAATGGCTCTTTATCATCAAAGTTTGGAGATACATATGGCCTGAGGCCAGGAAAACCATTTTCTCCATAACTATTTAACTTGGAAATTGAATGCCTCTCTACTATAATTACTAGAGCTACAAAAGGTGGTATGTTTTCAGGCATTAAAATTGAAGGGATTGTTCAAGCAAGTCATTTGCAATTTGCTGATGATACCTTGTTATTTACTCCTAATGAAATTAAAAGTCTTCTAAATTCTAAAAGAGCTATGAGGTAGTTTAGTAAGTGTTATGGGTTAAGAATATATTATCATAAGAACTCCTTATTAGAAATAAATGACGATGAACTATACATTGCTGACATGCCAAATCTCTTGTATTCCAACTTTGATTCATTGTTGGTTGAGTACTTGGGCTCACCATTAGGTGCCAATCCGAATAGAATTTCTAAATATAATGAGACTTTGCCATTATGGCTATGGAATGTAGGTTCTTCTAGTCTGAAATTCTAATAAGTAAAAAAGTTCATAAACTTGCAAGGAATATTATGGTTGGAAAGAGAAAAGGGAAAGGAAGGGTTAGAATTAAGATCGATTAGGGCAAAATAAAGCCCTTCTACTTAAATCACTCTGGTGATTGGGGAAAAAATTACCAGAAAGGCTGGGAAGATTTCATCAACAGCAAGTACAAATTCAGAATGGTATGTCTTTGTTTACAAAGCTAGTTAGGTATTTTTTCTATTATTAACTCTAGTGATCAATCTTGTTTTGTTATGAAAGATAGCTTTAGATTTAAAGTAGGGATAGGTAATAGAGTTCAGTTTTTGGAAGTGACAAGCCTTTTCCTGATCTTTATCCCCAATTATATCAAATGTCAAGTCGACAACTTGGTACTGTCAATAGTATAGGGTTTCAGGATTATGGTTGCTGGTATTGGAATCTGTAGTCTCAAACAAACTATCCAGCATTTGGTTATTCTAAATTTTATAAGTTTGTTATCATATAATTAAATAAAAATAGCTTTCTAAGACAAAATAAGATTTTGCATATTAACTTGGGAGGGCTCAAGTTGATTTTTTTTAAATCATTTTTAGTTTTATTTTTTTACAATTCTTCCCGCTTCAACATTCAGTTGATTGGGAATTTAACTTTTGAAGTCTTTCTTTATTTGCTTTTTATGTTGCAATGTTTTTGGTACTTTTTTAAATTTAATATATATTTCTTTTATCTTTCAACACAATGTTGATTGAAAATTAATCTTGATGAGTTATTTTGAGTTGCTTTGTACATGGTTGTCATGGTCATATTAACTGGAGTGCAGGTTTTGCAGATTGGTCAGGGTTGTCCAAGGTGATACAATATGCCATCATTTTGATATTTAAAGAAGGAATATGTTGCCCAATAAATCACTACTTTTTAATAAGATGAGAGGAAATTGGAACAAAAATGGACTCTTGACAAGGGAGTGCTGATAGCTATTGATTAAGGTTTTTCTTGTCAGAAAAGCTGCTAAAGTGAATTTCATGAGGAAGGTAAGAAATTAAGCAACAATTTTCATATTGAACAATTTTTTTTCTTAGTAAAACAAAAGGTAATGCAATGATATATCTCTAATACCAGCGGATGTTGTCGAGAGTGAAGAATAATAAAATTTGTTACAAATTAAAAACATTATAATAACAGGGTGACACTAAAATAGTTAATTTTATTCATTCATTTCTAATTTGTCAAAAAAATTTACAACACTTTATATAGAGAAAAATATATAAAGAATGAGAAGTGGAAAAATACCAAGTTTAGCCCAGAAATCATTAGAGGAGGAACTGGAACCAGAAGAGCATTCAGAAATCTCCATGATTTTTCCTTCAATGGGGTATTATTTAAGAATGAGAGAAGTTTCTCTTTGAGAGAATTTTAATTTTTGGTTCTCGGAGGTTTTAAAGAGACAGAAGAATAGAACAGAGCGTACATAGGAAGGAGATGTATCTCTTAAGTTCAATATGTAGTTTTTTTTTTCTTCTTAGAATCATTATAGAAAAACACTAACTTTATTAAACTCCTCTAGAGAAGATATACTCATACGACAAACTCGTTAACACAATTTATAATGTTTTTTTTTGTCAAACTTTCTCTCTTTTTCTCATCTATACTTGGATATATTGGCCTCGTATAGGTATTTCAGTGTAGAGAATAAAATTATGGTGACTGAAATCAAGGATGAAGATCAGGAAGTAAATGCAGCAACATGAAGATCAGGAAAGTAAATGCTGTTACAGAAGAATATATGCAGTAACAGAAGGATATGGTCAATCCGTGAATGCAGCAACAGAATCCTATAATTAACATGATCAGATTCCAAAATTGAGGAAGATATGATCCTGTGATTTGATATTATACAGCTGTTACCAGCTTGAACAGTAGTTACGTAAGAATTCCTTGTCTGATTATTATGTGGTGTGCCGCCTTCGTTTCCTCCTGGTCTGATTCGGACTCTGCATTTCGACTCGATTTTTGGACTTCAAAACAGAAAACCTGGGTTCTTCTCATTTCATAAGAGTTGTAGGCATGTGTATCCTCTTTTCAGAAAGATAAAGAACACATGAAACAGAGTTGTATAACTCCCGTTATACCTCAAAAAGCAATCAGTGCTCAGGCTTGTCTAGGCAGATCAACCAGTGTTTGAATTCTAAGCTCATCCCATTGTTTGCTTCTTCATATGATCTCAATTTCTGCATATTCCAGTAGTTAAATACCTGAAAAGGCATTGAATTTTCAAGAAGTGAATAATTCTAAAATAGAGCAGCAATGACCTAAAATATGCATGCAATAAAGAAGATATTAAAGAAGATGAGCAGATCAAGAGCAACGGCATGCAGATCACAAGCAAGATCACCAGCAACGGCATTCCTCAACAGAATTAATTCTCAATCAATTGTAATATACAGAATTAAATGTACTTACCTTATATAGCTATATTCTGTAAATAGCTTTAACTCTTGTATCAATATATATACAGCAATCCATGAATAATAAAATCAAGTCTGCAGTGACAATTGTGTGCAGAACTCTTTCTCAATTCTCATCTCGTCCCTTGTTCTCCTCTTTAATTCTTGAAATCCTTTATGGTATCAGAGCTATCTTGAGCTAACCCTCACCCTTCGATCCTAGACAAAACAATGGCAGAAACACCCAAATCAGGAGAATCAAGTAACATTGATATATCAAAATTAATTTCTGAAATGTCAAAACTTTCCTCACTTTCATTCCCATCCTATCACTTACCCACCTCCTTCAACATCTCATCTCTGTTCACGGTTCCAATGGACCGCACCAACTATGCAAGTTGGAAATCACAATTTGAGGACATACTGGAGATGCATGGCCTCACAGCAGTCATCAACAATGACACAGAACCACCAAAAATGCAAGAAGATGGTCCTGTGCACCCAGAATTTGCAAAGGACAAACTGGTCCTGAGTTGGATCAAAGCGACTTCCTCATCCTCCATAAAGACACTTCTCATCCCATGCACCACTGCCAATCAAGCTTGGAAAATGTTGGCCAAGCGCTTGTCACCACTAGCCAGTACACGCATAAGAATTCTGAGAGACCAAATTCGCACACTCAAGAAAGACAATGACACAACAGTGGCCGATTACCTCAATTACGCCAAATCACTCGTTGATTCCCTCATACAATCTGGTGCTACAATGGACGATGATGAATTCATCAGCTACGTTTTGGATGGACTGGGGCTGGAGTACAAAGAACTAGCCACGACGCTTCACCTGCACCCCAACATCAACTTCGATCAGTTTTATGATCTAGCCCTAAGAGAGGAACACCTGCAGAAACGCATGTCCCTTACCTTGACCACAGGTGTGGCTATGGCGGCTGATCGTGTGCCCAATGAACACAACTTCAATTCCAAATTACCCAGCCATAATCACACCAATTTTGGGAGAAATCGTGGAAGAAACTGGAATCAAGGACGAGGGTCAAGACGAACAGGGCAATGGGAACAGACCCAAAAGATTTGGCCCTCAAATCAGCACCCTCAACACCGTGAATGGCCCTCATATCAACACCCTCACCACCGTGAATGGCCCCCAAATCAACACTCTCAGCACCGTGCATCACAGTCCACCACCATACCATCTCACCCAACTCTCTCTGATGGTCGTCCCCCTCTGCTCCCAACGCCGCAGAGCAGCCCCTCAAAGTTTCACCAAAACGGCGTCGTGTGTTTTCGGTGTGACAAGGCAGGGCATATAGCCCGTTTTTGTCCCGAGAGGCAGCCTCATGCCTACGTGGCAGAGAACGCTGCCACCTCAGCCTCTCTCACTGCTGACGTGGCACAACTCAATTGGTGCCTTGATTCGGGTGCCACTCACCACATGACAACTAATCCCTCCTCTCTCCCTGATGTCCGTCCATATACAGGTACAGATAAAATTATTGTTGGCAATGGTAATCAGCTAGCAATAACTCATATTGGAAAAACAAATTTAACCGGGATAGAAAAACCACTACATCTAAATGAAATTTTATGTGTACCTGCTATCCGCAAAAATCTAATCTCTATACGTCGTTTTTGCGCTGATAATGATTGTTATTTTAAAATGGATGCTAATGGTTTTTCTATGAAGGACAACAAAACGGGGAAGGTACTTCTTACTGGCAGTAGTTACGATGGCCTCTATCATATCCACACATCTTCTGCCATTGCTTGTCGGATTGCTTGCTATGGAAAGCGTACAACACAAGATGTTTGGCACGCTAGACTTGGACACTCGTCTTATTCAGTCTTTACTACATTAGTGAATAAGTACCACTTACCACTTAATGGTACACCTGTCTCAAATAAAAATTGTCATATTTGTCCGTTGGGAAAATCATGTCAATTACCATTTGAAGACAGACAATTTCATGCTCAATCACCTTTAGCACTCTTACATCTTGATTTATGGGGTCCTGCAACAATATCTTCGAATTTCGGTTATCGTTATTATTTATCTATTGTTGATGATCATACTCGATTCACTTGGATATATCCATTGTCCAAGAAATCAGATGTTTTTACTACTTTTATTAACTTCAAAAAATTGGTGGAAAACCGTTTTAGCTCTCACATCAAACAATTGCAGATTGATGGTGGAGGAGAATTTACAAGCAAATTATTTTTGACATTCCTAAGTAATCATGGCATTTCTCATCAGATCTCTTGTCCTTACACTCCCCAACAAAATGGAGTGGTAGAAAGGAAACATAGACATATTGTTGCAATGGGACTCTGCTTACTGGCCCAATCTCGGTTGCCCCATAGCTTTTGGGTTGAAGCCTTTACCACGGCCGTTTTTCTCATTAATCGCCTTCCAACTCCTAAGCTTGATCACATCTCCCCTTATGAGAAATTACTTCAGCGACCACCAGATTACACATTCCTCAAAAGCTTTGGCTATGCTTGCTTCCCCCACATGGTCCCATACAATCGACACAAATTATCCTTTAAATCTATTCCATGTATTTTTATTGGTTATGATGATCACTATAAAGGTTACCGTTGTCTTGATCCTATTTCAGGTCGGGTTTATATCTCTCGGAATGTGGTCTTTGATGAAGCAAGTTTCCCCTACCAGCAACCTCAGCTCCCACCAACTGCTCAACCCACACCTGCCAGTCATATGGATACTGGGACACCACCACTCCTAGAGACAACAACACCATCCCACTCTGCCCCTATAATCCTTGACCCTCCATTAGTCACTCCATCTGTCCCCACTACCCTTAACTCCCCTTTGGTCACTACCCAAGATACACCTGCCCACTCACCCCAATCTCCACTCACCCCCTCAACAACTTGCCCCACACAATCTTCATCCACACCACCTCTCTCCCCCATAACAATAGACGAGGCCCCCTCCACTGAACACCACACCCTCCCAACCTCCCCTTTGCCAACACCCACTTCTTCCCCCATTGACCCATCCCTCCTCCCTAACTCACCAGATACACCGAACCCTCCCCAAAAATTCAGGAGTCTTAAAACCATCATCCCCTTTGGCCCTGCACCCCAACCGCTCTACTCTCACACCACCCCGCACCCACTACCTCATGCTCTCTCTGCCGATTGTTCCGATCCCATGTCCCTTGAACCAACGAGCTTTACTCAAGCTTCTAAATATAGCCAATGGCAAGCTGCTATGCAGGATGAATATGATGCCCTCATGAAAAATCAAACATGGTCTCTTGTTCCCGCCTCCTCGCAAATGAACATTGTCGGCTGCAAATGGGTATTCAAAGTCAAATGCAAAGCAGATGGCTCCGTTGACCGCTACAAGGCCCGCCTTGTAGCCAAAGGCTTCAATCAACAGGAAGGGTTTGATTATGAAGAAACCTTCAGCCCGGTAGTGAAACCGGCTACCATTCACACTATCCTCTCTCTCGCTGTGTCATCTAATTGGTCCCTTCAACAACTTGATGTTCGAAATGCTTTCCTAAATGGCAATTTGCAAGAAGCTGTCTACATGAAACAACCTCCTGGATTTCATGATTCCTCACACCCTCAGGTTGTCTGTCAACTTCATAAGGCCCTTTACGGCCTTAAACAGGCCCCTCGAGCCTGGTTCCAACGTCTTAGTGCCTTTCTCCTTGCCCAAGGATTCTCTCACAGTCAATCCGATGCATCCTTGTTCATACATCGCTCCGCCTCCTGCAAGGTTTATGTGCTTGTCTATGTGGATGACATCATTGTTACTGGGTCTGACTTACAACGCGTCCACCACTTCCTAGATCAACTATGCGCCACATTTGACAGTCGCCGATTGGGTGAACTCAATTTCTTCCTTGGTCTGGAAATCACTCGGTTTGTTGACCATCTATTTCTTTCTCAAACTCGCTATGCAGTTGACCTATTAAAACGGTTTAATATGGCCGAGTGTAAACCATGCCCCACGCTGTTATCTTCTGATACCCGCCTATCGTGTTTGGATGGGGATCCCTTATATGATCCTTCTCTTTATCGAAGCATGGTAGGTGGCCTCCAATATCTTACCCTCTCACGCCCTGACATCTCATTTGCCGTCAATCAAGTATGTCAGTTCATGCACAACCCCTGCTCATCCCATCTTCAGGCTGTCAAGCGCATTCTTCGGTACATTAAGGGTACAGTTGATCAAGGCCTTATCTTCCACCAATCTGATGACTTCAGTCTACACAGCTTTCCGGATGCTGATTGGGTTGGTTCTGTAGATGACCGCCGCTCCACTACAGGTGCATGTATATTCTTCGGCCCCAATCTCCTCACCTGGAATGCCAAGAAACAGTCTACTGTTTCTCGCTCCAGCACGGAAGCTGAATATCGGGCACTTGCCCACACGGCTGCTGAAATTCGCTGGTTTGGATTCTTATTTCATGAACTTGGTATTCCTCTCCAAACTGCCCCGTGCATTTATGTTGATAATATCTCAGCTATTCACATGGCTGCTAATCCCATCTTCCATGCTCGCACCCGCCACATTGAGATTGACTACCACTTTGTTCGCGAATTAGTTGCTCAAAAAGCTCTCCACACTATCTATGTTCCGTCTGCTCATCAGCTTGCCGACATCTTCACCAAGGGCTTGAGTCGTGATCGGTTTTGTCTTCTTATGTCCAAGCTTAATCTTCGCGTTGCTCCGTTATGCTTGAGGGGGGGGGTAAAGAAGATATTAAAGAAGATGAGCAGATCAAGAGCAACGGCATGCAGATCACAAGCAAGATCACCAGCAACGACATTCCTCAACAGAATTAATTCTCAATCAATTGTAATATACAGAATTAAATGTACTTACCTTATATAGCTATATTCTGTAAATAGCTTTAACTCTTGTATCAATATATATACAGCAATCCATGAATAATAAAATCAAGTCTGCAGTGACAATTGTGTGCAGAACTCTTTCTCAATTCTCATCTCGTCCCTTGTTCTCCTCTTTAATTCTTGAAATCCTTTATGCAATATATTCCCTTATCAGTAGATAATGGATCTCCTGGAGTCTCATTTGTGCTGCCTGTAAGCCCTCTAAAAGAGGTAGCTCCTGCTCCAGGCTGCACTACTCCTCCAGCCCCATTCATCCTCCATTAACCATCTACTGAACTCTTCCAAACTTCTTCCAAGTGCTTCTTGATCCATTGTCTTTGCTGCCTGTATCCTCCCTGCAACTCCTGCCACATTGCCGATTTCATTGTTTTGTTCTTGTGGAGTGCTTGAAACGGTATTATCATTAAAATTGCTTGAACATGCTATATGTCACAGGGACAAATTTTTGTCAAAATTTTCCCCTATGCAGCAGTCTAGTTCCCCAACTAGACTCGTCCTTCCTCACAGTCCCACTTGTGTTTAGCCTACAATCTACGTGTTTCGCACACCCCAGAGATATTTCCCCTGAAGTCCTTTACGATTATAAGCAACAATAATAAAATAAGGCAACAAGAACACAATGCAAGCACAAGTTTATAGGAAAACTATCCTAACCTTTATTAAAGCACTATGAAGGAGACAACACAATGTCCATGTGTGTGCTATGCACATACCCTGCATGCTATACATTGTTTTTGCATATTAATAAGCATTATGTGGACGTTACTACAAAGCATATTAATAAGCATTATATGAAAAAACAATGTACAGTGATGCTCTGTAAGACTCTTCAATTTTCTTTAAACAGGATTTAGGAGTATGAGGCTTAAACAAGTTGCAGGCTTAAGCAATTGTTCAAATGTCATTTACACATTTTCTTCTGTGAAAAAAAATTCCTTTGGTTTATTGTAAGCTTCTGCAACCTGGGAAACAACTTCTGTCACTTTTCAAAATTATGAGTTTTTTGCCTCATTGCTCCGAAACCATTGCTACTTAATACAGCCCTATCATCATTAAATTTTGTGGATTTTCAGGCCAACATCATGGACTGGTAATAATTCCTGAAGCAGATGTATGGAGTTGAGGAATTCTATTGGATTTGGATGATCCTTTTAATAATGAATCTGTTATCGATGCAAGCACCCTCTAACAGTACATTTATTAGGAAGTAAATTATTAACAAATTCTTTATACTTCCGTGTGCCGACTTCTGTTATAAAAGTCTTCTTCTGTTCATCTGTGAGATTGCTCTTGCATGCTTTTACAGAATTCCAGTATCACCAAACTCCAATATTCTTTGGAGCACAAGAAATTCTCCATGAGCATGCTCTAATGATCATAGCGTCCATTAAACTTTGGAGTTGCAGGTTGCACAAAGCTACTTTCAATTGTCATGATGTCATTGTTGAACGATGAAATTAGCTTCACTCAAGTCTTGTGAGGACGCTTTGATACTAGATGTTATGAACCTTATTTGAACACTCATGAAATAAATGTAAAATTAAATTTGCCAAATGCTGGGAAAATCTCTTAGTTATAAAATGAAAAAACAAATATGGCAATAAATAGCCTTGCAAAGAAAACTGGAAGCTAAAAATATGCAACCCACGTTTTGCAATCCTAATAAAATATAACAAGGGTAATTCAAATCTTAAATTTTAAGGGTCTGATTTGTTAATGATATTTAATCGATTAGTTATATTTTTTTTAAAAAAAATTGAGATTAATTTGCTCCTTAATTTAATGCATATTTGATATTTTTATTTTTATTTTTATTTTTATTTTTATTTGGATGGATTTTAAAAATATATTTACTTAAGAAAATAACAAATTAATATTTTTTTATTTTAATAATTTGATATAAAAACATAAAATCTTGATATTTAGATTCAATTAAGAGATGGGCGAATCAAAGTCGTCTTGTTCACACCCATAGTTGCCTGTTGAAATCTATACCTTTTGATTTTGAGGGTATCGGACGAGACCCGCAAACCAAACAGAGCACGTCCGAGAGATGAAGGCAGCCAATTGAATATTTTGCCGTGTGGAAAATCATGCAATAAATTTCCTTGCTCCCTTTCCTTTGTATGTTGATTACTATTGCATTGAATGCAATAAATTGTCTGAATATAAATTTATGCAAAAATATAAATTTGTCTGAAACATGTGGTGTTTAGAGATGGATCTCTGTTTATACGCGTGGATGACAATTCATCTCACATCAACTCCTACTTGTTAACGTGATTAAATATATTTTAGTAATTTTAAAATTAAACTTGGCTCTACAGACCTTATCGCACTCTCCCTTGACTTTCCCTTGACTTTCCCTCTCCAGATAGGACTACTGGAGGAAGAAGGTGTGTTTAGAATCAAACACGCGCGTTGAGAAGGTGTGTTTAGAATCAAACACGCGCGTTGAGAAGGTGTGACCTATGCTTTAATTTTCAAACACGGCCAGGGCATCATATCCGCAAGTCATTGCTCGGAAGCATAAACTATTAGGCACCCACAACAAGCTATAAATTTCCTTGCTCCTTTTCCTTTGCATTGCTAGTAATTTGCAAGAAAGCGTATTCTTTCTCTGAAACAATATTGCATTGCCTCCACTAACCTTCAGTCCTCATGACTTTACATCTAGCCTTTCCGATTGGTGGAATTTGATCTTTAAAGTCTCCGAGTAGCTGGAATCTGACCACCTCATAAACACCATACAGAGGTAACCTTTGAGATTGTTTCTACTGGTTGCATGCTTGAAGTCTTTTTTCGTTCCATCTTTTCAGCAATATTTCACTAGCAAGATTGCCAAAGAAAATAATTGTTCCATTGGATTTTACGTTGTCATGATTTTTCAAGTAACTCTTCTTTGCTTCTTGTTAACTACATGTAAATTTAAGGCAGCTGGATGTTAGAGAATAATATAAATCATATTATGGGGTCTCACTTATAAGCTTAAGCTTTTAGGTGAGATGGTTCCGTAACATGGTATCAGAGCCTTGTTGACCCAGCGGTCACGAGTTCGAATCTCACCACCCCCTAACTATTTGATAAAAATCAAACACAAGGTAGAATGGACCTGTGTGCAAGTTTCAAGCCCAAAGGGCTTTCACTTGAGGGGGTGTGTTAGAGAATAATATAAATCATATTATGGGGCCTCACCTAACAGCTTGAGCTTTTAGGTGAGATGGTTCCTTAACATGGTATCAGAGTCTTGTTGACCCAGCGGTCACGAGTTCGAATCTCACCACCTCCATTCTATTTGATAAAAAACCAAGCACAAGGTGATGTGGGTCTGTGCAAGTTTCAAGCCTAAAGGACTTTGACTTGAGGGGGTGTGTTAGAGAATAATATAAATCATATTATGGGGTCTCACTTATAAGCTTAAGCTTTTAGGTGAGATGGTTCCTTAAGCAGTATTGATCAGCTAAATCTCTCTTCATAGCTGGAGGAATCCAACCAGTGTTTTTTTATATAACTAACTCATCTTTGCATGTTTTAATTTCGTTTCTTTACTCATAACTTGAAAGCTTTACGTTCAGATAGATCATGATTGACCAGTTTATTGAGTTCCTTGTAGGTCTTCAAGTATCTATTTTAGAAATGCAGAAAGAAAAACGCAAGCAATCCAAGGATGAAGTAGACGATTCATCCTCGCGAAAGAGAAGGAAAGCTGACCTCAGCAAGCCTGTCAGTTTTATCTCCACAGGTAAGGTAGAGATATCTCGTGCTGAGAGCACAATAATAATAAAAATTCCTTGGTATATCAGTTTTGGTAAAATCAAACCGTGACATTCCATCCTGATCAGTTGCTATGAAGTTGAAGAAAAAGAGGGGGAAATAATGTTTTTTTTTATTACGAGTTCTCTTTTTAAATATATATTTTTTAATTAACTCTTCTCTATATTTCTGTTTACAAGTCTATTTATAGATTATTTTGAGTTTTATTATTTGCTCAGATCACTTCCAATTGTTCTTTATTTCTCATTTCTAAACAATGGAAGTGTTCAACAATTACAAATATTATCAACCCCTTTGTTTATGAATTCACGAGAGTTTCTGCGGTTTCCATGACAGAGCCAGAGTCGTCTCGCTCTAGAACAAAGGGGGCCTACGATGTATTTCTGAGTTTTAGAGGAGAAGATAATCGCAAGAATTTTACAGGTCATCTATATACTGCCTTAGTTCAAGCAGGAGTCCACACTTTTCTAGATGAAAATGAAATTCCTAGAGGTGAAGAAATCTCCAAACATCTCCTCAAGGCAATTCAAGAATCGAAGATATCCATAGTGATCTTCTCAAAAGGATATGCTTCGACTAGATGGTGTCTTAATGAACTTGTAGAGATTCTTGAGTGCAAAAATAGGAAAACTGGCCAGATTGTTCTTCCTATATTCTATGACATTGATCCTTCAGATGTGAGAAAGCAGACCGGTAGTTTTGCAAAAGCATTTGATAAGCATGAAGAATGTTTTAAAGAGAAGGTGAAGGAGTGGAGAAAAGCTCTTGAGGAAGCCGGAAATCTCTCTGGATGGAATCTCAATGATATGGAAAATCAGTAAGCCTTTTTTTCTCTAAGATTCACTTTATGGAGTGATTGTACATACTTTAGAGTAATTTACCATGTGATTAAAAAAATCATATATACTTAATTGTCTCTCTATTAAGGTCTTGCTTTTGTCGATGAGCAGGCACGAATCAAAATTAATCCAAGCCATCATCAAGGATGTGTTGAACAAATTGAATCCCAAGTACAAAAATGTTGCTACTAACCTGGTAGGTATTGATCACCTTGTCCAAACTATTAGTGACTTCCTAAGTACGGCAACAGATGAGGTTTGCATGGTGGGAATACATGGGATGCCAGGAATAGGAAAGACGACGATAGCAAAAGTTGTTTTTAATCAACTCTGCTATGGATTCGAGGGTAGCTGTTTTCTTTCGAATATCAATGAAACATCAGAACAATCGAATGGTCTTGCTCTTTTACAAGAGCAATTTCTTCATGATATCTTAAAACAAAATGTTGCCACTATCAATAATGCTGATAAAGGAATGGTTCTGATCAAAGAACGACTTTGTCATAAAAGAGTTATTGTTGTTGTTGATGATGTGGCCCAGCAGTACCAACTAAATGCTTTGGTTGGAGAGCGAGGTTGGTTTGGTCCAGGAAGTAGAGTGATAATTACAACCAAAGATGAACGCTTGCTTCTTAAAGTGGATCGAAAATTTAAAATTAAAGAATTGAAACGAGATGTGTCCCTTCAGCTTTTCAGTTGGCATGCCTTCAGGGACAACAAGCCATCAAAAGACTATGTTGACCTTTCGAATGATGTAGTTGATTACTGTGGAGGGATTCCTTTAGCCCTTGAGGTTTTAGGTTCTAGTTTGTCAGCGAAAAACAAATCTAGATGGAAATGTGTGATCGACAAATTGAGAATCATTCCAAACCATGATATTCAGGAAAAACTTAGAACATGTTTTGACAAACTGGATGACCATAAACTACAAAAAACATTTCTTGATCTTGCATGCTTTTTTATTGGTAGAAATAAAGAATATGTATCACATGTACTTGAAGCTCGATGCGGTTACAATCTAGAAGATGATCTGGGAACTCTTAGTGAAAGGTCTCTAATTAACTTTAATGCTTCTGGAGAGATAAGCATGCATAATCTATTACGAGACATGGGAAGGGAGATCATTCACCAAGAGTCACCTGACCACCCTGGAAAACGCAGCCGAATTTGGCGATGTGAGGATGCATGGAATGTACTCAACAAGCAGAAGGTAATACCCAAATGCATACACAAAAGCACAATCATGCACTTATATCTCTGTTTTAAACTTCCTGCATATAATTACTTCAAAACTCTATTGAATTTTATTTGATTTTTAGGGAACAAAAGTTGTGGAGGGTTTATCGCTGGATGTGAGAGCATCAGAAAATAAATTACTAAACACAAGATCATTCACAAAGATGAGATTCTTGAAGTTACTCCAAATCAATGGAGTATATCTCTCTGGACCCTTCAAACTGCTTTCGGAAGAGTTGATATGGATTTGTTGGCTTGAATGTCCTTTGAAATCTTTTCCAAGTGATTTCATGTTGGACAACTTAGTTGTTCTTGAGATGCAGTACAGTAACATCAAAGAATTATGGAAGGAGAAAAAGGTGCGTAACATACTACAATCCTCCAAAAAATTTCATTGATGTAAGTTATAATCATAAGTTACAAGCTTTAATGATAACTTTTTTTGTTATTTTCCTTACGGCTCTTACAGATTCTCAACAAACTAAAAATCCTTAATCTCAGTTATTCAAAGAATCTAGTTAACACACCAAACTTGCACAGTTCAAGTCTAGAGAAACTTTTATTGGAAGGTTGCTTGAGTCTAGTCGAGGTGCATCAATCTGTTGGACATTTAAAGAGCCTAATTCTCTTAAATTTAAAGGGATGTCGCAGGCTAAAGACTCTTCCCCAAAGCATTTGCGATGCAAAGTCTCTTGAGATTTTGAATATTTCTGAGTGTTCACAACTTGAGAAGTTGCCAAAGGACATGGGTGGTATTGAATCCTTAACTAAGCTGCTAGCAGATGGAATTAACAACGAGCAATTTCTCACTTCAATTGAACATTTAAAGTATCTAAGGAAGTTGTCAATGTGCGGATACAATTTCAATGCAGACGCACCATCATCTACATCTTGGCCTTCACCAATTTCATCATGGATTTCAGCAAGTGTTTTAGATTGGAAAGCTTTGCTGCCAACTTGTTTCACTAGTTGGAGATTATTGAGAAAACTAAGACTTGCTTATTATGGTTTGTCTGAATGCACAATTAATTTTGTTGATCTTGGTGGTTTGGTTTCTCTTGAGGAATTGAATCTATCAGGAAACAATTTCTTCAGTCTGCCTTCAAGCATCAACGTCCTTCCTAAGCTTCAGCTTTTGAGAGTTTCTCATTGCACGAATCTTGTATCAATCTCAGAGCTTCCCTCAAATTTAAAACTCTTAGATGCAATCGGCTGCAAATCACTGGAGAGAGTAAGACTGCCAATCCAATCAAAAAATAACTCAAATCTGTCTCTACATAGGTGTTCAAGTAATCATGGCTGGATTATATCTTCTGATATCGCCTACAATTTATCAAATAATAATAAGAGTCTTGTTAAGGTACAATTTCATTCTCTTTTGCACACAAATAAACACACAATTGGCATTGCTATATTGAATTAATGCATATTCATATGTATTGATTATTGTTTAAAATTTCTGCACTGATCTTTGAAATGTAAATATACACAGGCATCTTACAATCATTGTTATGGATATCATATTGACGACTACGATGCCAGTTTGCTTATGAGTATCATTTGTCAAAAATATCCAAATGGGTTTAGATACGATGCAGAAGGATGTTCATTATCATTTCATATACCTCCAGTATTCCAAGGGTTGATTTTTTGTGCTTTAAGTACAAGGATGTATTTTAGTAGTAGTCATACCATCAAAGCTATTATAAGAAAAAAGAGCAACGGTATGCAATTGTTTGAAACTACACAAGTAGTAGGACTCTATTGCCCTCTTAGTTGGGCAAGATACGTAAGTTTAAGTGAGATGGCAATGGAAGAATATTGTGGACACGAAGAGTTGGAATTGTATGTGAATTTGGGGAGCAAAGACATTAATGTGAAACGATTGTCGATCCATGTAATAGTGGATTTGGATTCATTCAAAGCAATTGAGTGGGATCCTGACATTGTAAGTGATAATGTGATACCTTCACCACCAATTAATCTCCTTGATCATCCCCTTTATGGTTCCATAGCATTTACTACAATTGAGAAGTGGAAAGCCGATTTACTCAAGTGGTTTAATTTCCAATTGTAGTTTTAACTTTTAATCAATTTTCTTTGTACTAGCCTAGAGGTACGTGGAACTTTGGATCATTATATGTCCCATCTGGGCCCCGATTTTGACCAATTTAAGAGGAGGAAAATGTAACCTGGGCTCAATTAGTTGAAGGATTTCTTTGTGAAATTTAGAAATTTCATGCCTTCTTTGTTAATATTATAGCATTGTTGTATAAAATTAATCAATAAAGCATTTTGTTTTTGAGTTAAATGTCAACTGCTCACAATTTTTTTCTTGACGAATTGAAGTGATTGTTTAATTATCTATATATTTCAGGAACATGTAAAAACAAATTAAAACACATAAATTTTTTGGGAAACTCATTTCCTGTCTTTGGAAATCTAATTTGTCTCATGAGCTAATTGTAAATAGAATAAAACTAGTAAAAAAAAATTCTTGTTAGGTTTGATATTTAAAAGCACAACGTGGAAATTTGCTTTATTGTTTAACTGATATGAGTTGTTTTTTTTTCAGTTACTGAATTTCTGGAAATTCAATTACTAAATTACTAATATGGAAAGATCAAATAAGGTAGATTGAAAGGAAACACAAGATTGAAAATTAACCCTAATGGAGTAAAACTCAAGAAACTCAAAAGCCAAGGACTAAAAATCAGACTCTAATCCATTGATGAGAAAAAAGAAAGCTTTTTGAACATACCAAACTAGATTATTGTTAATGATCCAAACATACCAAACTATACAAAATAAGAACAAACACCAAACCTTTTTTTTCATAGATCCGTAAACTATATCCTAAAAAGTTTATAATAATAGCTTTGATTGTATGACAACTCCTAAAAAGCATCCCTTGGAATACTGAAATGATCATCCTTCTTCATGGAAGCTGAACCCCTTTGGCAACTTATTATAATAGATCCCGATAACCAATTTGGCATCATAAATTTTTATTGTGTAGTAAATTATTAATCGTTATACAATTGTTACATGGACAATTATATAATTTTATTATGAACAATGGGAGGGGAAAATAAAAACATGTTTTCTGCCCCAAGACTATATCAAACACTTGGTATGTGAAAAATAAGAAATACATACCTTCTTCTGCAAATTACTCTCTCTCTCTCTCTCTCTCTCAATCCTCTGGGAGATCTTTTCTTCTTCTCGAAATTATTCAAACTCACTTTTGTCACTTTTCAAAATTTTGAGTTTTCTGCCTCATTGCTCTGAAGCCATTGCTACTTAATACAGCCCTATCATCATTTAATTTTGTGGATTTTCAGGCGAAACGTTTTGTGACGTTGTTGGGAGTCCATAGGTATTGCGCCAACATCATGGACTGGTAATAATTCCTGAAGCAGATGTATGGAGTTGAGGAATTATTTTGTACTTGCTTTTAAGTGGTGTGCCGCCTTCGTTTACTCTGTTATAAAAGTCAGAAACTGAAATCGGAATCTTCAAGCCATGGCCTAGTAACTGGAAGAAAGCCTTTTGAGCGAGGGAGATTCCTTGTAGCAGAGGTGAGTAGCTCGATGGATAGAGAAAAAGATGTATATAACCATCATGAACTTCTTGATCCAAATATTGGTTTAGAAGAAGCCGAAAGGTCTAGATAAGATAGTGGATCTGGCAATGAAATGTGTACAAGATAAAGGAAGTGACAGGCCAACAATGGGTGGAGTGGTGAAAGAGAATATCTTGCATCTTGCTGGTTTAAACCCAGAGAAGACTAACTGCTCATGAAGTACTCTGTAATTTTTCTTTAAACAGGGATTTAGGAGTTATTAGGCTTAAATAAGTTGCAGGCTTAAAAATTTAATGAATCCCGATCTCCTCTCAGGCACCACTCTCTCAACCCAATCACCACCAAGCCTTACGCTTCAGGGTTCTAATTTGAGTTTTTTGGACTGATTAGGGTTTAATCCGATCCAGGACAGCATCTGCGAAAATATACTACCTAGAAACAGCATCTGTGAAAATAGATTGAAAAACTTAAAACCTTGCTTGCCTGAATAATTGGATAACATAACCAATCGTCTGAGCTTTCATCTCGCTGAATCTAAGCTTGGCTGAATATCTCCTTTTGTCCCCTGCTTAAATATGCACCCAAAGTCAAAATCTAAATCCTAAGATATACCTAAGATTAATCAATACTGAGATTTCTAGTTTATATGGTTATAACTTCGTTTTATCTCCTACTCAATACGGACAACTAGCATGCATAGTTGTCAGCATCCTCAACTCCAGGAGATGTGGAAGAATTCTACTTTGATTTCAGAAAGCAGTGTTTCATCTATTCAAAGGACATTTTGTTTTCAAAGGACATTAGATATACCTAAACTAATGAAATCCAATATCGATTTAGAGTTTGTAAAAATTTAATATTACTATCTAGCTGAGTTTTATCATTGTTAGATAAAAGATGAATCCCAGTTAATATAGAAATTCTTGACGAAAGATTTGTAATAAACTAATTTACCGGAAAACTTGTTTTTCTTATTAGATTAAAATTTATTTGAATAACTTAATTTCTTGATTTTATAAGAATTGAAGTA
Source organism: Salix brachista (assembly GCA_009078335.1). Classification (NCBI taxonomy): domain Eukaryota; kingdom Viridiplantae; phylum Streptophyta; class Magnoliopsida; order Malpighiales; family Salicaceae; genus Salix; species Salix brachista. The sequence continues at coordinate 2,421,217 of CM018590.1, forward strand.
TATAAATGAACTTGTAAACACAACGACAGAGAAATATAGAGAAGTCTATAGCTGATCAATGCTGCTTCCAGCTGCCTTAGTTTGACATCTCAGAACTGAAGGACGCCACTTTCTTTCAACTACACAAACACGTTTATTCAACTCAGCCCATCAAGAGTACTGCTGTCGTGCAACAATTAATATTGCTGAAAAGATGAAACGAAAAAAGACTGCAAGCATGCAAGCCGTAGAAACAATGTCAAAGGTTACCTCTGTATGGTGTTTATGAGGTGGTCGGATTCCAGCTACTTGGTGACTTTAATGATCATATAAAAGGAAAGGGAGCAAGGAAATTTAAAGCTCTTGCTTGTTGTGGGGCATGTTTTCGCAGCATCGCATTCAAATTAATGGCATGATTTTCCATACGGCAAAATATTCAGACAATTTCCGCGCAACTGGCTGCCTTTATCTCTTGTTTGGTTTTCGTTTGCGTGTCTCGTTCGATACCCTCAAAATCTAAAGGTATAGATTTCAACAAGCAATTATGGGTGTGAACATGACGACTTTGACTCGCCGTCTATTAATTGAATCTAAATATCAAGATTTTATGTTTTTATATAAAATTGTTAAAATCAAAAAAAATATTAAGTTGTTATTTTCTTAAGTTATTAATTGTTAAAATTATTTTTAAAATCCATCCAAATAAATATAAAAAAAAAATATATTATAAAATATGCATTAAATTCAGTAACAAATTAATCTCAAAATAATTTAAAAGAAAATAAAATTCACCGGTTAAATATCAAATTAACAAATCAAACCTTTAAAGTTCAAAGATTCGAATTACACTTGTTATATTTTATTGGGGGTCATGTCTCTTAAGATTAAAACTAGTTACTTACCATGTTCTTGAGCGAAAAATTTGCACAGAACACAATGTTGAAGTTGTTAAGATTTTCTAGTTGTAGGGTTGTAGTGTTAGGTTTGTTTCAATTGTTGTTAATAAGTCATATTATGTAGCAATAAGTTATTTGTTTTGATTCTGACTTAGTTTTATACCACGTTGTTAGGATTGCAAAATGTGGGTTGCATATTTTCAGCTTTCAATTTTCTTTGTAAGGCTATTTATTGCCATATTTGTTTTTTGATTTTATAATTGAGATTTTCCCAGCATTTAAGTATCCAAGCAAATTTATATTTACATCTATTTCGTGAGTGTTCAAATAAGGTTCATAGTATTTGGTATCAGAGTCTCCTCACTGGGCTTGCGTGAAGCTAATTTCATCATTCAACAACGAAGCCATGACAACTAAAAGTAGCTTTGCGCAACCTATAATTCCAAAGTTTGATGGACATTATGATCATTGGAGCATGATCATGGAGAATTGTTTTGGCTCTAAAGAATATTGGAGTTTGGTAGAGACTGGAATTCCTATAGGATCATACGAGAGCAATCTCACCGATGAACATAAGAAGACCATTGCTAATCAAAGCCTAAAAGACTTGGAGGCTAAGAATTATTTTTTCTAAGCCATTGATCATTCAATCTTGGAGACGATATTGAAGAAACATATTGAAAAAGACATTTGGGACTCTTTGAAGAAAAAATTCCAAGGCACAACACGCGTCAAATGTGCACAAGTACAAGCTCTTTGCAAAGAGTTTGCAATTTTGCATATGAAGGAAGGGGAATCAATGAATGAGTATTTTGTATGAACTCTTGCCATAACCAATAAGATGCAGATTTATAAGTAAAAAATGACTACTAAATTGAGGCTTAAACAAGTTGTAGGATTAAAAATTAAATGAATCTTGATCTATATTTTTTAGAATCATTATAGAAAACCACAAACTTTATGAAACTCCTCTAGAGAAGATATACTCATAAGACAAACTCGTTAACACAATTTATAATGTTTTTTTAGTCAAGCTTTCTCTCTTGTTCTCATCTATACTTGGATATATTGGCCTCGTATGCACACAGTCGTTAACTCGTTAACCTTCCTTCTTAGAGAGACTATCTTCATCCATATAGTCTCTCCTCCAAAATGATGGTCTTCAAACACGTCTTTCTGTAGCAATTATGTCTAGCTGGTCATTATGATCAAGTTCCTCGCTTTCTAGTGTTGGCTCATCAATCTCAAATTCTTCTACATTGTTATCATTCCCTAAAGCTGCTTCTTTATTCATTTCCCACTCAAGATCAGTTATGATTGTTTCTTTATGATTATTACTCCAATCCCAAGCTTTATCTTCTTCAAAAACAATATATCATGACTATTCACTATCTTTTAGAAATTGGATAAAAAAGATGATAAGCCTTATATTCATCGCTAACTCCTAGTAGAATGCACTTCATCCTCTTATCATCGAGTTTAATCCTCTTGTCGTGAAGAACATGCACGTGTGCTAAACACCCAAAAACTCTAAAGTGCTTCACTGATGGTTTAGAGCTACTCCAAGTTTTTTTCGGCGTCATGTTTCTCACTGCTAGAGTTGGATATTTGTTGAGTATATATATGGTCTAATTGACTACTTCTAGCTAGAAAGTTCATGGAATTTTTTTCTTTGTAAGCATGCTTCGAACCATGTTTATAATAGTACGGTTCTTCCATTTTGCGATGCCATTTTGTAAGGGAGTGTAGGTAGTTGTCAACTTTATTTGAATTCCATTCATTTTGCAAAAATCTATGAACTCCAATGAAGTGAATTCACCTCCATGATTTTTACGCAGACGTTTTGTGCTTGAACTAGTTTCCTTTTTAACCTTATGTTGAAACTTATGAAATTGTGAGATTCTGACTTTTCATCCAAGTAGTACACCCATGCTTTCCCACTAAGGGCCTGTTTGGAAGTGTGGTTGCGGTTGCTTTTGAAAGTGCTTTTCGTTTACAAATACATCAAAATGATATTTTTTTTATTTTTTAAAAATCATTTTTGATATTAGCACATCAAAATGATCTAAGAACATAAAAAAAAATTCATTTAAAATGAAAAAAAAATTGAATTTTGGCAAAACGCCGGTTATACCGGCGTGCCAAACAGGCTCTAAATATTCTTCATAAAATTTCATGTATGCTTGGAATTTTGGCAAGCCCTTCACCATATTCTTTTGTTGATGGATGTTTAAACCACTCCAACCCAAATATCTATCCATATCTTTGATGCCATAAATGAGATTGATCATCTGCAATGGTGTCGAAACACTTCTGTCCTTATGGTGATTGTGTGTGAGCTAGTAAGATAAACATTTGATTTGCTGCCATTTTCATCTCCCGTATTAGTCCTCTCTCTGGATGAAAAATCCTACACATGTCATGTTGGATAAGAAAAATAAGACTCTTCTCTTGCAATTGTCTAATGCTTAGTAAATTATTCTATAAATCGAGCACATAAAATACTTCAATGATGACTTGCATGATTCCATTGACTTTTTTTTTTTTTTTTTTTGGATGACGAGGGAAACCTCACCCCCGGAAAGCGCACTTTGTGGGCCCAGGTGATGAGTAAACCTCGGCTGTCCCAGGCTCTTACAGGGGATTTGCATCTAAAGAGGAGACTGCGACTCGAACCCCGCACTTGCGCTGGCAAGAGCGGGGTGTTTGCCGCTAGGCTCCCCCCCTGGGGACTCCATTGACTTCCATACAAGCATTTCCTTTTCCTTGCCAAACCAAGCTTGAATTATTCCTTATATTTACAGATTTCCTAAAAGTATCATCCAAATTTGTGAACATCTCCTTCTTGCCACACATGTGATTGTTATATCCCGAGTCGAAAACCTATAATTCTTTTTTATCAACCTCTTTGATATCCATGTAAGCCATCAATAACATTTTTTCACTAGTTTCTATGCAGACACCTTTCGAATCCTTCTACTTCTTAGGACATTCTCACTGAAAATGCCCATGTTCATGACAATCATAGCATTCAATGGTAGACTTGTAAAATCCATCTACCTTTTCCTTGTCCTCTTCCTCTAAACTATTGCGTCAACCTCACCCACCTTTTTGACAATATAAGTAACCTTCAAAGCCCGCTCATCTACAATGTGTCTCCCCATCTTATGCTCAAGTGCCAACAAGTTGCTTTGCAGTTCATCAATAAACAAGATGTCAAGATCATTTGACTTTTCAATGGAGCAAACCACGTAGTCATATTTAATAAGCATCGATCTTAAAATATTTTCTATGACCACCATATCATCCATCCCCTCATGAATCTGCATCTTACTGGTGAGGATAAGAGTTCATTCAAAATACTCATTAACTTATTTCCCTTTTTTCATATGTATAATTTCAAGCTCTTTGCAAAGAGCTTGTAATTATGCATGTTTAACGCGTGTTGTGCCTTGATAGTTTTGCTTCAAAGAGTCCCAAATATCTTTAGTGGTATGTTTCTTCATTATCATCTCCAGATTGATCGATCAATGGCTTGGAACAAATAATTTTTAGCCTTCAAGTCTTTTAGCCTTTGATTAGCAATGGTTTTCTTATGTTTATTGATTGCTCTCGTATGCTCCTATAGGAATTCCAGTCCTTACCAAACTCCAATATTCTTTGGAGCGAACGAAAATATCCTTGATCATGCTCCAATGATCATAATGTCCAACAAACTTTGGAATTGCAGGTTGCACAAAGTTGCTTTCAGTTGTCATGGCATCGTTGTTAAACGATTAAATTAGCTTCACTCAAGTCGTGTGAGAAGGCTTTGATACTGGTTAAGCCCCTGAACAAAGAAAACTGAAAGCTAAAAATATGCAACCCACGCTTTGCAATCTTAACAATGTGGTATACGACTAAGTCAGAATCAAAACAAATAACTTATTTCTACATATTGGATTTATTAACAACTAAAACAAACTTACAACTACAACCCTACTAGGAAGTCTTGACAACTTCAACATTGTGCCACTGCAAATTTTCCACACAAGAACATGGTAAGTCACTAGTTTTTATACAGGAGTTATAATCATAATAAAATATAACAAGTGTAATTCAAATCTTAAACTTTAAGTGTCTGATTTGTTAATGATATTTAATTGATTAGTTATATTTTTAAAAATATTTTGAGATTAATTTGCTACTTAATTTAATGCATATTCAATATTATATTTTTATTTTTATTTGGATGGATTTAAAAAATATATTTACTTAAAAAAATAACAAATTAATATTTTTTATTTTAATAATTTGATATAAAAACATAAAATCTTGATATTTAGATTCAATTAATAGACGGCGAGTCAAAGTCGTCTTGTTCACACCCATAGTTGCTTGTTGAAGTCTATACCTTTTGATTTTGAGGGTATCGGACGAGACCCGCAAACCAAACAGAGCACGTCCGAGAGATGAAGGCAGCCAATTGAATATTTTGCCGTGTGGAAAATCATGCAATAAATTTCCTTGCTCCCTTTCCTTTGTATGTTGATTACTATTGCATTGAATGCAATAATTAAGTTTTCTAACTACTTTAATTTTCAAACACGGCCAGGACATCATATCCGCAAGCCATTTGCTCGGAAGCATAAACTATTAGGCACCCACAACAAGCTATAAATCTCCTTGCTCCCTTTCCTTTGTATGTTATCTTTGATTACTATTGAATTGCTAGTAATTTGCAAGAAAGCGAATTCTTTCTATGAAACAATATTGCATTGCCTCCATCTAACCTTTCCGATTGCTGCAATCTGATCATTAAAGTCACCAAGTAGCTGGAATTGTCTGAATATAAATTTATGCAAAAATATAAATTTGGCTGCAAGAGATTTTTGTGATGCGCGTAGAAGGTAATGAAACATGTGCTGTGTAGAGATGGATCTCTGTTTATACGCGTGGATGACAATTCGACTCACATCAACTCCTATTTCAGGTGTGGAGAAGGAAATGATTAAGTTTTATAAAGAAAAAAATTCTCATTTTTCCTTGGCTAACATTTTCTTATGTAATTTAAAAATCTATAAATTTCTATTAGAAATGTAAATAAAAAAGTATGTGATTATAGCTCAACAGACCTTATCGCACTTTCCCTTGACTTTCCCTCACCCAAACCAAAGACAGGACCACTGGAGGAAGAAGGTATGGTTTAGAATCAAACACGTTGAGATGGTGACCTATGCTTTTAATTTTCAAACACGGCATCACTATAAGGCACCCACAACAAGAGATAAATTTCCTTGCTCCCCTTCCTTTGTATGTTATCTTTGATTAATTCATTGCTAGTAATTTGCAAGAAAGCGTATTCTTTCTCTGAAACAATATTGCCTCCACTAACCTTCAGTCCTCATGACTTTACTCTACATCTAGCCTTTCCGATTGCTGAAATTTGATCATTAACGTCACCGAGTAGCTGGAATCCGACCACCTCATAGAGGTAACCTTTGACGTTGTTTCTACTGCTTGCATGCTTGCAGTCTTCTTTCGTTTCATCTTTTCAGCAATATTAAATATAAATATAGGGACCGCAGTCTTTCTTCTTTTCTTCTTGTTAACTATATGTAAATATAGGGACTGAGTTGAAAGAAAGTGAAGTAGTAATCTCTCTCCGATTGCTGCAATTTCATAGCTGGTGGAATAGCTAACTCTTCTTTGCATGTTTTAATTTCATGTCTTTACTCAAAACTTGAAAGTTTTACGTTCAGATAGATGATGATTGACCAGTTTATTGAGTTCCTTGTAGGTCTTCAGGAACAATATCATTCTATTTTAGAGATGCAGAAAGAAAAACGCAAGCAATCCAAAGACGATTCATCCTCGCGAAAGAGAAGAAAAGCTGACCTCAGCAAGCCTGTCAGTTTTATCTCCACAGGTAAGGCAGAGATCTCTCGTGCTGAGAGCATAATAATAATAAAAATTCCTTGGTATATCAGTTTTGGTAAAATCAGGTAAGGTAGAGATATCTCGTGCTTGGTTGCTATGAAGTTGAAGAAAAGAGGGGGAAATAATGTTTTTTTTATTAAGAGTTTTTTTTAAATATATATTTTTTAATTAGCTCTTCTCTATATTTCTGTTTACAAGTCTATTTATTTTGAGTTTTATTATTTGCTCAGATCACTTCCAATTGTTCTTTATTTCTCATTGCTAAATAATGGAAGAGTTTCTGCAGCTGCCATGACAGAGCCAGACTCGTCTCGCTCTAGACCAAAGGGGGCCTACGATGTATTTCTGAGTTTTAGAGGAGAAGATAATCGCAAGAGTTTTACAGGTCATCTATATACTGCCTTAGTCCAAGCAGGAGTCCACACTTTTCTAGATGAAAATGAAATTCCTAGAGGTGAAGAAATCTCCAAACATCTCCTCAAGGCAATTCAAGAATCGAAGATATCCATAGTGATCTTCTCAAAAGGATATGCTTCGACTAGATGGTGTCTTAATGAACTTGTAGAGATTCTTGAGTGCAAAAATAGGAAAACTGGCCAAATTGTTCTTCCTATATTCTATGACATTGATCCTTCAGATGTGAGAAAGCAGACTGGCAGTTTTGCAAAAGCATTTGATAAGCATGAAGAATGTTTTAAAGAGAAGGTGAAGGAGTGGAGAAAAGCTCTTGAGGAAGCCGGAAATCTCTCTGGATGGAATCTCAATGATATGGAAAATCGGTATGCCTTTTTTTCTCTCTAAGATTCACTTTATGGACTGATTATACATACTTTAGAGTAATTTTACCATGTGATACAATAAAAAAAATTAAGCATATATACTTATTTGTCTCTCTATTAAGGTCTTGCTTCTGTCGATGAGCAGGCACGAATCAAAATTAATCCAAGCCATCATCAAGGATGTGTTGAACAAATTGGATCCCAAGTACATAAATGTTGCTACTAACCTGGTAGGTATTGATTGCCTTGTCCAAACTATTAGTGACTTCCTAAGTATGGCAACAGATGAGGTTTGCATGGTGGGCATACATGGGATGCCAGGAATAGGAAAGACGACGATAGCAAAAGTTGTTTTTAATCAACTCTGCTATGGATTTGAGGGTAGCTGTTTTCTTTCGAATATCAATGAAATATCAGAACAATCAAATGGTATTGTTCCTTTACAAGAACAACTTCTTCATGATATCTTGAAACAAAATGGTGTCACTATCAATAATGCTGATAGAGGAATGGTTCTGATCAAAGAACGACTTTGTCACAAAAGAGTTATTGTTGTTGTTGATGATGTGGCTCAGCAGTACCAACTAAATGCTTTGGTGGGAGAGCGAGGTTGGTTTGGTCCAGGAAGTAAAGTGATAATTACAACCAAAGATGAACGTTTGCTTCTTAAAGTGGATAAAAAATTTAAGGTTGAAGAATTGAAACGAGATGCATCCCTTCAACTTTTTACTTGGCATGCCTTTAGGGACAATAAGCCATCAAAAGATTATGTTGAGCTTTCGAATGATGTAGTTGATTACTGTGGAGGGATTCCTTTAGCCCTTGAGGTTTTAGGTTCTAGTTTGTCTGCCAAAAACAAATCTAGATGGAAATGTGTGATCGACAAATTGAAAATCATTCCAAACCATGATATTCACGAAAAACTTAGAGTATGTTTTGACAAACTGGATGACCATAAGCTACAAAAAACATTTCTTGATCTTGCATGCTTTTTTATTGGTAGAAATAAAGAATATGTATCACATGTACTTGAAGCTCGATGTGGTTACAATCCAGAAGATGATTTGGGAACTCTTAGTGAAAGGTCTCTGATTAGAGTTAATGTTTCTGGAGAGATAAGCATGCATAATCTATTACGAGATATGGGAAGGGAGATCATTCACAAAGAGTCACCTGACCACCCTGGAAAACGCAGCCGAATTTGGCGATGTGAGGATGCATGGAATGTACTCAGCAAGCAGATGGTAATACCCAAATGCATACACATAAGCACAATCATGCACGTATATCTTTGTTTTAAACTTCTTGCATATAATTACGTTGAAACTCTATTGAATTTTATTTGATTTTCAGGGAACAGAAGTTGTGGAGGGTTTAGCGCTAGATGTGAGAGCGTCAGAAAATAAATTACTAAGCACAACATCATTCACAAATATGAGATGGTTGAAGTTACTCCAAATCAATGGAGTACATCTCTCTGGACCTTTCAAACTGCTTTCAGAAGAGTTGATATGGATTTGTTGGCTTGAATGTCCTTTGAAATCTTTTCCATCTGATTTGATGCTGGACAACGTAGTTGTTCTTGAGATGCAGTATAGTAACATCAAAGAATTATGGAAGGAGAAAAAGGTGCGTAACATACTACAATCCTCCAAAATTTGTCATTGATGTAATTTATAATCATAAGTTAGAAGCTTTAATGATAACTTTTTTGTTATTTTCCTTATTGCTCTTACAGATTCTCAACAAACTAAAAATCCTTAATCTCAGTTATTCAAAGAATCTTGTTAAAACACCAAACTTGCACAGTTCAAGTCTAGAGAAACTCATGTTGGAAGGTTGTTTGAGTTTAGTGGAGGTGCATCAATCTGTTGGACATTTAAAGAGCCTCATTTTCTTAAATCTAAAAGGATGTCGGAGGCTAAAGAGTCTTCCCCAAAGCATTTGCGATGCAAAGTCTCTTGAGATTTTGAATATTTCTGAGTGTTCACAACTTGAGAACTTGCCAAAGCACATGGGTGGTATGGAATCCCTTACCGAGCTGCTAGCAGATGGAATTAACAACGAGCAATTTCTCACTTCAATTGAACATTTAATGTATCTAAGGAAGTTGTCAATGTGCGGATACAACTTCAATGCAGACGCACCATCATCTACATCTTGGCCTTCACCAATATCATCATGGATTTCAGCACGTGTTTTAGATTGGAAAGTTTTGCTACCAACTTGTTTCACTAGTTGGAGATTATTGAGAAAGCTAAGACTTGCTTATTTTGGTTTGTCTGAAAGCACAACTAATTGTGTTGATCTTGGTGGTTTGGTTGCTCTCGAGGAATTGAATCTATCAGGAAACAATTTCTTCAGTCTGCCTTCAAGCATCAGCCTCCTTCCTAAGCTTCAGCTTTTGAGAGTTTCGCATTGCAAGAATCTTGTATCAATCTCTGAGCTTCCCTCAAATTTAAAGCTCTTAGATGCAATCGGCTGCAAATCAATGGAGAGAGTAAGACTGCCAATCCAATCAAAAAATAATTCAAATCTGTCTCTACAAAGGAGTCCAAGTAATCATGGCTGGATTATATCCTCTGATACCGCATGCGATTTATCAAATAATAATAAGAGTCTTGTTGAGGTACAATTTCATTCTCTCTTGCACACAAATAAAAACACAATTGACACATGCTATATAGAATTAATGCATATTCATATGTATTGATTATTGTTTAAAATTTCAGCTCTAATCTTTGAAATGTAAATATACACAGGCATCTTACAATCATTGTTATGGATATCATATTGACGACTACGATGCCAGTTTGCTTATGGGTATCGTTTTTCAAAAATATCCAAATGGGTTTAGATACGATGCAGAAGGATGTTCATTATCATTTCATATACCTCCAGTATTCCATGGGTTGATTTTGTATGCTTTAAGTACAAGGATGTTTTTTAGTAGTAGTCATACAATCAAAGCTATTATAACAAAAAAGAGCAACGGTATACAATTGTTTGAAGCTAGACTAGTAGTAGGACTCTATTGCCCTTTTAGTTGGATAAAATTTCAGCACTAATGTTTGAAATGTAAATATACGCAGGCATCTTACAATCATTGCTATGGATATAATATTAACGACTACGATGCCAGATTGCTTATGGGTCTCGTTTTTGGTAAGTATCCAAATGGGTTCGGATACCGTGCAGAAGGATGTTCATTATCATTTCATATACCTCAAGTATTCCAAGGGTTGATTTTCAGGGCTTCAAGTACAAGGATGTTTTTTAGTAGTAGTCATACAATCAAAGCTATTATAAGAAAAAAGAGCAACGGTATGAAATTGTTTGAAGCTAGACTAGTAGTAGGACTCTATTGCCCTTTTAGTTGGACAAGATACGTAAGTTTTAGTGAGATGGCAATGGAAGAATATTGTGGACACGAAGAGTTGGAATTGTATGTGAATTTGGGGAGTGAAGACATTAATGTCAAACATTGTGGGATCCATGTAATAGAGGATTTGGATTCATACGAAGCAATAGAGTGGGATCCCGACATTGAAAGTTGTCTCCTTGATAATGGGATACCTTCACCAACAAGTCATCTCCTTGATCATCCCCTTTATGGTTCCATAGCATTTACTACAATTGAGAAGTGGAAAGCCAAGTTACTCAAGTGGAATAATTTCCAATTGTAGATTTAATCAATTTTCTTTGTACTAGCCTAGAGCTACGTGGTTTGGATCATTCCCATCTGGGCCTTGATTTTGACCAATTTAAGAGGAGGAAAATTTAACCTGAGCTCAATTAGTTGAAGGATTTCTATGTGAAATTTCGAAATTTCATGCCTTCTTAGTTAATATTATCGCATTGTTGTATAAAATTAATTAATAAAGCATTTTGTTTTTGAGTTAAATGCCAACTGCTCACAATTTTTTTCTTGAGGAATTAAAGTGATTGTGTAATTATCTATATATTTCAGGAACATGTAAAAACAAATTAAAACACAAAAAAAGAGTGGGAAACTCATTTTCTGTCTTTGGAAATCTAATTTGTCTCATGAGCTAACTCTAAATAGGATAAACCTAGTAAAAAAAATCTTGTTAGGTTTGATATTTAAAAGCATAGCCTGGAAATTTCCTTTATTGTTTAATTGATATGAGTTTTTTTTCTTTCAGTTACTGAATTTCTGGAAATTCAATTACTAAATTACTAATATGGAAAGAGCAATTAAGGTACTAGATTGAAAGGAAACACAAGATTGAAAATTAATCCTAATGGAGTAAGACTCAAGAAACTCAAAAGCCAAGGACTAAAAATCTGACTCTAATCCATTGATGAGAAAAAAGAATGCTTTTCGAACATACCAAACTAGACTATTGTTAACGATCCAAACATTACTCCATTAGGCTTGATAGCAGAGAAGAGAATGGAAGAGCCATAGTTGTTGTTAGCAGTAGAGTAAGAGTATCCAACGATTGTTCCTGACTGCCTTCCAAACAAAGGCTTTTGAATTGCCAGGTGGTGCCTTCAAGAAACCATTTCTTTTCTCTCGAATTCTCTTTGTTTGTTTCTCTCTGCTTTCTAGAAGGCGACGTGAACTGTGTAGAAAACAGAAACAAAAAAGTCAACAAAAGTCAACAAAAGTCAACAATTTTCCCAAGAACCGACACTGTTCAAATCAAAATCTGGAATTGCCAGAAAATGAAGAACACGAAGAACAGCTGCCCAGAATTTGAAGAACAATAAAGAACAAAATTCCAGAACAAAAAATGAGCAGAATCTTAGTTAGGTTACTGCCATAGCCTTTCCTTTATTTATAGTAAAAAAAATGAATACAAGAGTTATAGTTGGTTACAACTTCTTCTTGCACTAGATAAGTCCTAAAATTCAGAATGCATCCTAAGCTAGAAAGCATGATCAACATGATCTTAATTAGATAAAATGCCCTACAGCTAATTCCATACTAATCTAACATTAATACTAGAAACCACATAGGACTCCATGCTCTAATCTTCAATTTGCTGCAGCCTTGATATCCATGATCTTCAACACTCCTCCTTGGATGCAAGGCTGCACATTCCTATCTTCATCCTTAATTCTTCAAACCTGTCTTTGGCTAATGGTTTGGTAAAGAAATCAGCCAATTGTTCCTTAGATGAGCAGTATTCCATCTCTAACTCCCCTTCTTGTTGAAATTGCCTCAATGCATGGTACTTGATCTTCATATGCTTGGTTTTGTTGTGAAAAACTGAATTTTTCGAAATGGCTATGGCTGACATGTTGTCACATAGCAAGACAGTAGGATTAACTTGAACACAATCAAGATCCTTAAGCATTTTCCTCAACCAAACCAATTGTTTTGCTGCCACATAAGCTGCCACATACTCTGCCTCAGCTGTAGAATGAGCAACAATTGATTGTTTCTTTGAAAGCCAGCTGAAAACATTTGAACCTAGGACAAAGCAATATCCTGAGGTGCTCATCATGCACTCACTCCCTCCCCAATCACTGTCAGTATAGCCAACAAGGCTGACTGGTTTGGACTTCACAAAATTCAAGCCAAGAGACTTAGTCCCCTGCAAATACCTTAGCACACGTTTGGCAGCCATGAAATGTGATTGATTTGGATCCTGCATAAACCTTGAAAGATAATTAACAGCAAATACAATGTCAGGCCTTGTGATGGTTAAATATAATAAGCTCCCAATCAAGCTTCTATAAGTCTTTCCATCACACTTTTGAGTTCCATCATCTTTCACCAATTTCAGTCCTAGTATCATAGGAGTAGGAACTGATTTGCAATTTGTCATTGCAAAGCTATCCAAAATCTTCTGAACAAAGGATTTTTGACAAATAAAACATCCTTGTTCTGATTGCATTACCTCCATTCCCAGAAAATAAGACAACAAGCCGAGCTCATTCATCTCAAATTGCTCTTTCATGTTCAATTTGAACTCTTCTATCAGCTGCTTCTTGTCACCTGTGATCAGCAAATCATCCACATAGACTGACACCATCAACACATGTTTATCAACATGCTTAACATACAAGGTCACCTCATTTGCACTTCTTTCAAATCCCAAACTCAACAAGTGTTCATCAAGCCTACTATACCAAGCTCTAGGAGCTTGTTTGAGCCCATATAAAGCTTTCTTCAAAAGATACACTTGGTTTGGATTATCATTCTCAAACCCAACTGGTTGATCAACATAAATTTCCTCATTCAAATAACCATTAAGAAATGCAGATTTAACATCTAATTGATAAACATACCAGCCATTTTGTGTCGCAAGAGCAAGCAAGAGCTTCATTGTGTCATGTCTAGAAACCGGGGCAAATGTATCAGTATAATCCACCCCTGCCTCTTGAGCATAACCCTTAACCACCAATCTTGCTTTATGTTTGTTTATCTTACCATCAGCATTCAATTTTGTCTTAAAAATCCATCTTACCCCAATTATCTTCTTGTTTGCAGGTCTGTCAACAAGCTTCCAGGTCTGGTTTTTTTCAATCATTGCCAGCTCCTCCTTCATTGCAGCTATCCACACTTGAGATTTCAAGGCTTCTTCAACTTCAACAGGTTCAGCATCAGCCACATTGCATCTGCTATAAATCTCAGCCAATGATCTCATGCCCCTTGCAGGTTGGTCATCACTGTCTTCATCATTTTCTTGCTCATAAAATTGAACCTGTTTAGGCAATGTTTCAGCTGTGCTCTCCCAATTCCATGCTGCATTTTCTATCATCTTCACATTTCTAGCAACAATAACTTTGTCAGCATTTACAACATAAACCTTATAAGCCTTGGATTTTGAACTATAACCAATAAAGACTCCCATCTCAGCCTTTTCATCCAATTTCTTCCTGTTAATTTCAGGTTTCAACACATAGCAAATACAACCAAACACCCTTAAATGATCAATACTAGGTTTAGTATCATACCACAATTCATATGGAGTTTTTTCTCCTAAAACTCTTGAAATCATTCGGTTCAAAATGTATGTGGCTGTGTTGACAGCCTCTGCCCAGAATTTTAGGGGCATTTGTTTCTCAAACAACAAACACCTTGCCATCTCCATAAGTGTTCTATTTTTCCTTTCACTTACCCCATTTTGCTGTGGTGTATAGGGTATAGTTAGCTGATGTTTAATACCTTCTTTCACCAAAAAATCATCAAATTGCCGAGAGGTATACTCACCCCCATTGTCAGACCTCAGAATTTTAATCTTGCTGCCAGTTTCTAGTTCAACTGCAGCTTTGAACTTCAGAAACTCAAGAAACACATCAGTTTTTGTCTTCACAAAATAACTCCAACAAAACCTGCTATAATCATCAATGAACAAGAGAAAATACCTTGATCCACTCAAGGATTCATTAGACATAGGGCCACACAAATCAGTGTGCACAAGCTGCAACTTAGATGTGGATCTAAGTGTATTATTAGGAAAAACAACTTTTGTTTGCTTCCCTAGCTGACAGGCTTCACAAAACACATCTTCATTCAATATATTTGGCAAACCATGTGCCATCTCTAAGTTAGACATCTTCCTTAAGGCTGCATAGTTAAAATGCCCAAGCCTTTTGTGCCAAAGTATTGACTCATCCTCTCTACATGCATTAGCTTTCAAATATGTTGAATTCCAATCAACATTAAAGCTTCTATTCACCATTCTAGTGGACAATAACAACACCCCTTTATCATCTTTAATTTTGCATATTCCATGCTTAAATGACAATGCATAACCAGTTTCTAACAATTGTCCCACACTCACAAGATTTTGCTTCAATTGAGGCACATACATAACATTCCTTAAAATTTTCGTACCTGCCATAGTGTCAACTGCAGTTGCACCTCTTCCTTCAACTTGCACATAATCTCCATTAGCAATTCTTACTTTGGACAAAAATTCTCTATCCAAGTCTTTGAACAATTCTAGGTCTGCTGTCATGTGATTTGTGCATCCTGAATCAATGAGCCAAAGTGAAGATTTTACCTCAGTTATGTTGCATGTAGGTTCTGCAATTACCATGAATAATTGCTCTTCTTTCTCCTCAGCATCTTCTTCAGTCTGTGCAATCCTTGCAACTTCAGATTTCTTGCAAAATTTTTGCATGTGGCCGAATTCTTTGCATCTTCTACACTGGATGTTTTTGAGCCAGCACCAAGAGTCTCTGTGATTAGTCTTCTTGCAATACTTGCAAGGTGGAAAATCTTCTCTCTTTTCCACTCCTGAGGTATTCCCTTTCCTGTTAAATGGTTGCCAATTGCTTGGCTTCCAGTTGCTGCCCTTTTCTCTTCTATTTTCAAAATTGTTTCTGAAAACAGGTTTGGCATGGTGCTTGTCTTTCACTTTTGCCACAAGTGCTTCACCACTTGACTCTTGATGTCTATAAGAGTGCCTCTCCTCCACTGATTGCAGAGCATTAATCAGCTCTTGAAGGCTGATTTCAGAGAAATCTTTTGAATCTTCAAGGGAACATATCTTATGTTCAAACCTGTCGGGTAAGCTCACCAAAACCTTCTCCACAATCCTTGAATCAGGAAAGTCTTCCCCCAAAAGTCTCACTTGATTCACAAGCTTTGAAATTTGGGAAGAAAAATCCTTAATTGTGTCTGTCTCCCTCATTCTCAAGGCTTCAAATTGCCTTCTCAAATTCATCACTTGCATCTTCCTTGATTTTTCATCCCCTTGGAATTCAGCCTTTAGCTTATCCCAAGCTTCTTTGGCTGTTTTACAAGCCATAATCCTTGTAAAAATCTCCTCACTTACTGCATTATGGATGCCAGTAAGAGCTTTAAACCCCTTGGCTCTTTCTTCATTAAAAAACTTCATTTGAGCCACGGTTGGGTTGTTGTTTAAAGGAGTTGGAACCTTGTCTTTCTCCACATATTCCCATAGATCAAAAGCCTTCAGGTAAGTCTCCATTTTTACAGCCCACACACCATAATTCACACCTGTAAATGTAGGTGTTTTGGCTGGAAAATTTGCACCAGAATCCATTGCACACAGCACACAAAAAGTGTATGAAAAAAAACCAGAAACTCTGTTTTTCAAGAACCCTTCAAAGCTGTCAAGCTTTGATTTTTAATTGACCTCACAAATAAATCACTCGTGTTTCACACAATCCCCACAAAGAACAACACTGCTCTGATACCAATTGTAGAAAACAGAAACAAAAAAGTCAACAAAAGTCAACAAAAGTCAACAATTTTCCCAAGAACCGACACTGTTCAAATCAAAATCTGGAATTGCCAGAAAATGAAGAACACGAAGAACAGCTGCCCAGAATTTGAAGAACAATAAAGAACAAAATTCCAGAACAAAAAATGAGCAGAATCTTAGTTAGGTTACTGCCATAGCCTTTCCTTTATTTATAGTAAAAAAAATGAATACAAGAGTTATAGTTGGTTACAACTTCTTCTTGCACTAGATAAGTCCTAAAATTCAGAATGCATCCTAAGCTAGAAAGCATGATCAACATGATCTTAATTAGATAAAATGCCCTACAGCTAATTCCATACTAATCTAACATTAATACTAGAAACCACATAGGACTCCATGCTCTAATCTTCAATTTGCTGCAGCCTTGATATCCATGATCTTCAACAAACTGGATTCTGGAACAGAGAAACAGATCCTTTTTTTTTTGTGACTGCTAAGTTCAAGTTTATCCTTGTATCACCATAAAACGGACGGTCTAGATTTCACCACTGCTTTGCTTAGCATATAATGAAGGTTCACAATTTAGTCACGTGACTTGTCGCCGATGATAAGGAAGAGAGAACGGTGGTGTAATTTGAAGCCATTTTCTCTGAGTATTTTCATTCTCTCATCCACCTTCTTCTGCCATTTTCACCTTCTTTTGCCTATTTATCGACCGTGTTTAGCTTGCCTTGTTTCCTTTCAGCGTTTCAATGGACAATTGTTGCCGCCACCGGTTCTGCTGCTTCTCTATGATGATTCTTAGAGTCTCCTTATGTTAGATATTTCTCTCTATAAAGCAAGAATTCAACAAAGAGCATGTTTAACAATCATACAGTAACGATCTCGATGACTCATCATCGATTTCGGGTGCTGATGAAATCTCTACCGCGGGAACTGGCAGGATTTCAATAGAGCGGAGCGAGCCAAGCGAGGCTAGAATAACAGAGCGTTGATTGTCAAGCTCAAAGAACTTGTTGTCTTTACTGATGAAGAAGACGAAGATGCGTTCCCTCAATTTGGATCTGGAACAGATCCAGATATACATGTGTGTGTGTGTATATATATATATATATATATATAATAGTGAATGAAGAAGAAGACCATTGCTAATCAAAGGCTAAGAGACTTGGAGGCTAAGAATTATTTGTTCCAGGCCATTGATAATTCAATCTTGGAGACGATATTGAAGAAACATATCAAAAAAGACATTTGGGACTCTTTGAAGCAAAAATACCAAGGCACAGCACGCGTCAAACGTGCACAATTACAAGCTCTTTACAAAGAGTTTGCAATTATGCATATGAAGGAAGGGGAATCAATGAATGAGTATTTTGTGTTAACTCTTGCCATAACCAATAAGATGCAGATTTATAAGGAAAAAATGACTACTAAATTGAGGCTTAAACAAGTTGTAGGCTTAAAAATTAAATTAATCTTGATCTACATTTTTTAAAATCATTATAGAAAATCACAAACTTTATGAACTCCTCTAGAGAAGATATACTCATAAGACAAACTCTTTAACACAATTTATAATGTGTTTTTAGTCAAACTTTCTCTCTTTTTCTCATCTATACTTGGATATATTGGCCTCGTAAGCACACACTCATTAACTCGTTAACCTTCCTTCTTAGAGAGACTATCTTCATCCATATAGTCTTTCCTCCAAACTGATGGTCTTCAAACACGTCTTTCTATAGCAATTATGTCTGGCTGGTCATTATGATCAAGTTCCTCGCTTTCTAGTGTTGGCTCATCAATCTCAAATTCTTCTACATTGTTATCATTCCCTAAAGCTGCTTCTTTATTCATTTCCCACTCAAGATCAGTCATGATTGTTTCTTGATGATTCTTACTCCAGTCCCAAGCTTTATCTTCTTCAAAAACAATATCATGACTAATCACTATCTTTTAGAAGCTGGATAAAAAAAGATGATAAGCCTTGGATTCTTCGCTGACTCCTAGAAGAATGCACTTCATACTCTTATCATCGAGATTAATCCTCTTGTTGTGAAGAACATGCATGTGTGCTAAACACTCAAAAACTCTAAAGTGCTCCATTGATGGTTTAGAACTACTCCAAGTTTTTTTTGAGTCATGTTTCTCACTGCTAGAGTTGGACTTTTGTTGAGTATATATATGGTCCAATTGACTACTTCTGGCTGGAAAGTTCATGGAATTTTTTTCTTTGTAAGCATGTTTCGAACCATGTTCATAATAGTTCGGTTCTTCCATTTTGCGATGCCATTCTGTTAGGGAGTGTAGGCAGTTGTCAACTGTATATGAATTCCATTCATTTTGCAAAAATCTATCAACTCGAGTGAAGTGAATTCACCCCCATGATTTTTACGCAAACTTTTTGTGCTTGAAATTGTGAGATTCTGACTTTGCAATTGTCTAATGCTTAGTAAATTATTCTGTAAATCCAGCACATAAAATACTTCAATAATGACTTGCATGATTCCATTGACTTCCATACAAACATTTCCTTTTCCTTGCACAACCAAGATTCAATTATTCCTTAAATTTACAGATTTCCTGAAAGTATCATCCAAATTTGTGAACATCTCGTTCTTGCCACACATGTGATTGTTACATCCTGAGTCCAAAACCTATAATTCTTGTTTATCAACCTTTTCGGTATCCATGTAAGCCATCAATAATATTTTTTCACTGGTTTCTATGCAGACACCTTTTGAATCCTTCTCCTTCTTAGGACATTCCCACTGAAAATGCCCATGTTCATGACAATTATAACATTCAATGGTAGACTTGTTAAATCCATCTACCTTTTCCTTGTCCTCTTCCTCTGAAACTATTGCGTCAACCTCACCCGCTTTTTTGACATTATAAGTAACCTTCAAAGCCCGCTCATCTACCATGTGTCTCCCCATTTTTTTCCCAAGTACTAACAAGTTGCTTTGTTGTTCATCAATAAACAAGATGTCAAGATCATTTGATTCTTCAATGGAGCAAACCATATAGTCATATTTAATAGTCATGGATCTTAAAATATTTTCTATGACCACCATATCATCCATCCCCCTATGAATTTGCATCTTACTGGTTAGGATAAGAGTTCATTCAAAGTACTCATTAAACTTATTTCCCTTTTTTCATATGTATAATTTCAAACTCTTTGCGAAGAGCTTGTAATAATGCATGTTTGACGCGTGTTGTGCCTTGATAGTTATGCTTCAAAGATTCCCAAATATCTTTAGTGGTATGTTTCTTCAATATCATCTCTAGATTGATTTATCAATGGCCTGGAACAAATAATTCTTAGCCTTCAAGGCTAAATTAGCAATGGTTTTCTTATGTTCATTGATTGCTCTTGTATGCTCCTGTAAGAATTTCAGTCTCTACCAAACTCCAATGATCATAATGTCCATCAAACTTTGGAATTGCAGGTTGCACAAAGCTACTTTCCGTTGGCATGGAGTCGTTGTTGAACGATTAAATTAGCTTCACTCAAGTCGTGTGAGGAGGCTCTGATACCAGATGTTGTGAGCCTTGTTTGAACACTCATGAAATAAATGTAAATATACATTTGCTTGGATACTCAAATGCTGGGAAAATCTCATTTATAAAATCAAAAAACAAATATGGTAATAAATAGCCTTACAAAGAAAACTGAAAGCTGAAAATATGCAACCCACGTTTTGCAATCCTAACAATGTGGTGTACAACTAATTAGAATCAAAACAAATAACTTATTAGTACCAAATAGGACATATTAACAACAATAGGACTTATTGCTGAAAAAATATTTTGAGATTAATTTGTTATTGAATTTAATGCATATTTGATATTATATTTTTATTTGCATGGATTTTAAAAATATATTTACTTAAAAAATAACAAATTAATATTTTTTATTTTAATAATTTGAATACAAACATAAAATTTTGATTTTTAGATTCAATTATCAAACGGTGAGCCAAAGTCTTTAATATCGCTTCCACGCTTTTACAATTTCTGTTAATAAAGTCACTGTATACATAAAATCCTCGCAGACCGGATGGACACGCTAGAGAATATGGTGCCAAGATTACAATAATTAATTTGATTACAAGAAAAAGTGAAAACTCTCTTGAAGTTCTCTTCGCGTGCTCAAATCCTCTGATTAACGGTCAGATGTTGATCTTGTTCTTGTTTTGTTTTGAATGAAGAGATATTCACACGAGCACGAAAGCTTTAATTGTGTGAGATCTTGACTTGATTTGATTTGAATAAGGACTTGAATTGACTTGGTAAAGTTTATTCACAAGAGTTTGAAAGCTTTAATCGTGTGATATCTTGACTTGATTTGGTGAAGGAAAGGACTTTGATCCTTTGTTTCATTGGCTTGATTTGATGAAGATTAGGACTTTGATCCCTCTTGTCGCACCCCTCCGCGAGAGCACGGCGTTGCGACTACTCTCCCCGTGAGGCGGGGAATTCAATGTCGGGGTTTTATCTTTATTTTGTGAAAAAGGGAGTCGCCATCTAGTATTATGGTCACTAGGAAACCTAAACTGGTCTTTCAGAGATTCTAAGGCAAGGAACTGGTTGCGTAAAGAGAAGGTTTTAGCAACCCTAGTACGCCCTACCTAAGGTAAGTTGCTTGGTGTTTTGGTTTGCATTATGAGTTGCTATGGTATTGATCTTTAAAAAATATATTGGTTAAATGATGATGACGTATTATTCCCGTAAAATATTTGGGATGTTTACCACTTTAAGGTTTCTTTATCCAAATATTTGCAGTGAATAAAAACGAATTATCCCCGCTAATATTTTGGATATTAACCCCTTTTGGATTTATTTATCCAAATATCAACAATGAATAATGACGAATTATCCCCGCCAATATTTTGGATATTAACCCCTTTAGGATTTATTTATCCAAATATTAACAGTGAATAATGTGGATCCCCAAAAAATAAGATTTTAATATTTTTTGGAATATTGGCCAATACCCTTTGGATTTTACAAACATGTTGTAAAATCCAAAAAAGCGAGAAAATGATTTTTTGTTTACGAAATCCATGCTAAAACCATTTTTCTTTAAACTCCGAAATCATATTTTTTTGAAAAAGGAATTTTGAAAATATGTTAGCGTATTGGTCGTATGCAAGAAAGAACATTTTTTTCTTGTTTAATAAAAATATTTTTTTGCAAATTTTGTATTTTTTTTATTATTATTTTCCTTTTTTTTATTCTTTTTTTTGGGGGCTGGCTGCCGCGCCCTGATGGGCCTGGCTGCCAGCCGGCCTACATGGGGCTGGGCTTCAGCAGACTGGGCTATTGGGCCCACTTAATCTGGGCTCGAGGCCCGTTCAGTATTGGGTTGGGCTTTCAGTCCAGACATGCCGGAAGCCCGTATGTCTCTCGGGATGGAAGCCCGTCTTATTCACTGGTCAGGTCGGGCACAAAGCCCGGCCCGACCAGGTTACTGTTCACATGTAGTGAACAGTAACCAGGGCTCTATGCGGGAGACGATGAACAGTAAAATGGGGGATTTTCGAGTGTGATGAGTGGTGTACCTGTTAGTACTGTTGGGTAGAGGAGGTCGAGGTGGTTGTTCCTATCGTGGTGGCGTCGGAAATGGTGGCTTGTGGTGGTCGGATGGAGCTTCGGAAGGTGGCGGTTTTGTGTTGCCACTGCTGCGTCGGAGACGAAGGTCTCAGCTATTGCTGGCGTGGAGGTGGAGCTGTTGGTGATGATAAGGGTGAAGTTGGGTGGCCTAAGCTGGTGGCTGGAGTGCTGACCGAGAGGGGGAGAGAGAGGAGCTTCTGGTTTTAGAGAGAGAAGGGACCGAGAGAGAAATGAGGGAGGACTGTCATCGCCGGGGGAGAGAAAGAGAAAGACAGCTGCCGACGCCGGAAATGAAATAATATTTTGTTTACGAAATCCATGCTAAAACCATTTTTCTTTAAACTCTGAAATAATATTTTTTTTGAAAAAGGAATTTTGAAAATATGTTAGCGTATTGGCCGTATGCAAGAAAATAACATATTTTTTGTCTTTTTTAATAAAAAATATTTTTTTTGCAAATTTTGCATTTTTTTGTATTTTTATTATTATTTTCCTTTCTTTATTCTTTTTTTTTATGGTGGGCTGGCTGCCCTGCCCTAATGGGCCGGGCTGCCAGCCCGCCTACATGGGGCTGGGCTACCAGCACACCTACTGGGGCTGGGCTTTAGCCCGCTTAATCTAAGACTTGACTATTGGGCCCATATAATCTGGGTTCGAGGCCCGTTCAGTATTGGGTTGGGCTTCCAGTCCAAACAGGATGGAAGCCCGTATGTCTCTCGGGCTGGAAGCCCTTCTTATTCACTGGTGAGGCCGGGCACAAAGCCCGGCCCGACTAGGTTACTGTTCACATGCATTGAACAGTAACCGGGGCTCTATGCGGGAGACGATGAACAGTAAAATGGGGGATTTTTGAGTGTGACGAGTGGCGTACCTGTTAGTACCTTTTTTATTTTGATCCTTGATTTCTAATTTGCGCGATTTAACCCTCAATCGACCATTAGACTCTCAATTTGTTCAATTTGGCCCCCGATTTCACATAATTGGCTTGGAAAAATTCAAACCGGTCTTCAAAAATTCTAATCTTCTCAATTGGACCCGAATTAAGCTCAAGAACTTGATTTTTCATTGATTAAGCCCCTAATAAAATTAATTTGACCAATTTAAAATATAATCAAGTCCTTGTTCTTAATTAAATCCCTCAATTGGACCCTAAATTAATTCTCCAACATAATTACATTTTTAAATTGGCCAATGATTAAATCAAATTGGCCCATAAAAATATAATTATATCTTTTGACTTAATTTTTACGCAGATTTAACTGATAATAAATTACTTTAGCCTTGAATTTGTATTTTTTTTTGTTTCTGGGTACAAAAGAGGTACGATCGAGCTCTCGAAAACGTCCAAAATTTTCACCTTGATTTTTCTGCCGACACCAGCCCCTTCTATTGTTTTTTTTTGTTATTTTAGGGTAGTTTCAGGGAACAACCCAAAATTGGGTTATGACACCTCTCTTCCTTGATAGAGTTAAAATTCTTTTGAGAGAACTTCCCAAGTATTTGTGCTTGGTCTTTAGTCTCTACTTGTTATCCCTTTTTTGCTTCTTGTTTTGTTTTTCTTCCCCTTTTTTCTTCTTCTTGTTTTGTTCTTCTTCCCCTTTTTCTTCTTCTTCTTCTTCTTCTTCTTCTTCTTCTTTTCTTCAGCTTTTGATGATGGCTTTATTGTCTATTTGTAGACAAGTCAAGTTCCAATTTACCTCAAATATCTTTTAACTAAATGCTATTTTAGGAAAATCAATATGGAAATTACTTAAAATATCCTTATCTTGAAGGATATTAAAGTAAGATCTATAAAGTATATTTGGATTTGGGTTTTTAATTTAATTTGGGCTCAAACCCAATAAAGTAAATTAGGTCCACACCTAATAATTAAAAAATCTGGGCCATTGATCAAACTTGTTAAAATTTTGATGTCTACAGTTACACCCATAATTGCTGGTTGAAATCTATACCTTTAGATTTTGAGAGTATCGGATGAGACCATAAAATGAAAACCACACTTCTTATGAAGTGAATTCACCCCCACAACTTGTACGCAAACTTCTTATGCTTGAACTAGTTTCCTTTTTAACCTTAGCCTTGAAACTTTTGAAATTGTTAAGAGATTATGAGTTTTCAACCAAGTAGCACAACCATGTTTTTCTACTAAAGTCATTAATAAAGGAAATGAGATGCCTTCCATATAATCTGCTTTGGAAATGGATCTCCTTGTTGCTTTCCTACTAAACATTCTTTATAAACTTTCTATGTATGCTTGGAATTTTGGTAAGCCCTTCACCATATTCTTTTGTTGAAGGATTTTTAGACCACTCCAACCCAAATGTCTATATATGAGATTGATCATCTGCAATGGTGTAGAAAAACTTCTGTCTTTATGGTGATTGTGTGTGAGCTAGTAAGATAAACATTTGATTTGCTGCCATTTTCGTCTCCCTTATTAGTCCTCTCTCTGGATGATAAATCCTACATTTGTCATGTTTGATAAGAAAATTAAGACCCTTCTCTCGCAATTGTCCAATGATTAGTAAAATATTCTATAAATCCTGCACATAAAATACTTCAATGATGACTTGCATGATTCCATTGACTTCAGTATAAACATCTCATTTTCCTTGCACAACCAAGCTTGAATTATTCCTCAACTTTAAAGATTTCCTGAAAGTATCATCCAATTTGTGAACATCTCCTTCTTGCAACATATGTGATTCCTGCATCCTGAGTCAAGGAACCATAATTCTTTTTTGTCAACCTTTTTGGTATCCATGTAAGCCATCAACAACATTTTTCATTGGTTTCTTTGTATACACCTTTTGAATCCTTCGCCTTATTAGGACATTCCAACTGAAAATGCCGATGTTCATGAAAATTGTAACATTTGATGGTAGACTTGTAAAATCCATCTACCCTTTCCTTGTTCTCTTCCTCTTAAACTATTGTGTCCACCTCACCCGCCTTGTTAGACATCATGAGTAACCCTCAAATCCTGCTCATCTACTATGTGTTTCCTCATCCTTTGCTGGTGTATCAACAAACTGCTTAGGAGTTCATCAATAAACAGGATCTCAAGATCATTTAATTCTTTAATGGAGCAAACCATAGAGTCATATTTAGTAGTCATGGATCTTAGAATATTTTTGATGACCACCATATCTTCCATCCCCCCCCCCCATGAATCTGCATCTTATTGGTTATGGTAAGAGTTCATGCAAAGTACTCATTCACTGATTCCCCTTCCTTCATATGCATAATTTTAAACTCTTTGCGAAGAGCTTGTAATTGTGTACGTTTGACATGTGTTGCGCCTTGGTATTTTTGCTTTAAAGAGTCCCAAATGTCTTTTGCGGTATGTTTCTTCAATATCATCTCTAGATTGATCGATCAATGGCCTGAAACAAATAATTCTTAACCATTAAGTCCTTTAGCCTTTGATTGAAATGGTCTTCTTTTGTTCGTCTTTGAGATTGCTCTTGTATGCTTTTACAGGAATTCCAGTATCCACCAAACTCCAATATTCTTTGGAGCAAAATAAATTCTCCATGAGCATGCTCTAATGATCATAATGTTCATCAAACTTTGGAATTGCAGGTTGCACAAAGCTACTTTTAGTTGTCATGACGCCATTGTTGAACGATGAAATTAGCTTCACTCAAGCCTTGTGAGGAGGCTTCGATACTAGATGTTGTGAACCTTATTTGTGAAAGATTTACAGAGGAGAAATATTGCAGCAATTGCAGTCAGTGCCATGACCTGCATATGTTTCTTTATTTTATAGACAATATACACGAAGGGTCTATACAAGACAATTGATCTAATTATGGTTGTAATCTTCTACATTTACATTCAGCATTCTGTGCATTCATGACTAAGATCTTCAGCATTCTTGTTAAGGAAACACAACGCATGGTGAGCATTGTTGCCAATTCTGTCTTCTGTAACGGCTAGTAACGGCTAGCTATGATCATGTTGTTTAACATTATTTCTTTACTTAACACCCCCTCGCAAACGAATGGGGAGATCACAAACCATGAGTTTGTCTTTCAATAGCTGAAATCGAGAGGATGTCAATCCTTTGGTAAAGATGTCAGCGACTTGATCAAACGTAGAGATGTACTGAACTTGGACATCTTTGTTTTGTATTTTCTCACGAATAAAGTGGAAATCTATCTCAATGTGTTTGGTGCGAGCGTGGTAAATTGGATTGGTTGCAAGGGCAATTGCACTCTGATTATCGCACCAGACTGTGGGAGGAGAATGAAGAGATATACGGAGATCTTTTAGTAACATTCGAATCCAATACAATTCAGCAACAACCATAGCTAATGCTCGGTATTCTGCCTCTGTGCTTGATCGTGAGACAACCTTCTGTTTCTTTGCACACCAAGAGACCAAGCATGGACCTAGGAACACACCATACCCTGTAGTGGATCGTCGATCAATAACATCCCCTGCCCAATCAGAATCGCAGTAAGCATGGAGACTGAGAGAACCTTTGGTGAAATAAAGTCCATGATCCACCGTCCCCTTAAGATATCGTAAGACACGTTTTGCATCCTTCCAATGTGCAGCAGTAGGGGAGTGGAGATGTTGATAGAGCTGATTAACGGAATAAGAAATTTCGGGTCGTGTTAGAGTACAGTACTGGAGAGACCCAACAATTTGTCTGTAAGCTATAATGTCATGGATGGGTTCATCACCCCCTGCACTCCTCTTGCTGCCTAAAACACAAGGTGCTGAGTATGGTTTTGCACCCACCATTCGTGCACGATGAAGGACATCAAGAATGTATTTACTCTGTCTAAGATGTAATCCATGAGTATCTCGAGATGCTTCAATACCCAGAAAATATCCAAGCTTACCAAGATCTTTGAGAGCAAATTCATTCTTCAGCTGTGCCGTGAGGGTTGCAAGAAAGCTATGACAGGATCCTGTTATAAGTAGATCGTCCACATAGATAAGAACAAAAACATGAACTCTCCCACAGTGATATGTAAACAATGAACTGTCAATTGAGGAACCCACAAATCCAAGATCAAGCAGTGAGGAGGAGAGCCTTAGAAACCATGCCCGTGGAGCCTGTTTAAGGCCATAGAGGGCCTTCTTCAAACGACATACATGCTCAGGCTTTACAAGGTCAATGAAGCCTCGGGGCTGTTCAATATAAACCTCTTCCTCAAGTGTCCCATGCAGGAAGGCATTTGAGACATCAAACTGTAATACTGGCCAGTCAAAAAACACAGATAGAGCTAACACTACTCTCACGGTTGCAGGTTTAATCACGGGACTAAATGTCTCGGCAAAGTCCACCCCACTCACCTGCTGAAACCCAAGTGCCACTAATCTCGCCTTGTAGCGATCAATGCTCCCATCTGCTTTTTGTTTGATTTTATACACCCATTTGGTTCGAATCACATGTTGGTCTGGACGCCGTGGTACAAGATCCCATGTGTTGTTAACCAGAAGAGCATCATATTCTACCTGCATAGCTTGCTGCCATTCCTGTGACAAGATAGCTTGAGAAAATGTTTGTGGTTCCACACAAGTCAGCATACCAGTGAAAGCATGTAATGGGTGTTTAGAAGCATAGAAAAGTTTGAAATCTGGAAATTCTTTTGGCTTGAGTGTACCAGTCCGGGTTCGTGTCACCATCTGATGCACGGGATGAGAGATTTCAGTGGTGGAAGATGAAATAATTGGTGGATGATCAGGTGGTTGTGGAGGACTGCCTGTTGATAGATCGTGGGAATACTGAGGTGGTTCCCGTGAGGGACTTTGTGAGGTTGAAGGCAAATCACTGGGAGAGATTTGAGGACTTTGCAAGGTTGGGGGCCATGGATGTGGAGAGGTTTGAGCAGAACTGGATGAATATGAATCTGTGATACTGGCAGTAGGGATTAGATCCAATGAGGGCTGTGAGAATAATTGTGATAAATCAAGTGACATACCTGTTTTAGGGATGCTCGCAGTAACAGGAGGTGTGGAGGTGGACCATTCCTTTGCTGGAAAATTGAGTTCATCAAAGACAACATTTTGAGAAATATAAATTTTGTTAGATGCTAGATCTAGACAGCGATATCCATGATGTTGGGACGAATATCGAAGAAATAGACATTTTTTGCTACGAAATTATAGTTTATGCTTTACGTAAGGTCTTAATAGGGGATAGCAAGCACAACCAAAAGATCGTAAAAAGGAATAATTCGGGTTTTGAGAAAACAATTTGAAGTAGGGAGACTCGTAACCTAGAGCTGACGAAGGAGTTCGATTAATGAGATAGATGGCTGTCATGAATGCTTCAGCCCAAAATTTTGTAGGTAAGTGTGACTGGGCCAGTAATGATAATCCAACCTCCATGATGTGTCTATGTTTGCGCTCAGCTATTCCATTTTACTGAGAGGTATAAGGACACGAAAGACGCTGATGAATCCCGGATTTGCGTAACAAATTTTTGAATTGTTGAGAGAGATATTCCCCTCCATTATCACATTGAAATTCCTTGATAGATGTAGAGAAACGATTTTCTGCCATGGATTTAAAATGTATAAAACAAGAGGGAACGTCAGATTTATTACGCATAGGGTAAACCCATGTAAACCGAGAATAGTCATCAATGAATAAAACATAATATTTATACCCCTCATTTGACGTGACTGGTGAAACCCAAACATCCGAATGAATTAGTTTTAAAGGAGACAATACGACACGCATAGAATCATTAAACGGCAGTTGTTTGGCTTTTCCCATTAAGCAAAATTGACAGACTGATTTTATTTCAAAAGGACCCGAAATAGGCAATTTAAAGGACTTAAGGACATGATTGGTAATGTGTGACGAAGTGTGACCCAATCTGGCATGCCACACAGAAGAAGATGTGCAGACGCCCAATAGGGCAATTTTTGTGGGAAGACTGTTAATGGCCTGTTGATTAATTTGAATGGGGTAGAGTCCACCTTCACTCTTGCCTGTTAGCAGCGTGCGTCCCGTGAGGTTGTCCTTCACAAAAAAATTGGATCCAGTAAGTATAAAGTAACATCCATTATCTATGCAAAAACGATTAATAGATAAAAGATTTACTGCTGCCTTTGGGCAATGAAGAATGTTTTTCATTTTTAAGGTGGAATCAGGTGTGTGTAGCATGCATGCACCGGTATGCTTAATTTGTAGACCATTACCATTACCCGCTGCAACTTTGTCTTCTCCTGTGTATGGTTCTGCCAAATGAAGGTTATCAATGTCAGCAGTAATGTGCTGATTAGCACCACTGTCAGCATACCAGGTCTTATCATCTTGAATGATGTTTGATTGAGTAACCATGGCTGCTAATTGTTGTGGTGGGTGACGTCCTTGGGAGTTGTAATCATACCTGTGAAAACAGTCGAGTGCCATGTGGTTCCTCTTGCCACAGATTTGGCATACATAAGGATCAAATGTTGGGTTATTTGCCCATGCAGGAACACGTTCAGTGTTGGTGAAAGATTGTTCATTGTTTGAGGAGCCGAAATTCCCATTTCTATTCCCTGAATGGTACTTCGGATTTGGTGGGGAATTAAAACGCTGCTGTGGGGAATTAAAACGTTGTTGCTTCCAATTTGTGGGTACATGACCAGTGGTGGGAGAGAATCCATTTCCATTGTTACTGGATGAACTAAACCTGTGATTTGCAGGAGAGGAGGTTTCACGCTGTGGCTGCCAGTTTTTATTTTTCCTCTGATTTCTTGCACCTCCTCCCAGTTTATAAGCCATCATCGCAAACTTGTTATGATCAATTTGCATGCTTCGTTGCTGGCTGTCAAGAAGTGCTTCAAAAGCAAACAGTTCAGATTGAAAATCAAATAGAGATAAAGGTTTCTCACGTTGGGCAAAGTAGCAATTGGACACGAATGGAGTGTAGGCTGTGTTGAGTCCTCCCAAGACAAGTGAAATCAAGTCTGCTTCATCCACAGGCTTCCCAATTGCTACTAACTGATCGGCAAGGGCTTTGGCATGTTCAACAAAGTCTGAGCAACTCATACCTCCTTGCTGCAATCCTTCCAGTTGACGTATCAACTGATTTACATTGGAAATGGAAGGAGAGGCAAAGCGTTGTGCTAGAGCAACCCACGCTTGTCGGGCGGTTTTCAAACCATAGACCATCGACAATACGTTCTCAGAAATCGTGGATTTCATCCACACCAGTACAAACTGGTTTTTGCGATTCCATAGAGTGAAATCGGGGTTGTTTACATTGGTTCTACCTTCAGTGGCAGGTAAAAACTCATCTGGACATGATTCAGTCCCATCCACAAGACACAAGAGGTCATGGATGCTTAATGCATCTTCAATCTGAGATGACCAGTTCAAGTATGAAGAGGGTCCCTCAAGTTTCACTGAAACAAATTGTAAAAGATTATTTGGAGGAATGTAAGTGGTAGCGGAAGAAGACATGATGATAGGATCTGGCGTGAGCCTTAATTTTGCTCTGATACCATGAAAGATTTACAGAGGAGAAATATTGCAGCAATTGCAGTCAGTGCCATGACCTGCATATGTTTCTTTATTTTATAGACAATATACACGAAGGGTCTATACAAGGCAATTGATCTAATTATGGTTGTAATCTTCTACATTTACATTCAGCATTATGTGCATTCATGACTAAGATCTTCAGCATTCTTGTTAAGGAAACACAACGCATGGTGAGCATTGTTGCCAATTTTGTCTTCTGTAACGGCTAGTAACGGCTAGCTATGATCATGCTGTTTAACATTATTTCTTTACTTAACAATTTGAACACTCACGAAATAAATGTAAAATTAAATTTGCTTGGATGCTGAAATGCTGGGAAAATCTTAGTTATAAAATGAAAAAACAAATAACTTATTTCTAAAAATATGTTAAAAATAGCTAAAAATATGCAACCCATGTTTTGCAATCCTAACAATGTGGTATACGACTAAGTCAGAATCAAAACAAATAACTTATTTCTACATATTGGATTTATTAACAACAACTAAACAAACTTACACCTACAACCCTACAACTAGGAAATCTTGACAACTTCAACATTGTGCCTGTGCAAATTTTCCACACAAGAACATGGTAAGTCACTAGTTTTTATACAGGAGTTATAATCCTAATAAAATATAACAAGTGTAATTCAAATCTTAAACTTTAAAGGTCTGACTTGTTAATGATATTTAATCGATTTGATATTATATTTTATTTTTATTTGGATGGATTTTAAAAATATATTTACTTAAAAAATAACAAATTAATATTTTTTTATATTAATAATTTGATATAAAAACATAAAATCTTGATATTTAGATTCAAATAATAGACGGCGAGTCAAAGTCGTCTTGTTCACATCCATAGTTGCCTGTTGAAGTCAATACCTTTTGATTATGAGGGTATCGGACGAGACCCGCAAACCAAACAGAGCACGTCCGAGAGATGAAGGCAGCCTATTGAATATTTTGCCGTGTGGAAAATCATGCCATTTCAGTGCGATGCTGCCAAAATCATGCCACACACGATGTTGCGGCTATAAATTTTCTCGCTCGGAAATTGTCTGAATATAAATTTATGCAAAAATATAAATTTGGCTGCAAGAGATTTTTGTGTGTAGAGAAGGATCTCTGTTTATACGCGTGGTGATTTTGCTAACCAAATTTATGTGGGATGACAATTCAACTCGCATCCTATTTGAGGTGTGGAGAAGGAAATGATTAAGTTTTATAAAGAAATTTTTTTTCTCGTTTTTCCTTTGTTAACATTTTCTTATGTAATTTCAAATCTATAAATTTCTATTAGAAATGTAAATAAAAAAGTATGTGATTATAGCACCTCCACTTATAAACTCCACTTACAAACTGGGTGGAGTGGTTTGACTTTCTAGAAAGCGTAGAGAATAAGGTTGCTAATTTTCTCAATTGACCGCAAGTCCATTTCTAAGTGTCTTTTTTTTTCAAGTATGATTGATATTGTTTTTAAAGTATTTTTTATTTAAAAATATATTAAATAATATATATATTTTTTAATGTATTAAATAATAAATTATAATAAATTCAATATTAAAAGGAACTGAAATACTGCTGAATACGGGAAAATTCTATGTTCATTCATTTGGTGAAAACACTAATACTCCTTTTTCAAGCAACCTTTTTCTCTGTCATAAACTTAATGATCATATTGCTAATTTGATAGATGTGGGATCTAATTGGGAGTATTTTTTGTTTGTAGTCATGTGATAATTGAGAGACTAATATGACATTTATTAATTTATAGTTTGTACTCTCTTTATATATATATATATATACATACTAGCCAATGCCCCGCGCCCCGTCGCGGGTGGCACCATATTTTTTTCAACGTACAAAAAAAAACACTCCTGGAGGAAGAAGGTATGGTTTAAAATCAAACACGTTGAGATGGTTAGCTAGCTTGGATGGTGACCAATGCTTTTAATTTTCAAACACGGCCACCAGCAACAACATGCAGTCCACAACAAGCTATAATTTTCCTTGCTCCCTTTCCTTTGCATTGCTAGTAATTTGCAAGAAAGCGTATTCTTTCTCTGAAACCATATTGCCTCCACTAACCTTTATATATATGATCATTAAAGTCACCGAGTAGCTGGAATCCGACCACCTCATAAACACCATACAGAGGTAACCTTTGACGTTGTTTCTACTGCTTGCAGTCTTTTTTCGTTCCATATTTTCAGCAATATTAATTGTTGCAGGGCAGCAATATTACACTAGCACGATTGCCAAAGAAAACAGTTGTTCCATTGGATTTTACGCTCTTTCATGTTTTAATTTCATGTCTTTACTCAAAACTTGAAAGTTTTACGTTCATATAGATGATGATTGACCAGTTTATTGAGTTCCTTGTAGAATCTTCAGGAACAATACCATTCTATTTTAGAGATGCAGAAAGAAAAACGCAAGCAATCCAAAGATGAAGAAGACGATTCATCCTCGCGAAAGAGAAGAAAAGCTGACCTCAGCAAGCCTGTCAGTTTGATCTCCACAGGTAAGGTAGAGATATCTCGTGCTGAGAGCATAATAATAATAATAAAAATAATAATAAAAATTCCTTGGTATATGTTAAAATCAGGTAAGGTAGAGATATCTCGTGCTCGGTTGCTATGAAGTTGAAGAAAAAGAGGGGGAAATAATGCTTTTTTTATTAAGAGTTTTCTTTTTAAATATATATTTTTTAATTAACTCTTCTCTATATTTCTGTTTACAAGTCTATTTATAGATTATTTTGAGTTTAACTATTTGCTCAGATCACTTCCAATTGTTCTTTATTTCTTGGAAGTGTTCAACAATGACAAATATTATCAACCCCTTTGTTTATGAATTGACGAGAGTTTCTGCAGCTTCCATGACAGAGCCAGAGTCGTCTCGCTCTAGACCAAAGGGAGCCTACGATGTATTTCTGAGTTTTAGAGGAGAAGATAATCGCAAGAGTTTTACAGGTCATCTATATACTGCCTTAGTTCAAGCAGGAGTCCACACTTTTCTAGATGAAAATGAAATTCCTAGAGGTGAAGAAATCTCCAAACATCTCCTCAAGGCTATTCAAGAATCGAAGATATCCATAGTGATCTTCTCAAAAGGATATGCTTCGACTAGATGGTGTCTTAATGAACTTGTAGAGATTCTTGAGTGTAAAAAAAGGAAAACTGGCCAGATTGTTCTTCCTATATTCTATGACATTGATCCTTCAGATGTGAGAAAGCAGACTGGTAGTTTTGCAAAAGCATTTGATAAGCATGAAGAATGTTTTAAAGAGAAGGTGAAGGAGTGGAGAAAAGCTCTTGAGGAAGCCGGAAATCTCTCTGGATGGAATCTCAATGATATGGAAAATCGGTATGCCTTTTTATTTCTCTAAGATTCACTTTATGGGGTGATTGTACATACTTTAGAGTAATTTTACCATGTGATACAATAAAAAAAATTAAGCATATATACTTATTTGTCTCTCTATTAAGGTCTTGCTTTTGTCGATGAGCAGGCACGAATCAAAATTAATCCAAGCCATCATCAAGGATGTGTTGAATAAATTGGATCCCAAGTACATAAATGTTGCTACTAACCTGGTAGGTATTGATTGCCTTGTCCAAACTATTAGTGACTTCCTAAGTATGGCAACAGATGAGGTTTGCATGGTGGGTATACATGGGATGCCAGGAATAGGAAAGACGACGATAGCAAAAGTTGTTTTTAATCAACTCTGCTATGGATTCGAGGGTAGCTGTTTTCTTTCAAATATCAATGAAATATCAGAACAATCAAATGGTATTGTTCCTTTACAAGAACAACTTCTTCATGATATCTTGAAACAAAATGGTGTCACTATCAATAATGCTGATAGAGGAATGGTTCTGATCAAAGAACGACTTTGTCACAAAAGAGTTATTGTTGTTGTTGATGATGTGGCTCAGCAGTACCAACTAAATGCTTTGGTGGGAGAGCGAGGTTGGTTTGGTCCAGGAAGTAGAGTGATAATTACAACCAAAGATGAACGTTTGCTTCTTAAAGTGGATAAAAAATTTAAGGTTGAAGAATTGAAACGAGATGCGTCCCTTCAGCTTTTCAGCTGGCATGCCTTCAGGGACAACAAGCCATCAAAAGATTATGTTGAGCTTTCGAATGATGTAGTTGATTACTGTGGAGGGATTCCTTTAGCCCTTGAGGTTTTAGGTTCTAGTTTGTCTGCCAAAAACAAATCTAGATGGAAATGTGTGATCGAAAAATTGAGAATCATTCCAAACCATGATATTCAGGAAAAACTTAGAATATGTTTTGACAAACTGGATGACCATAAACTACAAAAAACATTTCTTGATCTTGCATGCTTTTTTATTGGTAGAAATAAAGAATATGTATCACATGTACTTGAAGCTCGATGTGGTTACAATCCAGAAGATGATTTGGGAACTCTTGGTGAAAGGTCTCTAATTAATTTTAATGCTTCTGGAGAGATAAGCATGCATAATCTATTACGAGACATGGGAAGGGAGATCATTCACAAAGAGTCACCTGACCACCCTGGAAAACGCAGCCGAATTTGGCGATGTGAGGATGCATGGAATGTACTCAGCAAGCAGATGGTAATACCCAAATGCATACACAAAAGCACAATCATGCACTTATATCTCTGTTTTAAACTTCCTGCATATAATTACTTTGAATCTCTATTGAATTTTATTTGATTTTTAGGGAACAGAAGTTGTGGAGGGTT
Source organism: Salix brachista (assembly GCA_009078335.1). Lineage (NCBI taxonomy): Eukaryota > Viridiplantae > Streptophyta > Magnoliopsida > Malpighiales > Salicaceae > Salix > Salix brachista. The sequence continues at coordinate 2,456,797 of CM018590.1, forward strand.
TATCGCTGGATGTGAGAGCATCAGAAAATAAATTACTAAACACAGGATCATTCACAAAGATGAGATTCTTGAAGTTACTCCAAATCAATGGAGTATATCTCTCTGGACCCTTCAAACTGCTTTCGGAAGAGTTGATATGGATTTGTTGGCTTGAATGTCCTTTGAAATCTTTTCCATCTGATTTGATGCTGGACAAGCTAGTTGTTCTTGAGATGCAGTATAGTAACATCAAAGAATTATGGAAGGAGGAAAAGGTGCGTAACATACTACAAACACCCAAAATTTGTCATTGATGTAATTTATAATCATAAGTTATAAGCTTTAATGATAACTTTTTTGTTATTTTCCTTACTGCTCTTTCAGATTCTCAACAAACTAAAAATCCTTAATCTCAGTTATTCAAAGAATCTTGTTAAAACACCAAACTTGCACAGTTCAAGTCTAGAGAAACTCCTGTTGGAAGGTTGTTTGAGTTTAGTTGAGGTGCATAAATCTATTGGACATTTAAAGAGCCTCATTTTCTTAAATCTAAAGGGATGTCAGAGGTTAAAGACTCTTCCCCAAAGCATTTGCGATGCAAAGTCTCTTGAGATTTTGAATATTTCTGAGTGTTCACAACTTGAGAAGTTGCCGGAGCACATGGGTGGTATGGAATCCTTTACCGAGCTGCTAGCAAATGGAATTAACAACGAGCAATTTCTTGCTTCAATTGAACATTTAAAGTATTTAAGGAAGTTGTCATTGTGCGGATACAATTTCAATGCGCACGCACCATCATCTACATCTTGGCCTTCACCAATTTCATCATGGATTTCAGCAAGTGTTTTAGATTGGAAAGCTTTGCTGCCAACTTGTTTCACTAGTTGGAGATTATTGAGAAAACTAAGACTTGCTTATTATGGTTTGTCTGAACGTACAACTAATTGTGTTGATCTTGGTGGTTTGTTTTCTCTCGAGGAATTGAATCTATCAGGAAACAATTTCTTCAGTCTGCCTTCAAGCATCAGCGTCCTTCCTAAGCTTCAACTTTTGAGAGTTTCGGATTGCAGGAATCTGGTATCAATCTCAGAGCTTCCCTCAAATTTAAAACTCTTAGATGCAATCGGCTGCAAATCAATGGAGAGAGTAAGACTGCCAATCCAATCAAAAAATAATTCAAATCTGTCTCTACATAGGTGTCCAAGTAATCATGGTTGGATTATATCCTCTGATACCATCTGCGATTTATCAAATAATAATAAGAGTCTTGTTGAGGTACAATTTCATTCGCTCTTGCACACAAATAAACACACACTTGGCACATGCTATATACAATCATATATATTGATTATTGTTTAAAATCTTAGCACTTATCTTTGGAATGTAAATATACACAGGCATCTTACAATCATTGTTATGGATATCATATTAACGACTACGATGCTAGATTGCTTATGAGTCTCATTCTTTGGAAGAATCGTTATGGGATCAATTACCGTGCAAAAGGATGTTCATTATCATTTCATATTCCTCCAGTATTCCAAGGGTTGCTTTTTACGGCTTTCAGTACAAGGATGTTTTTTAGTAGTAGTCATACCATCAAAGCTATTATAAGAAAAAAGAGCAACGGTATGCAATTGTTTGAAGCTACACAAGTAGTGGGACTCTATTGCCCTCTTAGTTGGACAAGATACGTAAGTTTAAGTGAGATAGCAATGGAAGAATATTGTGGACACGAAGAGTTGGAATTGTATGTGAATTTGGGGAGCGAAGACATTAATGTGAAACAATGTGGGATCCATGTAATAGTGGATTTGGATTCATGCGAAGCAATAGAGTGGGATATTAAGGGCATTGAAATTGATAATGTGATAACTTCACCAACAGGACATTTCCTTTATCATCCCCTTTATGGTTCCATATCATTTACAACAATTGAGAACTGGAAAGCTGCTTTAATGAGGAGGAAGATTTTACTACAACAGTAGATTTATCCATTTTCTTAGTACTAGCCTAGAGCTACGTGGAACTTTGGATCATTACATATCTCATCTTGGCCTTGGTTTTGACCAATTGAAGAGGAGAAAACTTTAACCTCATCTCAATTAGTTGAAGGATTTCGTTGTGAAATTTCGAAATTTCATGCCTTCTTAGTTATGATATTATCGCATTGTTGTATAAAATTAATTAATAAAGCATTTTGTTTTTGAGTTAAATGTCAACTGCGCACAATTTTTTTCTTGACAAAAAAAACCATGTTTTCTGCCAAATCCTCTGCACCTTTCACTCAAGTTCTTGGTGAGAATTTTCCACCGTACAAAGCAAAGACACTGTTAACTGTGGTCTCTTCTAGTTAATTTTGTAATTGTAATGGGTAATGCAACAATGAAAAAAGCTCAGCCAAGAAGTGGTTGTAACTGTTCCAATAAACAGTATCTCTTGATGTACAATAAAATCATAAATAGGATATACTAGCAATAAGGTCAGGCATGGCATCAAAAGGTCGCATGCAGACCTCTGAAGCTGGTGTGGTCCACCCTATCTTTAAGCTATTGATGTTCTTCAAGTGCTAGTTTGCTGAAGCAGTATATATTCAGAAGAAGAAGAAGAAGAAGAGATCAGAGAAGAGTGGAGGTTAGCTAGTTCATTCTGATGAGATGTGGAAAGAAGTTGCTAGGAAGGAAGGAAGCAACAAGGTAGTTCATAGTTCACAGTTCCTTTTAATTTAATTTAATTTTTTTTTTTTAAAAAAAAAACTTAACTGAAGCTACCTGTCCTGAGTCGATTCAATCAGAAAAGAGGAAGCACATATAAAGCAGAAAGGCTTAAGAAATAAGGGAATTAATCAATGGTATACTGAGGGAGGGAGATCAACTGGAAGAGAACGTTAAAAAGAATGCGCAACTCCACCACTGCCAGATCATGTGTTTTTCTTTGGAGAAGTCAAAAGATTTAGTCAAAAGAATGCACTGTAACTGTAACTTGCTTTTAGTCTGTCCCCAACAGCTCACCTGGAAGTGCAAAGCACAGGATAATTTTCGAGATGCGAATCCCTTGTGATCAAAATCTGGGTTTATGGGCAAAATTTATTAAAATGAGCCACATGTTCCGTGTAATATATTGATTGATTATTGTGTATATTTTATTTGTTTCATGAATAATTCCATTAGTAAATAGTAAAATTATAATCGATGAATTTTAGCATAAATAAGTGATTTGTTCTACACAACAAATAATTTGATTGGTGGTTTTGTTTTAACTACTTTGATAATAATTTAATTGGTAGATAGTAAAATCGTAATTGATCAAATTGACTAAAGATATATTATTTATTGCCTGGAACATACTAATTGTTTGTTGGGCATGTTTTAACTATTTGACGAATAATTTATTTGACAGATAACAAAAATACCATTGCTAAAATTTATCAAAGACTATTTTTTCTGATTTTTTCTTGATATTATTATATTAAAAGTATTTAGAACACTGAGATTAAATTAATATGAGATTTATAAAGAAAAGTCAGCTCATTTTTTTATATATATTTTAAGACGTTAATACCAAAAAAATATCACAATTTATAATTAGTCTCTCCTATTTTTTAAGGAAAAAATCCCAAAAATAATTAGTATCATTATTCTAAATGTTTTATCTATAGTAAAATAAATACATATAAAAACAGCATAATCCTAAATGTTTTAAGTAAATTGGAATTTTTGATGAGATTTTGAGGAAAACATAATAATATTAAATTGAAGATGGTCACCATTGGTCATTGGCCAATCATTGTTTTAAAATTTCTTAAATGATAAGGACGAATTATTTATTTATTATACTATAAGGATTTATTACTTCATATTCACAAACTGTAAGGACTATAATATAATTGTAAGAACCTCTAAACTTTGGGTGCTTTCTTTATGTTGTCTCAAACTCGCTACTGCGATCAATACTTGTCCTCACAGAGTTTTAACCCGATCGAGTCACACCTCAACACTCTGAGTTGCAACTCATTCCGATCTCCTCTCAGGCACCACTCTCTCAACCCAATTACCACCAAGCTTTGCGCTTTGGGGTTCCAATTTGAGCTTTTTGGACTGATTAGGGTTTAATCCGATACTGGACAGAGATGGTGTTGAGGTTTAATGTAGGGGGGAAAGTAGTGGATAGAGTAGATTTGATAAGGAAGAAAAAATGGCCATGGAGATTAGATGTTTTGCCATTTGCAGTTTTGTATGCGATTTGGATGGTTACGATTGTGCCGAGCATTGACATTGTTGATGCTTTAATTGTTCTTGGTGGTCTCGTTTCGATTCATGTTCTGACTTTGCTTTTCACTGCTTGGTCTATTGATTTCAAGTGCTTTGTTCAGTATAGTAAGGTAATATAGCTGTTTTTGTGTGTTTGGTTTTGGATTTTGGGGCTTTGTTTAGGGTTTGCTTTATGATTTGAGGGTTCTGTGTTTAGGTCAATGATATTTATGCTGCGGATTCATGTAAAGTTACGCCGGCGAAGTTTTCTGGTTCTAAAGAAGTTGTGCCATTGCATATTCGTCAACAAGTAAGTTTTCTTTTTCTTAAGTGGAAATGATTTTTTTTTCTCTGTAGGTTGGATTGATAATTGGATGTTTTTAGTTGATGTAGGATAGTAATGGATTCATTTTGCAGATTGTTTTTTTGGGGAAGTGAAAAATGATGTCAACTATAGAATGATAGAAAAATTGTATGCTCATGTTGTTGATGGTATGTGAGCTGCTAGGGAAATGGAGTTTGTTGTTAGTGGATTGGATGAGAGTTGGATGATTTTTGAGGTGGTGAGGATGAAGGTTGGATGTAAGCTAAAAATGGATTCACTTCACGATTTGTTTTCTTAGGGGAGTTAAGGATAGAATTGAATGTAATGCATGTGCTGGTATGGTGGAATATTTTTCATTTCATATATTTTGAATGGGAACAAATGCTTAAATAGCAAAAAACCATTTTCTGAAATTTCATGGTGAGGATGGGTCATGTGGCTGGAGTTTTTATTGATGGGATCTTGTGATTTTTCTGAACTTAGGTAGTGGAGGGTTTGTCTACATGATTGGTCAACATTGTGTCTCAATTTGAATTAAAACAGGGCAATTTCCTAATCAAAAAGTTGAAACTAATAAACTTCTGCTAACCTTTGTATGTCATGTTTAAAAATGCCACCATCATCACTTTGCATATATGCTTGTTTCTAATATGTTATGTGACCTCTTTAAAAGTATTGCATGATTTTAAAAATGAGCTTTGCAATGGATGGTTGACCTAGATTCAACTACAGAAGTTACAATTTACAACTGGTGATCCTGTGGAAGTTTGTAATTGATTGTTGCTGCTGCTGCTAGAGTTGTAGGGCAAAACCACAAGTCTGAGAGGATATAAATTAAAGAAAAAAGAAACAAAACTACTAACACTAATAGATCCAAGGAATCACTCCTGGAATAAGAACCGAAACATCACACTGGGGTTTGAAGGAATCACACTCCCTGATGAGGAAATCATCACACTCTCAAAGTAAAAGGCAGCACTTTTTTCATAATATTCTGGTCATATTCCATTGAAATACCAGAAGCATATTTATATCGGTTTGAGTTACTGCTAATCATTTGGATTCCCATTTAGTAAACCATAAGGAATCCTATGTAAGAAACATAAACAAACCACTTATTTAAGGACTAAGAAAAGAAATAAAGCAGGAAAATAAAAGTCTGACCTTGCCACTAAATTTCCTGTGGTCAGGAAATTATAGATTTGCCCTTGACCATACTACCTAGAAACAGCATCTGTTAAAATAGCTTGAAAAACTTAAAACCAACTTGCATAACCAATAGTCTAAGCTTTCATCTCGCTGAATTTAAGCTTTGCTGAATATCTCCTCTTGTCCCTTGCTTAAATATGAACCCAAAGTCAAATCTAAATCCGAAGGCAGCATCAGGAGTTGAGAGTAATTTTATTAATTACCTAAGATATACCTAAGATTAATCAATACTGAGGTTCTTAGTATATATGGTTATAACTTGGCTTTATCACCTACTCTATGTTTTTCCCTGAAAATATCCTGTACTTTCATGCATAGGTGGCAGCTTCCTCAACTCCAGGAGATGTGGAAGAATACTACTTTGATTTCAGAAAGCAGTGTTTCATTTATTCTAAGGAGAATGGGACATTTCGCAAGCTTCCTTACCCTACCTTAAGAGCACTGGTCATGGCTCCGAGGCTAAGGTAGCTGCTGCTGCTGAGAAATGGGGACGGAATGTGTGAGTTTTTCTATCTTTCTGCTTCATTCATTTGTATATTCAATATTTGTGATCTACATAATTAAAGATATCAGAGTGTATCAATCTTGTCATGGGAAACGGTCTCCCAAGTGTCCTTCAATTTCATTGTTAACTGGTTGTTTCTTTTTGGGTTGTCAATTTGTTTCTTGCTTCATTTGTCTCTGTACCAGTTCCTTTGATCCTGCTATTTTTCTGGATATTCATTTCTAATAACCCTGCAGTATTAATGGCAATAAATGGACAACGGGACTAACCTTTGGTTGATGCTTGTTAAGGATAGCAAAACCAAATTAACTTTAGTGGGATTTTATTATTTGGAATGACAATATTAGATTTTAGGTTCTATCAACTTCTGATATAACTTCTTTTCTTTTCTTTTTTTCACATTCTCATGTAAAACTACTACATCAAATGCATTTAATTTAATCCCTTGTATATGGAACTTAATTGTTGGACTTTTGATGTCTTGAATGGTTTGTCGATTAGATTTTCTATGTATTAAATAAGGATTCAGCATTAGCTCTTTCTTGTCCGTGGATTGATGTCATGAATGTTTCATTGTGCCTGAACATTTGTTATTTTCTTCCACTTCTTAATTGGGATTGTTTATTATTTTATAGATTTGAATATCCGCAACCAACATTCCAAAAATTATTGAAAGAGCAGTGCATGGAGCCCTTTTTTTGTATTTCAGGTTTTGTCCTTAATCCTAATTCCTTTTCTCTATTATTAGGACTCTATTTCAGCTTGCTTTATTTTTTATGTTTTACCCTTTTTATCTTCTCATTCTGACATTCTCCTATGTCTTTTGCAATGTGTACCTGTATAGGTATTCTGTGTGGGGCTTTGGTGCTTGGATGAATATTGGTACTACAGCTTGTTCACCCTATTTATGCTGTTTATGTTCGAGTCAACAATGGCAAAGAGTAGGTTGAAGACTCTAAGCGAGCTAAGACGTGTTAGAGTGGACACCCAGATTGTAACGGTGCATCGATGTGGGAAGTATGTATTTTTTTATGTGATTTTAGTGCTTTTGTAAATTATAATTATGGTAGATATGTGGAATCATGCCATCCACATGATTTTAGGTGGGTGAAACTCTCTGGAACTGATCTTTTACCCGGAGATGTTGTCTCCATTGGACGCTCCTCTGGTCAGAATGGGGAAGACAAGTCTGTACCAGCTGACATGCTTCTATTGGCTGGAAGTGCCATTGTGAATGAAGCCATTCTCACACAGGCGAGTCTACTCCCCAATGGAAGGTAGTTCTCTTTTCTGTTTTCTAATAAATGTTGTTTAAGAGCTTTTAAAATCGGATTATCCGACACTGGATTTGACATGTGGGTGAGGATCTGGATGAAGGTTTTATGTTTGGGTTGTTGGGCTTTGACAAATAGGCTATTTTATTGCTACAAGCCCTTCTTAAAAAAAAGTGACTGGCCATTTGTGAAATTTGTGTTCATTTAGTAATGCTTGTGATTACAATGTTCTAATATGAAGCCTAAATTTTTTCATATAAAATTGGTTATTGCCATTGAATAATATTTTGTTTGCAGCTTTGTTAGACGGACATGATGCTCTTTTATGATTTGTCTCTAACAAAAGGATAAAGAAAAGTCCTTGTTATGCTAGCAAAAATGTTCATCCCATATTATTAAGGAACACTCCCTCTTTTTTTTTCATAAATATAAGTTTTTATTGTGTAGTAAATTATGAATAATCATGTAACTGTTATATGAACAATTATCTTCTGTTTATATAAGTATAAGTTTTTCTTGTATAGTAAATTATGAATAATTTGTTACATGAACAATTATATAATTTCATTATGAACACCAGGTGGGGAAAATACAAAGAAAAAACCATGTTTTCTGTCAACTGAGATTGATTATGTGCTAGCATTCAAAATGAGCTTCCTTTGAAACAACGCTAGGCATTCAAAATCATATGACTGTTTGGGAGGTAAGAAAAAATGATATGCACATTATTCTGGAGTTTTGTTTCTCATATGATCCATCCATAATCATTACGTTTTGATAGCTACCACATTTTTTGCATTGGTTTATTTTTCTTTTTGTGATTATAGTCTTAATTCATTTATAACCAATTGAGGTATGCTATTTTCTGGATCAAACCTTTGTTTTTTCATGCAGAGAGGTTTTTTTCTTGAAGATGAAATTCAATCGAATTTGTAGGTTTGCAGAGAAAATTGCATTTCTCATGTATTTTATTGTATGCTAGCCATGTATCTGGTATTTTTATAATCAACCTGCAGAGCACAAGAGAAGAAACGTTGAAAAAGCTGATTAATTATTGCTAGCCAGTTGGTGAATGGAGATCTGAAATGCGTTGTTCTCATGACTTGAAGAAAAAAAAATCGAGAAAAATAGATAGGTTTATAATTAGCATTGCAGGGGTAAAAAAAAAAGAGATTGATTTCAGTTGGCTAATCTGGGGTTTAATTAAACTAGGAAAGACACACCGCGCCTCTTCATTTATGCTCAATTAGATGCGATTTATTTGCTCTAATTTCCTCCAAGAATCGCTCATTTTGAATGCTAGCACATAATCAATCTCATATAGTAGCAGCAACGCTAGGCATGACATAAAAAGGTCGCATGCAGACCTCTAAAGCTGGTTAAAAATGAGCTTCCTTTGAAACCTCATGAGCCTAGAGGAAGGTGACCCACCATTACTTAGGGTAGCTGTCTGAGCGCCGCCTGAAGCTGTGATAACTTGGTCCGAAGGATATCATCAATTTGGACAGCAGATCCTGATCCTAGAATGAGAACACCAGTCATCACTCAAATAATGTAATTCTTGATGTGACAATCATTTCAATTATACAAATCAATAATGGCTAGCTTCAAGGGTGCCTCAAAATTCCAGAATGACACCTGGTTTCTCTTTGTACGGTTTCATCAATACCATAAAATTTCGATAAAAAGATGAAAAACAAATATTTGAAAGAATTGCAATAACATTGTTCCCACTGAATTTTTGATCCGGGCATGTTAAATATGAGATTTTTTAGCATCAAAATCAGATACATTTCCTGTGGCAATAGAGGCTGATTGCATATCTGTTGGGGAAACCACCCATCCGAGGTAAATCCATGGATAAAGAAAGACATGAAAAATGCCACGTGATCGATACTTTCCGGATTCATAGACCTGTGACTTCAGTTAAAAGACGCACACGAAAACGACTTACATATCTGTCAAAAGTTGACCAGCTTCTGCAGGCAACTTTGCTAACAAAGAAATACCCTGCAAGTTGGTTGCTACGAAGAAGAAGAAGAAGAAGAAGAAGAAGAAGAAGTTTCTGTTTTAAGAACTTCACAGTTATTGATTGTATTTCAATTAATCGTAACTAACTCTAGTCTAAGAGGAGAAGATGTAATTGAATTCTCTAGGGTAGTTACAAGTTGTTAAAATGTGTAATGCATGTTTTTGCCCAAACAGTATACAAGGGCATTTCATTAAACACAAGGCAGGCAATTGGAAAACTGTTTACCTTTGTTCTGCATATCTTATCTTCTCCAATTCTCAAATAAAACTGTAGGGTCTAACCCACTTGTAGTCCGTCCTCGGTCTTGCCTAAAACAGAATAAAAAATAAAAGTTAGAAAAAAGAAAGAAGCATGAAATCCAATAATAAAAAGGAATGTCATACACAAGAAGTACTTTGAGGTAAAATTTAAATGTTAAGCTGGTTAAATACGGCAGCTTCTAGCACAGTCTCTTTAATAAGAATAGGAAGCAGTAAGTGATGGCCAATTGTAGAAATCTTGCATCAGACTCATATCATACCTCAAACCTTACAAAGGGACGAAGCACATCCTTGGCGTTGGGATGCTCCCACTCCACTGTTGACTCCCACCATTCTTTTGGACTTATCCAGATTCCTTTAAGAGAAGGGGGAGGAAATGGCTGGCCATTTTCAAGCAACGGAAGACAAATTGGCATCCTCTTCAGCTTCTCACAGTGCAGTACATCAATTACTTCCAGAGAATCGCATATCATTTTTGCATTACAAATGCTTTTCAGTTCTGGTAAATCTACCAAGTTCAGTTCTCCTAACTTCGGGAGTTTGAATTCGCTGCTAATGCTTTCCTTACCCATAACTCTTTCATCTGATCTTGTTCCTCCTATTATCTTCTCCATTTTCTCGCATTGTACAACCGTAATTTCTTCTAGGTTTAGAAGACAACTCCAAGAAGATGGAACCAAGATTTCAATGCTATTGCATTTACGTACATCAATATTTTTGAGAGAATTGCAAATCAGTTTTGCACTACTAATACTTTTCAGTTCTGGTAAATTTGACAAGAACAGTTTTCTTAACTTTGGTAGTTTGAATTCGCTGCTTTCTTCACCCATAGCCCCTTTTTCATCTAATCTTGTTCCTCCTATTATCTCCTCCATTTTCTCACAATCATCAACTTCAATCTCTTCTAGGTTTACGAGGTTTGGCAGCAAGACAGAAGGGAACAACTTCTTCATACTCTTACAACCATAACAAGATAACAATTTAAGAGCAGAAAATATACCATTATAAGATGGAGATGGCTGTGGTAGTGGAGCAGAGCAGAACCAAGAAGATGAAACCAAGCTCTCCATGCTATTGCAACTACTAAGACTATACTTTAATGGCAAAACATCGCCTATAGTTCTTGCATCAATACATGCACAAATCAATTGTTGAATGTCATTTGAGGAAATGACTAGAAAATCTGCATCTCTATTGATATTCAAATTACCCAAAACAAACATTTTACTTCCACTGTACCTCAATTGTTGATCATGATCTTCCCCCAACTGTCCTACGAAAATTCTATATCTTCTTAGTGTTTGGGTCGCATCCCGGAATTTGAGATACTCCAAGTAGTTAGATTGATCTTCGAAATGGCATACCAAACTTTCCAACTTCCTCAAGCATCCTACTTCCTTTCCTTCAACTGTTGGTGGAGCATATATCTCATTATTACCATTTTCAATAATCCATGCCTCTAGTATGAAGACTTGCAGGTCATATAGTTTAGGTAATATCCCACCGGGAAACTTCTTTTCACCACATCCATTCATTCTTAGATACCTCAGGTTGGATAGATATTTCATGCCACGTGGAATCTTTTTAAGTCGAGCACCAGAGAGATCTAGCCTCTTAAGTGCCCTGAGCTTTTTCAATGATGGTACACTGCTTAACCTCCGACAATCTGTGAGCAACAATGAAGTGAGACCCTCCAAATCAGAGACAGAACGAGGCAAACATTCAATATCTGTTCTAGACAGATCGAGGACCTTGAGCCCATGCAGTTGCTTGAAAAATGAATCCGCAATAAATCCCAACTCTTCATTATCACATAGAAATAGAGTTGACAGATTTGGACACCTCGGTGAATCTCCGGAACGAATCTCTTTAATTTGGTTGTTCATTAGCGAAACACTCGTAAGTTTCTCACTCCACTCCTCTGCATCCGGCAATTCTTTTAAGTGTGCACCAGCTTTAACGATGGCTCGAGAGTTCTCTTCCAGTATTTGGAAGTATGTATTTTTTTTATGTGATTTTAGTGGTTCTGTAAATTATAATTATGGTAGATATGCGGAATCATGCCATCCACATGATTTTAGGTGGGTGAAACTCTCTGGAACTGATCTTTTACCTGGGGATGTTGTCTCCATTGGACGCTCCTCTGGTCAGAATGGGGAAGACAAGTCTGTTCCAGCTGACATGCTTCTATTGGCTGGAAGTGCCATTTGACAGAATTGATGAAGTCTGCTTAAGGAAGGGAAGCTTAGGCAGAGGAGTTTTAGTTTTAGTTATTTACGCAATTTCCATTCTTAGCTACTATTCATAACAGGAAAAATATTACCTGTCAGGATTTTAGTTTAATTCAAATTTCTTGTTTAGATGTTCTAGTTGATTTCCATTTCCTGCCATTGTAATCCTTATATAAGGAAACCTTTCAATTCAATGATAATTATGTTCTTCCCGAAATTATTAGTGCCCTCTGTTCTTAAATTTCCAATTTCCAGATTTAAATCCAAACAGTAACCGTTTATAACAGTCACTGTTTAGATCATTGATTTCTAACAGTGGTATCAGAGCTGATTGATCTTACGGGCTGAGGGATATTTTGTGAGTGTAAACACGGTGAGATTGAGTGTAAACACAGAGAGATTGAGTGAATAAACACGAAAATTCACGTGTTAATCCATGGCTTCATCTTCTTCTTCAATGCACGCAGCTTCAGCTGTTCCAGTGTTCAATGGTGAACACTATCATATTTGGGCTGTCAAGATGAGATTTTTCTTGAGATCCTTAGGGTTATGGAATGTTGTGGAGACAGATGCTGATCCCACACCATTAAATGGAAACCCTACAATTGCGCAGATGAGAGCTTTTGAAGAAGAAAAATTGAAGAAAGACAGGGCTATTACCTGTCTTCATTCTGGAATTGCTGACCATGTCTTCACCAAGGTAATGGACTTGGAAACCCCAAAGAAGATATGGGACAAACTCCAAATTGAGTTTGAAGGCAGTAGCAGGGACAAAAACATGAGATTGCTGGCATTTAAAAGAGAGTTCGAGCTGATCAAAATGAAAGACAATGAGTCTGTCAAAGACTACTCGGGCAGGCTGATAAACATTGTCAATCAAATGAGGCTTTTGGGGTAGACTTTTGAGGATCATAAAGTTGTTGAAAAGCTTATGATGTCTCTTCCACAAAAGTTTGAATCCAAAATATCTGCTATAGAAGAGTCTTGCGATTTGCAAACTCTCTCTACTGCAGAATTGATTAGCAAACTTCACATCCAAGAGCAAAGGGTGCAGATGAGAGATGATGAAGTTGTTGAAGGTGCATTTTTTGCAAACAATAAGGGAAGAAAGACTGCTATTGTGCCAAAGAAAAATTACAACAACAGGAAATTAATTACGTTTCCTAAAAGGCATACACTGCCTTCATCAAAACAGTCTTTCTCACCTTGTTCTTATTGCAAAAGAACTAATCACGCTGAAAAGGATTGCTGGTTCAAGGGGAAAACAATCATTCATTGTGATTTCTGCAACAACCATGGCCACAGTGAGAAATTTTGCAGATTAAAAAATAAACAACCACAGCTGCAGCAGCAAGCAAATGTTTCTGAAGAAGAAAAAGATCATGAGGAGACTGGGGAGCATCTGTTTATGGCTTTGCAGATCAACAACAGCTCCCAAAAGAACACATGGCTGATTGATAGTGGCTGCACCAGCCACATGACAAAATACTTGTCAATCTTCTCGACAATTGATCCAACAATAAGACCAAGGATCAAGTTGGGAAATGGAGACATTGTGCATGCAAAGGGAAGAGGTACTGTCAAAGTTAGTACAACCAAAGGTACTAAGGTTATCAATAATGTTCTTTTCATTCCAGAATTGGACCAAAACTTGTTGAGTGTTGCACAAATGCTTAAGAATGATTATGGAGTAGCATTCAAAGGGAATTATTGTTTCATTACTGATTCTCATGACTTGGCAGTGGCTAGAATTAAGATGGAAGGCAATAGCTTCTACTTGAACTTGAATGTTGTAGAAGGACATGCCTTGAGTGCTAGTGCTGATATGAGTAGCATTTGGCACAAAAGATTTGGGCACTACAATTTTGATTCTTTAAAATTGTTGCATGAAAGAAGCATGATTGAAGGCCTACCTGAAATCCATGAATGTGCACAGCTTTGTGAAGGCTGTGAATTAGGGAAGCACCATCGAACATCATTCCCTCATGTTGCATCAAATAGAGCAACAAAAAAAGCTGGAATTGGTTCATTCGGATATTTGTGGACCAATGAGGACAGCTTCCTTGAACAATAATTTGTATTTCATATTGTTCATTGATGATTTCAGTAGAGTGATTTGGGTTCAATTTCTGAAACACAAGTCACAAGCACTCTCAATGTTTAAGAGTTTCAAGTGCATGGTTGAAACTCAAAGTGGTGAAAGGATTAAAGTATTGAGAACTGACAATGGGGGAGAGTATACATCAAAAGAATTTCAGAATTTTTGCCGTGACTCTGGAATTGTCCACCAGTTGACAGTGCCCTACTCTCCACAACAGAATGGAGTCTCGGAGAGGAAGAACAGGATTGTCATGGAGATGGCTAGGTGTATGATGTTTGAGAAAAAACTCCCTAAGTTTCTATGGGCTGAGGCAGTAAACACTTCAGTTTACCTACTTAACAGACTACCAACCAAGTCTGTAAATGGAATGACACCAATGGAGGCATGGTCAGGTGTTCAACCCACTGCCAAACACCTAAAAGTGTTTGGTTCCCTATGCTATTTTCATGTACCAGCTGTCATGAGAGGGAAGCTAGATGAGACAGCTGAGAAGGGGATTTTTGTTGGTTATGCAGCTGAGTCAAAGGGCTATAGGGTTTATAATCTGAATAGAGAAAAAATTCAGATCAGTAGAGATGTGCATTTTGATGAACTTGCTTACTGGAATTGGGACTTGAAGGAGGTAGATCAGCAATTCACAGCCACTCTTGAGGCTGCCACAGACAGAACAATTGATGATGACCAGTTTGGTGTAGAAGACACCTCGGATGCAGATGTGTGCAAAGTAAGATCTTTGGCTGATGTGTATGAGAGATGTAACCTAGTACATGCTGAACCAACTTGCTATGATGAAGCAGCAAGGACTTCAGCTTGGATTGAAGCTATGAAGTCAGAAATTGACTCTATTGAAAAGAACCAAACATGGAGTCTGACAGAGCTGCCACATGACAAGAAAAAGATTGGTGTGAAGTGGGTGTTTAGGACCAAATTTAATCCTGATGGTTCAGTTTTTAAACACAAAGCTAGGTTGGTGGTTAAGGGATTTGCACAAGTGGCTGGAGTTGATTATGGTGACACATTTGCTCCAGTTGCAAGGCATGACACCATTCGGCTTCTACTAGCACTTGCAGGTCAGCTTGGATGGAAAGTGTATCATTTAGATGTGAAGTCAGCATTTCTAAATGGTATACTACATGAAGACATTTATGTGCAGCAACCAGAAGGTTTTGAGGTGGCAGGACATGAACACAAAGTTTACAAGCTACACAAAGCTCTCTATGGCTTAAAACAAGCACCAAGAGCTTGGTATAGCAGGATTGACTCCTACTTGACCAAGCTGGGATTCAAGAGAAGTGAGAATGAGGCTACACTGTATAGACAACAAGAAGGTGATGATGTGCAGCTAGTGATTTCACTCTATGTTGATGACATGTTGGTGACTGGAAACAACACAGCCTTGCTAGCAAAATTCAAAAAGGAGATGGAAGATGTGTTCGAGATGAGTGATCTAGGAATGATGAACTACTTCCTTGGAATGGAGATACATCAAAGCAATTCAGGTATCTTTGTGTCACAAAGAAAGTATGCTGTTGATGTACTTAAAAAATTCAAACTTGAATCATGCAAAGAGGCTGCTACACCATTGGCACAAAATGAAAAAGTGTCAAAGAATGATGGTGAACCATTGGAAGAACCTTCTGTTTTCAGAAGCTTGGTGGGAAGCCTTCTCTACTTGACAGCAACCAGACCAGATTTAATGTTTCCTGCTGGATTGCTGTCAAGGTTCATGAGCTCACCAAGTAGCACTCACATGGGGATTGCTAAGAGGGTGCTGAGATATATCAGAGGTACAAGTGAGCTTGGCCTTAGATACTCAAAAACAGGAGGAGTATGTTTAGTTGGGTATGCAGATAGTGACTGGGCTGGGAGTGTTGATGACATGAAGAGCACTTCGGGCTATGTGTTTAGCATTGGTTCTGGTGCTATTTGCTGGAATGCAAAGAAGCAAGAAGTAGTGGCTCAATCAACAGCAGAAGCCGAATACATTTCCATGGCTACTGCTGCCAATCAAGCCATTTGGTTAAGTAAAGTTCTTGAAGATTTGGGACAAAAACAATGCACACCCACTGAGTTGTACTGTGACAACAAGTCAGCAATAGCAATTGCTCAAAATCCAGTCCAGCATGGGAGAACAAAGCATATTAATGTCAAATTTCATGCATTAAGGGAAGCTGAGAAAAATTTGTTCATCAAAATCCTCTACTGTCCAACTGAAGTTCAACTTGCAGATTTGATGACAAAAGCTTTACCTTCATCAAAGTTAGAATTTCTGAAGATAAAGCTGGGAATGTTCAAAGCAAACTTCAAGGAGGAGTGACAGAATTGATGAAGTCTGCTTAAGGAAGGGAAGCTTAGGCAGAGGAGTTTTAGTTTTAGTTATTTACGCAATTTCCATTCTTAGCTACTATTCATAACAGGAAAAATATTACCTGTCAGGATTTTAGTTTAATTCAAATTTCTTGTTTAGATGTTCTAGTTGATTTCCATTTCCTGCCATTGTAATCCTTATATAAGGAAACCTTTCAATTCAATGATAATTATGTTCTTCCCGAAATTATTAGTGCCCTCTGTTCTTAAATTTCCAATTTCCAGATTTAAATCCAAACAGTAACTGTTTATAACAGTCACTGTTTAGATCATTGATTTCTAACACCATTGTGAATGAAACCATTCTCTGGGGCGAGTCTACTCCCCAATGGAAGGTAGTTCTCTTTTCTGTTTTCTAATAAATGTTGTTTAAGAGCTTTTAAAATCGGATTATCTGACACTGGATTTGACATGTGGGTGAGGATCTGGATGAATGTTTTATGTTTGGGTTGCTGGGCTTTGACAAATAGGCTATTTTATGGCTACAAGCCCTTCTTAAAAAAAAAGTGACTGCCCATTTGTGAGATTTGTGTTCATTTAGTAATGCTTGTGATTACAATGTTCATATAAAATTGGATATTGCCATTGAATAATATTTTGTTTGCAGCTTTGTTAGACGGACATGATGCTCTTTTATGATTTGTCTCTAACAAAAGGATAAAGAAAAGTCTTTGTTATGCTAGCAAAAATGTTCATCCCATATTATTAAGGAACACTCCCTCTTTTTTTTTTTTTTCATAAATATAAGTTTTTATTGTGTAGTAAATTATGAATAATCATGTAACTGTTATATGAACAATTATCTTCTGTTTATATAAGTATAAGTTTTTCTTGTATAGTAAATTATGAATAATTTGTTACATGAACAATTATATAATTTCATTATGAACACCAGGTGGGGAAAATACAAAGAAAAAACCATGTTTTCTGTCGATTCCTCTGCAGTTAAACAAGGAAAAGGAAGTTGCAGTGGTTGCACCTTTCACTCAACTTTTTGGTGATAATTTTCCACCGTACAAAGCAAAGACAATGTTAACTGTGGTCTCTTCCAGTTAATTTTGTAATTGTAATTTGTAATGCAACAATGAAAAAAGCTCAGGCTGTAAAATCATAAATAGGATATAGTAGCAGGACAATTGCAAGGTTTGATAAAGTAGTTGTCTGCCTCCCTTGTAGGAGCGCCAGCTCTGCCTGAGCCTGTAACAACTGGGTCTGAAGGGGCCAAGGTCGGTCTTCTCCATGTTGCAGCAGTGGGTGCTGTCTCTATCCGACTGAACGGAGAGCTGGCAAACCGGGATGTCAACCTCCGGATACATGAGCATCAATGGAACCCAAGCACCGTGGTCAAGCCCTCGTTTTTTATCTTCTTCAACATGCTCAATGCCATATGCCATAAGCAATTCCTTCACCCATGGAGCTCCTGGTGGAATTCAGTGGAGATGATAAGAGCAAAATATATAGCTTTAGAAAGAATGATAAAAAGATCCAATGAATACTGAAATAAACAAAGTCCTTTAGCAGTTCGAGTGCCTTTCAGACTAGGTCTCCTTTCAATCCTCTGTAGTCCACATGCTCATACAAGACCACCATGAGCTCATAAGCATGCACACACCAGAATTGGAATTTCATAAAGAAAATTGAAGTCTTACAGTGTAGTTCATGCGCACCTTTGGGGATAAGTAGTTTAAGCCTTATAGTCTGTACCTCCTCTGTCATGGCTAAAACAGAATAAAAAACAATAATTAGAAAAAAGAAAGAAGCATGAAATCCAATAATAAAAAGGAATGCCATACACAAGAAGTACTTTGAGGTAAAATTTAAATGTTAAATTTGTTAAATACGGCAGCGTCTAGCGTAGTCTCTTTAATAAGAATAGGAAGCAGTAAGTGATGGCCAATTGTAGAAATCTTGCATCAGACTCGTATCATACCAGAATCACTCTTACAAAGGGACGAAGCGCATCCTTGGCGTAAGGATTCTCCCACTCCACTGTTGACTCCCACCATTCTTTTGGATACACGTCGATTACTTTAAGATAACGGAAAAGATATGGCTGGCCATTTTTAAGCAACGGAGGACAAATTGGCATCCTTTTCAGCTTCTCACAGCGCAGTACATTAATTTCTTGTATAGAATCGCATATCAGTTTTGCATTACAAATGCTTTTCAGTTCTGGTAAATTTATCAAGATCAGGTTTCTTAACTTTAGTAGTTTGAATTCGTTGCTTTCTTCACCCATAACCCCTTCTTCATCTGATCTTGATCCTCCTATTATCTCCTCCATTTTCTCACAATCTAAAACTTCAATCCTTTCTACGTTTATGAGGTTTGGCAACAAGATAGGAGGGAACAACTTCTTCATACTCTTACAACCAGAAATAGATAACAATTTAAGAGCAGAAAATATACCATTATAAGATGGAGATTGCTGTGGTGGTGGAGCAGAGCACACCCAAGAAGATGAAACCAAGCTCTCCATGCTAGTGCAACTATTAAGCCTATACTTTAATGGCAAAACATCGCCTATACTTCCCGCATCGATACTTTTACAAATTAATCCTTGAATGTCATTTGAGAAAATGACCAGAAAATCTCTATCTCTATTGATATTCAAATTCCCCAAAATAACCAGTTTAGTTCTGTTGAAATTTCAGAAAATATCAAACTTCTGATAAAAAAACCTGAGAACAGGTACTGTAAAGATCAAGAACTGGGTTCGGGATTTTCAGAAAAGAAAGAACAATAAGCTTTGTAATTTCAAGCTAAAAGAACATCAACGTTGGCAGAATTTCATCTATATATCTACTGCCATTCCACTCATAATATTTATAGAACCAGAAACTTACAACGGCTATGATTTACCTAACCAACAACTATCAACGGTAATATTTTCCAAAATCAGTTAATTACACAAAAAACCTGACAAGACTTATAACTGATTTTGACTGACTTCTATTTCCTAAATTCTAAAGGATTTAT
This sequence comes from Salix brachista, assembly GCA_009078335.1. NCBI lineage: Eukaryota > Viridiplantae > Streptophyta > Magnoliopsida > Malpighiales > Salicaceae > Salix > Salix brachista. The sequence goes on from CM018590.1 coordinate 2,476,309, forward strand.
AATCATCCTGAATACAAAAGGATTACTAAAACTTAAACAATAACCTTCAGTTCTTCATTCTTCATTTATCCTGCGTCAGTTCTTCGCAGACAGGGCCAAGCGGTCGACCGGTTAATCTTCTCTTTGCAAGCGGTCGACCGGATCCAAGCGGTCGACCGGTTAATCTCTTTCTCGCAATCGGTCGACCGGTTCTCTTGTGCAGTTCTGGAATCAACCTCAGATTTCAACACTCCCCCTTGATTCCTGAGCTGCACACTTACCACCATTCTTCTTAGCTTCTCAAGTCCTTCCTTTGCTAAGATAATCAAATCAGTAAGCTTTTCTTTTAACCATCCATACATCATTTCCAATTTTCCTTCTTCATATGTCGGGTCTATAGCAACAGCATGGTCATCTCTATATGAGCCTTCTATTTCTTCATTTGCATCATAAAACAGAGAATCCATGCTTTCATCAGGCACTAGAGCAGCTGATGAGATCCTTTTCCTTTCAATTGACTTGCAAGTCTCATCACAATACAAGGAGCCTACATCCTGTAAAATTAAATCCAAAGGCTGTGTTTTTCTAAGTTCAACAAGTTCCACTATGCCTGTACCACAATTGTTCATAATAATCTTCCCTCAACTGTCCTACGACAATTTTGTATGTTCTTAGTGATTGGATCGCATCTCGAGATTTGACATACTCCAAGTAGTTAGATTGATCTTCAAAATGGCATTCCAAACTTTCCAACTTCCTCAAGCATCCTACTTCCTTTCCTTCAACTGTTACTGGAGCAAATATTTCCTCACCCATTCTATACTTATCAAAAAGCCATTCCTCTAGTATGAAGACTTGCAGGTCACAGAGTTTAGGTAATATCCCACCGGGAAACTTCTTTTCACCACATCCATTCATTCTTAGATACCTCAGGTTGGATAGACATTCCATGCCATGTGGAATCTTTTCAAGTGGAGCACCAGAGAGATCTAACCTCTTCAGTGCCCTAAGCTTTTTCAATGAAGGTACACTACTTAACCTCCGACAATCTTTCAGCAACAATGAAGTGAGACCCTCCAAATCAGAGACAGAATCAGGCAAACATTCAATATCTGTTCTAGACAGATCGAGGACCTTGAGCCCATGCAGTTGCTTGAAAAATGAATCCGCAATAAATCCCAACTGTCTATTACCACGTAGAAATAGAGTTGACAGATTTGGACACCTCGGTGAATGCCTGGAACAAATCTCTTTAATTTGGTTGTGCATTAGCGAAACACTCTTAAGTTTCTCACTCCACTCCTCTGCATCCGGCAATTCTTTTAATTGTGCACCAGCTTTAACAATGGCTCGAGAGTTCTCTTCCAGTATTTGGATGGCCATGTCCCTGATCAAGTCATGCATCTTGACAAAAATACCACCACGCAGTCTTTCCAATAGGCAGGCTCTTTCAAGTCTGTCAAGCATTGTGTGGCCTTTGTTAATTTCTGCCTCCCTACTCTTCTGCCGTTTTACCACTCCCTCATCAATCAAATAATCTATCAGATTCTCTCTACGGATCTGAAAGTCTTCAGGAAATAATCCACAATACAAGAAACATTCCTGCAGAGCTCTATCACGTAGGTGGGTATAACTAAATCTCAATATCCGAAATATCTCCTCTTCCACTCTATCTTGCGGAACTTTTGATTGTTTGAGGTCCTCTAAAGCATCGCTCCATTCGTGCATGCTATCTACCCCTTTCATGGTTCCAGCAATTGTTTTAATTCCCAGCGGCAAACCAGCACACTCCCTTGTGATATCTCTTGCAACTTGTTCCACTTGTGGAGAAAGTGGTCTGTCATGTCCAAGTACCTCCATGAACAATGTCCAAGCCTCTTCATTAGAAAGGGGATTCACTTTGACATTGATTTTGCTATCCATCTGTCGACAAACTGCTTCTGATCGAGTTGTCATAATCATCTTGAAACCTTTCACTGGGTCAGGAATTCCCACTTTGTCTAGCTCAAAAGTGTTCCACAAATCATCTAAAATGAGAATCCATTTTTGTTTATTCCTTAGTTCTTTTGACAATTTGGTAGCTCTACACAGATCATCATCTTCACTTGAAAAATGTAAGCCAATGCATTCAGCAATAAGTGTTTGCAATCTTTTAATGCTGACATCTCGGGACACAGTCACCCAGTAAACAACATGACAAATGTCTCGTCTTTGTAGAAGCTTATTATGGATATGTTTCAGCATTGTCGTTTTACCGACTCCCCCCATTCCATAAATGCCAATTGTCGAGACTTCATTATCCATTAAACAAGACCATAAATCATTTGTATTCTGTTCAAATGCTTGACCCACTAGCTTTGTAGAGCTAGTAGGTAATGGATCTCCTGGAGTCTCATTTGTGTTGCCTGTAAGCCCTCCAAAAGAGCTAGCTCTTGCACCAGGCTGCACTACTCCTCCAGTCCCATTATCTATCTCATCCTCCATTAACCAGGCCTCAAAACTTCTAATGCGCTCTTCCACAATTCTTCCAGGTGCGTGACTCATTGTCTCTCATGCTGGTGTCGTTCCTGCATCTCCTGCCACATTGTCGCCTTCATTGTTTTGTTCTTGTGGAGTGGTTGAAATGGCATTATGATTCCCATAGACTACAAAAGAGCTTGCACCTACGCCATGCTGCACTAATCTTTCTGTTGCTTCATTCACGCTGACATCATTGTTTACTGATGGAGAACATAATTGATCATTTGTTGGTTGGGATGGATCTTCTCGAGGCTCATCGGCTTGATTAAATGATGGCCTCTCATGAAAGCTACCTCTCTCCAGAGGCTTCATTTCATTGTTCTGTTGTTGTGCCGCATTAGTGACCTCGTTATTGCTTGGGCCTGCTCTAGTTTTAAGTTTCTTCTCTGGAGGGCCATCTGCAAGGGCTGCATCTTGGACATCTTGAGGCACTTGTTCACAAATTCTAACACCACGGCCTTTAACTCGTGCTAAATGGAGTTTGATCCTCAAAATGGAAGTATCTTTGGCATATTCATGCCCACAAAATGTACACCTCATTCGACCACCATCCACCTTCTCAGCATAGTCCCAAAAAGATTTGTCAACATGATGCAAAACTGGATCATTCTGTCGAAGCATTTTGACAAGTGGTTCTGTAGAAAAAACAAAAAAAGATCAGTCAACATGATGTCAAAACAGATTGATCAGGGTCAAAATATTGAATGGAAGCTACATTAACTATAAAAGAAAAAACAATGAATTCAAGGATTATAAGAACCGAGAAAGACAAATTTATTTAGTTTTGGGAACTGTTGGAAAATTTCCTGAAGAACAAACAAACACTGTTCAGATCACTGTCAGGAATTTGCCTCTGACAGTGACAAACAGACACTGTTCAAATCAGTGTCAAGAACAGGGGAATTTTCCAGAATTGCTCAAGAACTTTGGGACGAAATAATTAAGCAATAACCAACAGAACAAGGGGCAGAATTTCACCTTAGGATACTGCCATCCCTTCACTTTTATTTATAGAAGAAGATCAAAATACAAGAATGGTAATTCAAACCTATTACAATCTCTTCTACTTAAAACAGGAAATAAATATACGAAAATAAAGCAACAAGATATGATCAAATATAATTTGATCTTACTTAACTAAAACATAAACTCTTAAGTTAAAACACAATAAAAACACAAAAGGAAAATAGATGATCTTCGCAGCTCCAGTTCTTCAATTGTGCAGACTTGAAATCAGTTGACATTTGTTGACTTTGACCCTGCATTTTCAACACTCCCCCTTGATTCAAGTCTGCTCATGCCTATCATCTCTCTCAGTTCTTCAAGCCTCTCTTTGGCTAAGGACTTAGTGAATAAATCTGCAAATTGCTCCTTAGAACAGCAATATTTCATCTCCAGCTCACCTTCAAGTTGAAACTGCCGAATTGCATGAAATTTGATCTTCATGTGTTTGGTTCTATCATGAAAGACTGAGTTTTTAGAAATTGCAATGGCTGACATATTATCACAAAATAACTCAGTAGGTTCTAATTGAACAAAATTCAAATCTCCCATCATCTTCCTCAGCCATACAAGCTGTTTTGCAGCAACATAGGCTGCAATGTATTCGGCTTCAGCTGTAGAATGAGCTACAACACTTTGCTTCTTTGAATTCCAGCAAAACACACTCCCTCCCATTGAAAAACAGTAGCCTGAAGTACTCATCATGTCTTCATCACTTCCAGCCCAATCACTGTCACAATATCCAACCAATTTGACAGTTTTAAGTTTATCAAACACCATTCCAAAATCCTGAGTTCCTCTTAAATACCTCAAGACTCTTTTGGCTGCAACATAGTGATTTTGACTTGGATTTTGCATAAACCTAGACAAGTAATTCACAGTGAACACAATGTCAGGTCTTGTAGCAGTCAAATACAACAAGCTCCCAATTAAGCTCCTATACATTCTTCCATCAGCCTTAGGAGCAGCATCATCCTTTATTAGCTTTTGTCCTGCCACCATAGGAGTGCTAACTGGTTTGCTGTTTTCCATAGCAAATTTCTTCAATAATTTCAAAGTGAAGTTCCTTTGACACAAGAAACATCTCAATTTTGATTGCATTATTTCCATTCCTAGAAAATAAGACAACAATCCAAGTTCATTCATTTCGAACTTGTTTTTCATATTCATCTTGAACTCAGCCACCATTTTCTCCATGTTTCCAGTAATAAGTAAATCATCCACATAGACTGAAACAATCAAAATATGGTCTTCAACCTTTTTTACATACAAGGTAGCTTCATTCAAGCTTTTCTCAAACCCCAAACTCAGCAAAAATTCATCAAGTCGACTGTACCAAGCTCTAGGAGCTTGTTTCAGTCCATACAAGGCCTTTTTTAAGAGATACACCTTGTTTGCTGAGATTTCTTTTTCAAACCCCTCAGGTTGTTCAACATAGATCTCTTCATCAAGAGTTCCATTCAAAAATGCTGACTTGACATCCATTTGCCACACATACCATCCAGTTTGTGCAGCAGTCATTAACAGCATTTTAATGGTGTCTAGCCTAGAAACAGGTGCAAATGTATCATGATAATCAATACCTGGTTCTTGGGAGTAGCCTTTAACTACTAACCTTGCTTTGTGCTTGTTGATGCTTCCATCTGCATTCAATTTTGTTTTGAAGATCCATTTCACACCAATGACCTTTCTATTGATAGGTCTATCAACAAGCTGCCAGGTTCCATTTTTTTCGATCATCATCAGCTCCTCCTTCATTGCTGTCATCCATGTGTTTGAATCCATGGCTTCTTGAACATCATTAGGTTCAGTTTCAGCTAGATTACACCTGCTATAGATGTCACTCAACAGTCTACTACCTCTCACAGATTCATCTTCAATTTCATCCATGTCAATAATCTCATCAGTTTCAGTTTCGGCTTGAATTTCAAGCCCAGATTCTTCCACAGTTTTAGCTTCCCAATTCCACACCTTGTCTTCTGCAACCTTGACATTTCTAGCAATTACAGCCCTGTTTGATTTCAGATCAAACACCTTGTATCCAGTGGACTTCATGCTATATCCAACTAGGATTCCTACTTCAGCTTTTTGATCAAGCTTTCCCCTTTTAATTTCTGGTTGTAGAACATAACAAGGGCTGCCAAACACTCTTAAGTGTTCCAAATTTGGTTTGAACCCATACCACATTTCATATGGTGTCTTCTCTCCCAAAATCTTGGTCACCATACGATTGAGAAGATATGATGCTGTGCACACAGCTTCTGCCCAAAATTTAAGTGGCAGTTTCTTCTCATACAAGAGACATCTTGCCATCTCCATTAGAGTTCTATTTCTTCTTTCACTAACACCATTTTGCTGAGGTGTGTATGGTACTGTAAGTTGGTGTTTTATTCCTTCTTTTGCTAGGTGTTCTTCAAGTTTGTGGGAAGTAAATTCACCCCCATTGTCAGACCTCAAAGCCTTCAGTTTTGTGCCAGTTTCCCTCTCGGCTGCAGCTTTGAATTTCAGGAATTCTTCATACACTTCCCCTTTGGTTTTAAGAAAATACACCCAACAATATCTAGTATAGTCATCAATGAATAATAGAAAATACTTAGCACCATTCAAGGATTCATTCCTCATTGGTCCACACACATCAGTATACACCAATTGAAGCTTGCAAGTGGCTCTAAATGCATTGTCATTAAAAGCAATTCTAGTTTGCTTGCCTAATTGACATGCTTCACAAACATCTTTTTGTTCTTGAATTTTAGGTAATCCAATCACAATCTCTAAGTCTGCCATCTTCTTCATGGTAGCATAATTAAAATGCTCCAACCTTTTATGCCATAACACTGAATTTGAGCTACTTGTTATGCTCATATTCATGTGTTCATTTTCCAAACCGAGACTAAAGCTCCTATTAGTCATTTTGGCAGAAAACAAAACACTTCCACTACCATCTCTAATTGTGCATATGCCATCAACAAAAGATAATGAATGACCATCTTCAAGCAATTGACCAACACTCACTAAGTTTTGTTTAATTTCAGGCACAAACAAAACATTGTCAAAAGTTCTTATTCCAGCCAAGGTGTTTATATCCACATCACCTCTGCCCTTTACTTCAACATACTGCCCATTTGCAACTTTTACTTTAGACTCATAGTTGGTATCCAAGGCTTTAAACATATTTATATTTGCAGACATGTGATTAGTGCAGCCACTATCAACAAGCCAGTTGGAATTTGTTACCTCAGTTTTGCGGCAATTTTCTTCTTTCACAGCCATGAACAAGTGTTCATCTTCTTCTTCAGTGTTCTTTGCCACATATGCTTGCTTTCCAATTCCAGCTCCTGAGGTTGATTTGCAATACTTTTGAATATGGCCAAACTGTTTGCATCTCCTGCATTGTGCATTTTTCAGCCAACACCAAGCTTCTTGATGACTTGTTTTGTGACAATACTTACAAGGGGAAAAATTGCTCCTTCTTTTCTTTTCCCCTTGTGTTTGAACTGCTAGGGGAATTCTGATTTCCTTGCCACTTTTTGGTCTGCCAGTTCTTCCCATTTTCTCTTCTACCTTCATGGCTGTCTTTGGAAAAATTCTGGGATCGTGGCCTGTTTTTGAAACCAGCAACAAAGGCCTCTTCACTTGACACTTCTTGCCTAAAGGAATGCCTTTGTTCAACTGATTGAAGGGCATTGATTAAGTCCTGAAGACTCATCTCCGTGACATCTTTAGAATCTTCTAAAGAACAGATTTTGTTCTCAAATCTTTCAGGTAGGCTGACAAGCACCTTTTCCACCACTCTTGAGTCTTGAACATCTTCACCCAAAAGTCTCATTTGATTGACTATTTTTGAGATGTTAGATGAAAAATCTTTAATAGTTTCAGTTTCCCTCATTTTCAGCCCTTCAAATTGTCTCTTTAAGTTCAATATCTGCATTCTTCTTGACTTCTCGTCACCTTGGAATTCAGCCTTCAATTTATCCCATGCTTCTTTAGCATGCTCACAAGCCATTATTCTTGTGAATATCTCTTCACTTACTGCATTATGGATGCAGGTAAGTGCTTTGAATCTCTTTGCCTTCTCTTCATTGAAATACTTCAGTTGAGCCATTGTGGGATTGTTGTTCAAGGGATTTGGATCCCTGTTAGTCTCCACAACTTCCCATAAATCAAAAGCTTTGAGATAAGTTCCATCTTCACTGCCCAAACATCATAATTTGTTCCAATGAACACAGGTGACTTTGACGAAAAATTCGATGATTCCATTTTGAAGAGAAGTGGTCTTTGATCCTCCTGTTGATTTCTAACTTGCAGAATTAGATTGGACAAATTCGTTTGAACAACCAATTGATGGTTCTTGTTCAATTTCGAGCCAATCTCAGGAGAAATCAATTGAAATTCTTGAAAAACAAATCCTCTCTAGTGTTTCACTCACCACCCAATCAAAGTTAAATAACTTTGAAAAATTCTCACAATACACTCGTGTTTCACTCAATTCCCTTTCAAAGATTCAATTTGGCTCTGATACCAATTGTTGGAAAATTTCCTGAAGAACAAACAAACACTGTTCAGATCACTGTCAGGAATTTGCCTCTGACAGTGACAAACAGACACTGTTCAAATCAGTGTCAAGAACAGGGGAATTTTCCAGAATTGCTCAAGAACTTTGGGACGAAATAATTAAGCAATAACCAACAGAACAAGGGGCAGAATTTCACCTTAGGATACTGCCATCCCTTCACTTTTATTTATAGAAGAAGATCAAAATACAAGAATGGTAATTCAAACCTATTACAATCTCTTCTACTTAAAACAGGAAATAAATATACGAAAATAAAGCAACAAGATATGATCAAATATAATTTGATCTTACTTAACTAAAACATAAACTCTTAAGTTAAAACACAATAAAAACACAAAAGGAAAATAGATGATCTTCGCAGCTCCAGTTCTTCAATTGTGCAGACTTGAAATCAGTTGACATTTGTTGACTTTGACCCTGCATTTTCAACAGGAACTACAGAAAATGATCCAAACTCCAAAGTTTCTCAATAAAATTTCTACACTTAAAAGAATCAAACAATAATAACATGGGAAGAAGAAAAGATAATATACCTGGATTCAGCTATTGATGTTCTTCAAGTGCTGGCTTGCTGAAGCTATATATATTCATCAGAAGAAGAAGAGATCAGAGAAGAGTATTGTCGATTAAGCTAGTTCATTCTGATGAGATGTGGAAAGGAAAATAGTTGAATTGTTTGACAACAACTTTACTGATAGTTCATAGCTCCTTTAATTTAATTTGTTTTTTGGATTAAAAACTTTACGGAAGTTGCATATAATTAAAAGCTTCAACAAAAGCAGGAGAAGCCAATTATTGAACTTGGTGAGTTAAAACGTGTGGACCCATCCCAGTGTTGAAACTTTGAAAAAGCTCATCTGAAAATGGTACAAGCAGCAAGCGTCTGCATCTATGTCCGGCAGCAATGAAAAAAAGCTCAGGCTGTAAAATCATAAATAGGATTTAACGTGTGGACCCACCCGAGTGTTGAAACTTTGAAAAAGCTCATCTGAAAATGTCAGGTAAAACTTTAGCAAAGGAAAGCAGCAAGCTGTGTTCCACCATTTTCCATTTGTTACACTGTAACTTGTTTATGCTGTCACTCTGCTTTAGAAATTGAAAACACAAGTCTGAGAGTATATAAATTAATGAAAAAAAGAAACAAAACTACTAATAGATCCAAGGAATCGCTGCTAGAATGAAAACCAAAACATCACAGCACTGGACTTTGAAGGAATCACACTCCCTGACGAGGAAAGCATCACACTCTCAAAGTAAAAGGCAGCACTTTATCCATAATAATTTGTTCATATTCCATTGAAATACCAGAAGCATACTTATATCGGCTTGAGCTATTGCTAATCATCTGGATTCCAATCTAGTAAAGCATAGGGATTCCTATTTAAGAAACTTAAACAAGCCCTTTTTTTCTCTACTTTATTTCAACTTGTGTGCATGGCACTACCAAAAATGGTGTAGATCATCAATCATTTAATCCGTTGCAGATAATACAGTAATTTGTTGCTAAGAAAATGATTTTTGGATTGTGCAATCACACTTTATTTTTGTATTTTAAATTTCGTTTGGGTGTGTAGTTTGAACATGTTAATATTAAAAATAAAAAATAATTCTATATGTACTATAATTCCAAACCCATTCTATATGTACATCTTATAACACAAGTAGCCAGTCCAAAAAAACAAAGGGTAAGAAACGTGAAGGCCTGCATGAATATGAGAATGAAGATGTTAAATCCTTTACTATATTTGCAGATATTCTCATACTTATGCATGATTTTCCATTCAAATAATTATTTAAAGAAAGCCCTCCAGAAGAGGTAGCTCCTTGTTAAGATTTGTGAATGGCTGTTTGTGATTTGTGCAGGTGAAAGGTTGCAGAAAACAATAGCAGTAAAGCTTGGACTTAAAGAACAAGAACAACACACAAGGTATTCGATGAATTATCTGTGTAAATATTCATAGAATGCATGTCTTTAAATACATGAAAGAAACTTAACAGACTTCCCTAGTTATCAGCCACTAACTGTAGTGGACAATGTGCTGCCACTAACTCAGCAAAGTGCTGCCACTAACTTAGCAACAGACCTCAGAAAAACAAGGAAATGGACTTTGACGAAATCAAACATACAACTGAAAATCAAACAACATTACAATAGAAATAAACTGCTAGAAATAAACTGATAAGCTGGAGTGAAAATGTCATTAGTCTAACACTCCTCCTTGACATTTTGACGACAAATTCCAATCTTTTGTCTCAAGGTTTCAAATCTTTCTTTGGGTAATGGCTTGGTAAAGATATCTGCGAGTTGTTCTTCAGAAGAACAATGAACAAGCATCACTTCATTAGATTGTTGAACTTCTCTAATAAAATGAAACTTGATTTTGATGTGTTTTGTGCGTCCATGGAAGACTGGATTCTTTGAAATTGACACCGCAGAACTGTTATCACACATAATCTTTGTAGCTTCAGCCTGCTCTTGTCCTAAGTCCTTCAACATTTTCCTCAACCATATTGCTTGGTTGATAGCAGAGGCAGCAGCAATGTACTCTGCTTCTGCAGTGGACTGGGCTGTTGTCTCTTGCTTCTTTGAACTCCAGGTGAAAAAACCTGAATTGATTGAAAATATATACCCTGAAGTGCTTCTTGAGTCATCAACACATCCTCCCCAATCACTGTCAGTATAGCCTCTTAGTTCCACAGCCCCTTCTGATGATTTTGGACAGAAAATACCAAGATCAATGGTACTTTTGATGTACCTAAGAACTCGTTTTGCAGCAGTAAAATGAGTCTCCCTTGGAGAATGCATGAACCTTGAAAGAATACTCACAGCAAACAATATGTCAGGTCTGCTTGCTGTGAGGTATTGAAGGCTGCCAATTAAGCCTCTATACAGACTTTCATCCACTTTTTTCAGATTCATCATCCTTGCTTAGCTTGATACTTGTTGTCATAGGAGTCCCCACTGGTTTACAATCCTGCATTTTGAACCTCTTTAGGATGTCTGAAGCATACTTCTGTTGGCATGTAAAAATGCCATGGCTGGATTGCATCACTTCCATTCCAAGGAAGTACTTCATTATTCCGAGATCAGACATCTCAAACATCTTCTTCATTTCTTCTTTGAACTCTTGGATAATTCCAAGGTCACTTCCTGTGATGAGCATATCATCTACGTAAATAGATACAATTAAAAAATGGTTACCACAGGATTTCACATACAAAGTAGCTTCATTTTGGCTTCTGCTGAACCCAAGTTGAAGCAGATGTGTGTCCATTCTGTCATACCAAGCTCGGGGAGCTTGTTTCAACCCATACAAGGCCTTCTTAAGTAGATAAACATGATCTTCTTTATCTTTTACAACATATCCATCAGGTTGCTCCACAAAGATTTCTTCAGCAAGAAATCCATTCAAGAAGGCAGACTTGATATCAAGTTGATGAATCTGCCAAGAGTTGTGTGCTGCAATTGCAATGAGAAGTCTAATAGTATCATACCTTGCTACTGGAGCAAAGGTCTCTAGGTAGTCCACACCATATTGCTGAGCATAACCCTTTACCACCAATCTAGCCTTGTGTTTGCATATTGAGCCATCTGGATTGAGTTTAGTTTTAAAAACCCATCTTACACCTATCACCTTGCGATGCTTAGGCCTTTCAATCAGCTGCCATGTTGCATTTTTGTTGATCATTTCCATTTCTGCCTCCATTGCTCTCTTCCATGCTGGAAATTCTTGTGCTTCAGTGTAGCTAGTAGGTTCCAAAACTGCCATGTTGCATCTTTGGTAAATGTCTTCCAAAGATCTTGTGCCTCTAACTGGAAGATCATCCACTGATTCATTAACTTCCAACTGAGGCTGCATGGTGAATGGATGATCAGAAATCATATTTTTCTGATGTTCCCAATCCCATGTGGTTGCTTCATCAATCTTCACGTCTCTGCTGAGAATCACCTTCTCAGTTTGTAAGCAAAGGATTCTGTATCCTTTGGTTGTTGTTCCATAGCCCACAAGAAGTCCCTTTTGAGCTTTGTTGTCAAGTTTGCTCCTCTGTGGCTCAGCTATATGATAATAGCACATACTGCCAAAGATTCGAAGATGATCTACAGCAAGCTTGACACCATTCCAGCCTTCATATGGTGTCTTATCCTCCAATGCTTTTGTTGGAAGTCGGTTCAGCAAGTAAACAGAGGTATTGACAGCCTTTGCCCATAATTTGTTTGGCATTTTCTTTTCAAGTAGAAGACATCTAGCCATCTCCATCACTGTCCTGTTCTTCCTCTCACACACACCATTTTGTTGTGGTGTGTATGGTGTAGTGTACTGGTGCACAATGCCACTACTGTTACAATACTCAAGAAACTGATTTGAGGTATATTCAGTACCATTATCAGATCTTAAACATTTGATTAACATATCACTTTGATTTTCAACTAAAGCTTTGAATGTTTTAAAGATTGTAAACACTTCACTCTTAAATTTGATGAAATATACCCAACACATTCTAGTATAATCATCAATAAAGAGAATGAAATACTTGTTACCACATAAGGAGGCTGTCTTCATAGGTCCACACACGTCAGTGTGGATGAGCTGAAGCTTTTGGCTGGCTCTCCATGCTTGCCCTTTAGGAAATGGTGGCCTTGATTGCTTGCCAAGTTGACATGTTTCACACAATTGAATCTCACCATTCAATGTGGGCAATGCTTCAACCATCCCCTTTTGCTTCAGATTTGATAAGCCCTTTTGGTTGAAATGTCCAAATCTTTTATGCCAAAGATTTGACACATCCTGAGTAGTACTCACATAGGCATGATTGGATACTTTTTCCCAGTCAACAACAAAACTTCTGTTTTTCATCTTCACACAGAACACTTGTTCTCCAAAAGGATAAAAAATAATGCATTTGTGATCCTTAAACTGAAGAGAATAGTTCTTCTCCATCATTTGCCCAACACTTAGCAAATTTTGACTGATTTCAGGTATGAACAACACATCAGGAATGATTTTGATACCTGAATTTGTCTGAACATTGACTGACCCTCTGCCTTTGACCTCCAGAAATTCTCCATTGCCAACCTTTACTCTGGATTTGTAAGTTTCATCAAGGTCTTTGAACATCGCAGCATCATTGCACAAATGATGTGTGCATCCCGAATCAATGAGCCACGCATCAGCTGAATCATTTGTTGAGAAACAAGTGACGGCAAAGAATTGCTCCTCCTGTGTATCAACTTCATCTGCTAGGTGAGCTTGTTGAGGCTTTGGATCTGAATTTTTGAATTTGCAGACCTTTGTGATGTGCCCTGATTGCTTGCAATTTCCACACATTGCATCTGGCCTCCACCAGCAATATTTTTCTGAATGTGTGTTCCTTTTGCAGTGAGTGCAAGGAGGGAACTTCTTCTGTCTAAAGCCTTCATTGGTGCTGCCCCCTTCATTTCTGCCTTTGGTTTTCTGATTAAAAATCTTTTTCCCTTTTCCAACCTGTTTTTGCACATAAAATGCTCCTTCAGTCAGTCTGTCCTGCCTTATTGTTCTTCGCTTCTCCTGTGCTTGAAGAGCACTCATTAGTTCACCTAATGAGATTTTGCTGAGATCCTTTGATTCTTCCAAAGAGGAGATTTTGGATTCAAACCTCTCAGGAAGAGTTACAAGAACCTTCTCCACAATCCTGCTGTCAGGAAAGTCTTCTCCAAGTAATCTGATGTTGTTGATAATCAGTGAAATTCGATCAGAGTATTTAGAGATTGTTTCATCTTCTTGCATGTTAAGTGCCTCAAAATCTCTCTTCAAATTCAGCACTAGCATTTGCCTTGTTCTGTCACTGCCTTGATATTCTTCTTTTAGTGTGTTCCAAGCCTCTTTGGCTGACTTGCAAGCCATAATTCTGTAAAAAATGCTTTCTGCCACAGAATTCTGGATGATTGATTTTGCCTTGGATTTCTTTGCCTTTTCCTCACTGCTGAACTTGATTTGAGCCATAGTAGGATTTGTTGGTAAGGGAGCTACTGGTTTGTCTTCAGAAACAATTTCCCAAAGATCATAAGCTTCAAGAAAAGCTTGCATCTTCACTGACCAAATATGGTAGTTTTCGCCAGTGAAGATAATGGGGGAGTTTAAAAGTAGGTTGTTGGATGTCATTTTGGGATAAAAAATGTGTTTTTGGTCCTGTAAGATCTAAGAGGGCTCTGATACCACTGTTAAGATTTGTGAATGGCTGTTTGTGATTTGTGCAGGTGAAAGGTTGCAGAAAACAATAGCAGTAAAGCTTGGACTTAAAGAACAAGAACAACACACAAGGTATTCGATGAATTATCTGTGTAAATATTCATAGAATGCATGTCTTTAAATACATGAAAGAAACTTAACAGACTTCCCTAGTTATCAGCCACTAACTGTAGTGGACAATGTGCTGCCACTAACTCAGCAAAGTGCTGCCACTAACTTAGCAACAGACCTCAGAAAAACAAGGAAATGGACTTTGACGAAATCAAACATAAAACTGAAAATCAAACAACATTACAATAGAAATAAACTGCTAGAAATAAACTGATAAGCTGGAGTGAAAATGTAATTAGTCTAACACTCCTCCTGCACCAGGCTGCACTACTCCTCCAGCCCCATTCATCCTCCATTAACCATCTACTGAACTCTTCCAAGTGCTTCTTGATCCATTGTCTTTGCTGCCTGTATCCTATATTATGTGAGAAAGCAGACTGGTAGTTTTGCAAAAGCATTTGATAAGCATGAAGAATGTCTTAAAGAGAAGGTTAAGGAGTGGAGAAAAGCTCTTGAGGAAGCCGGAAATCTCTCTGGATGGAATCTCAATGATATGGAAAATCGGTATGCCTTTTTTCTCTCTCTAAGATTCACTTTATGGAGTGATTGCACGTACTTTAGAGTAATTTTACCATGAGATAAAATAAAAAATTAGCATATATACTTAATTGTCTCTCTAATAGGGTCTTGCTTTTGTCGATGAGCAGGCACGAATCAAAATTAATCCAAGCCATCATCAAGGATGTGTTGAACAAATTGGATCCCAAGTACATAAATGTTGCTACTAACCTGGTAGGTATTGATCCCCTTGTCCAAACTATTAGTGACTTCCTAAGTACAACAAAAGATGAGGTTTGCATGGTGGGCATACATGGGATGCCAGGAATAGGAAAGACGACGATAGCAAAAGTTGTTTTTAATCAACTCTGCAATGGATTCGATGGTAGTTGTTTTCTTTCAAATATCAATGAAACATCAGAACAACCGAATGG
This sequence comes from Salix brachista, assembly GCA_009078335.1. NCBI lineage: Eukaryota > Viridiplantae > Streptophyta > Magnoliopsida > Malpighiales > Salicaceae > Salix > Salix brachista. The sequence continues at coordinate 2,491,653 of CM018590.1, forward strand.
GCTTGCTCATTTACAAGAGCAACTTCTTCATGATATCTTAAAACAAAATGTTGCCACTATCAATAATGCTGATAGAGGAATGGTTCTGATCAAAGAACGACTTTGTCACAAAAGAGTTATTGTTGTTGTTGATGATGTGGCTCAGCAATACCAACTAAATGCTTTGGTGGGAGAGGGAAGTTGGTTTGGTCTGGGAAGTAGAGTGATAATTACAACCAAAGATGAACGCTTGCTTCTTAAAGTGGATCGAAAATTTCAGGTCGAAGAATTGAAACGAGATGCGTCCCTTCAGCTTTTCAGTTGGCATGCCTTCAGGGACAACAAGCCATCAAAAGATTATGTTGAGCTTTCGAATGATGTAGTTGATTACTGTGGAGGGATTCCTTTAGCCCTTGAGGTTTTAGGTTCTAGTTTGTCTGCGAAAAACAAATCTAGATGGAAATGTGTACTCGACAAATTGAGAATCATTCCAAACCATGATATTCAGGAAAAACTTAGAATATTTTTGAAAAACTGGATGACCACAAACTACAAAAAACATTTCTTGATCTTGCATGCTTTTTTATTGGTAGAAATAAAGAATATATATCACATGTACTTGAAGCTCGATGCGGTTACAATCCAGAAGATGATTTAGGAACTCTTAGGGAAAGGTCTCTGATTAACGTTAATGCTTCTGGAGAGATAAGCATGAATAATCTATTACGAGACATGGGAAGGGAGATCATTCACAAAGAGTCACCTGACCACCCTGGAAACCGCAGCCGAATTTGGCAACATGAGGATGCATGGAATGTACTCAGCAAGCAGATGGTAAAAACTAAATGCATACAAAAAAGCACAATCATACACGTATATCTTTGCTTTAAACTTCTTACATATAATTACTTTGAAACTCTATTGAATTTTGTTTGATTTTCAGGGAACAAAAGTTGTAGAGGGTTTATCGGTGGATGTGAGAGCATCAGAAAATAAATTACTGAGCACAGGATCATTCACAAAGATGAGATTCTTGAAGTTACTCCAAATCAATGGAGTACATCTCTCTGGGCTGTTCAAACTGCTTTCAGAAGAGTTGATATGGATTTGTTGGCTTGAATGTCCTTTGAAATCTTTTCCATCTGATTTGATGGTTGACAACCTAGTTGTTCTTGAGATGCAGTATAGTAACATCAAAGAATTATGGAAGGAGAAAAAGGTGCGTAACATACTACAATCCTCCAAAAATTTTAATTGATGTAATTTATAATCATAAGTTATAAGCTTTAATGATAACTTTTTTTTATTTTCCTTACTACTCTTTCAGATTCTCAACAAACTAAAAATCCTTAATCTCAGTTATTCAAAGTACCTTGTTAAAACACCAAACTTGCACAGTTCAAGTCTAGAGAAACTCATGTTGGAAGGTTGTTTGAGTTTAGTGGAGGTGCATCAATCTGTTGGACATTTAAAGAGCCTTATTTTTTTAAATCTAAAGGGATGTCGGAGGCTAAAGGCTCTTCCCCAAAGCATTTGTGATATAAGGTCTCTTGAGATTTTGAATATTTCGGAGTGTTCACAACTTGAGAAATTGCCGGAGCACATGGGTGGTATTGAATCCTTAACCGAGCTGCTAGCAAATGGAATTAACAACGAGCAATTTCTCGCTTCAATTGAAAATTTAAAGTATCTAAGGAAGTTGTCATTGTGCGGATACAATTTCAATGCAGACGCACCATCATCTACACCTTGGCCTTCACCAATTTCATCATGGATTTCAGATTGGAAAGCTTTGATGCCACATTATTTCACTAGTTGGAGATTATTGAGAAAACTAAGACTTGCTTATTATGGTTTGTCTGAACACACAACTAATTGTGTTGATCTTGGTGGTTTGTTTGCTCTCGAGGAATTGAATCTATCAGGAAACAATTTCTTCAGTCTGCCTTCAAGCATCAGCATCCTTCCTAAGCTTCAACTTTTGAGAGTTTCGGATTGCAGGAATCTTGTATCAATCTCAGAGCTTCCCTCAAGTTTAAAACTCTTAGATGCAAGCGGCTGCAAATCAATGGAGAGAGTAAGACAGCCAATCCAATCAAAAAATAATTCAAATCTGTCTCTACATAGGTGTCCAAGTGATCATGGCTGGATTATATCTTCTGATACAGCCTGCGATTTATCAAATAATAATAAGAGTCTTGTTGAGGTACAATTTCATTCTCTCTTGCACACAAATAAACACACATTTGGCACATGCTATATAGAATTAATTCATATTCATATATATTGATAATTGTTTAAAATGTGAGCACTAATGTTTGAAATGTAAATATACACAGGCATCTTACAATCATTGTTATGGATATCATATTCGAAGCATCGATGCCAAATTGATTTTTAACTATCCAAATGAGTTCAACTACCTTGCAGAAGGATGTTCATTATCATTTCATATACCTCCAGTATGCCAAGGGTTGGTTTTTGTGGCTTGCAGTACAAGGATGTTTTTTAGTAGTAGTCATGCAATCAAAGCTATTATAAGAAAAAAGAGCAACGGTATGCAATTGTTTGAAGCTACACAAGTTGTGGGACTCTATTGCCCTCTTAGTTGGGCAAGATACATAAGTTTAAGTGAGATGGCAATGGAAGAATATCGTGGACACGAAGAGTTGGAATTGTATGTGAATTTGGGAAGCGAAGACATTAATGTGAAACAATGTGGGATCCATATAATAGCGGATTGGGATTCATTCGAAGCAATAGAGTGGGATCCCAACATTGAAAGTGATAATGTGATACCTTCACCACCATGTCATCTCCTTTATCATCCCCTTTATGGCTCCATATCATTTACTACAATTGAGAGCTGGAAAGCCCATTTAATCAGGAGGAAGATTTTACTACTGTAGATTTAACCATTGTCTTAGTACTAGCCTAGAGCTACGTGGAACTTTGGATCATTATATATCTCATCTGGGGCCCGGATTTGACCAGTTTAAGAGGAGGAAACTTTAACCTCAACTCAATTAGTTGAAGGATATCTTTGTGAAATTTCTATATTTCATGCCTTCTTTGTTATCATATTATTGCCTTGTTGTATAAAATTAATTAATCAAGCATGTTGTTTTTGAGTTAAATGTCAACTGCTCACAATTTTTTTCTTGATGAATTGAAGCGATTGTGTAATTAAAACACAAAAATAATGTGTGAGGGAAACTCATTTCTTGTCTTTGGAAATCTAATTTGTCTCATGAGCTAATTCTAAATAGGCTAAAAAAAGAATAATTGTAGTTAGGTTTGATATTTAAATGCACAACGTGGAAATTTGCTTTATTGTGTAATTGATATGAGTTGTTTTTTCCTTAGTTACTGAATTTATGGAAATTCAATTACTGAATTACTAAAATGGAAAGATCAATTAAGGTACTAGATTGAAAGGAAACTTAAGATTGAAAATTAACCCTAATGGAGTAAAACTCAAGAAATTCAAAAGCCAAGGACTAAAAATCTGACTCTAATTCATTGATGAGAAAAAAAGAATGCTTTTCGAATTGCCAACTCCTCTGCTTCATTCATAATAAATTTGATCTCATATTTTACTAAAAAATGCAACAATATTTCTTTTTAATTAAAAACTAGATTATTGTTGACGATCCAAACATGCCAAACTATACAAAACATGAACAAACACCAAACCTTTTTTTTCATAGTTTAGTAAACCATATCCTAAAAAGCTTATAATAATAGCTTTGATTGTATGACTACTTCTAAAAAGCATCCCTTGGAATACTGAAATGATCATCCTCCTTCATGGTAGCTGAAACCCTTTGGCAACTTATAATAATAGATCCCCATAACCAATTTGGCATCGTAAATTTTTATTCTGTAGTAAATTATCAATCGTTTTATAATTGTTACATGGACAATTATATAATTTTATTTTGAACAATGGGTGGGGAAAAATACAAAACAATCATGTTGTCTGCTGATTCCTCTGCACCTTTCACTCAACTTTTTGATGTGAATTTTCCATCGTACAAAGCAAAGACACTGTTAACTGTGGTCTCTTCTAGTTAATTTTGTAATTGTAATTTGTAATGCAACAATGAAAAATGAGCTTCCTTTGGAACCTCATGAGCCTAGAGGAAGGTGACCCATTGTTACTAGGGGTAGCAGGACTTGGCCATGGATTGATAAAGTTGCAGCCTGCCTCACTTGTAGGAGCGCCACCTCTGCCTAAGCATGCACCTACTGGAAGAGCAAGTGCAATTCAACAGAGAATTCAAGAGAAGGGGGAGGAGATGGCTCGCTTTTTCATAGTAGATTAAAATTTATTTGAATAATTTAATTTCTTGATTGTGAGAAGTTGCAGGGAATTGAAGAAATTGAGAAAAAGAATGGTGTTCTGAGAAGGGAAGAGAGAAAAGAGAGAGAGAGACTGAAATTTGAATTTATTTACTGTTGCAATATTTCTACACACACATGCTGTATGTTTAGCATCTTTATATACACATTTCAAATACCATATACTACCTGTTGGAATCAAGAGAAGTTGCAGACATTCAAAGTAAGACAAGAAGTAGAAACAAAGTGATACTCAGAACAGAGAGGGAGAGCGAGAAGAGAGAAAGAGAGGTAGAATGAAATTTCAAATTTATTTTACTGTTCAGTGTTTCTTCACACTTGACAGCCTTATATACATATTTTAAATGTCAATACCTACCATTATGTATATTCTAGAATACAGAGCAGAAATAAATCTTTGACTACTTCTTTGACTGGTTCTTTGTCAGCTCATGAAGCAATCTTCCACCAGTTGTGAAGGGTCTAAAGCACTAGGACCTTATAAGTTTAATTCTACTTTCTACAAGAAATCATGGAACGGGCTTCAACATGAAATTTTTTATATGGTCTTGGAATTTTTAGAAGTGGGAAGCTATCTAAGGTATAAACAATTCTTTCATATCTCTGATTCTGAAAAAGAAAAGAAACTTAAGCTTTCGCAATTACAGGCCTATCAGCTTGATAAATAGTCTGTATAAAATGATATCTAAGATCCTTGCAAATCACCTCAGATAAATAATTGATGGGGTCATAAGTAGAACTCAGTCAGTCTTTATTGTTGACTAAAATATCCTAGACTCAGTAATGATTACTGATAAGGTGATAAACTCTATAAAGTGAAGAGAGATCCAAAGGTTTCTTTTCATATTTTCATAAAACTTTTGATTCCATTCCTCGGGAAATTTAGATCAGATAATGAGTTGTATGGACTTTGGAGCCTCTTGGCGCAAATGGATTTATGAATCAATCCTTACATCTCACTTGTTAGTGTTGATTAATGGCTCTTTATCATCAAAGTTTGGAGATACATATGGCCTGAGGCGAGGAAAACCATTTTCTCCATAACTATTTAACTTGGAAATTGAATGCTTCTCTACTATAATTACTAGAGATACAAAAGGTGGTATGTTTTCAGGCATTAAAATTGAAGGGATTGTTCAAGCAAGTCATTTGCAATTTGCTGATGATACCTTGTTATTTACTCCTAATGAAATTAAAAGTCTTCTAAATTCTAAAAGAGCTATGAGGTAGTTTCGTAAGTGTTATGGGTTAAGAATATATTATCATAAGAACTCCTTAATAGAAATAAATGTCGATGAACTATACATTGCTGACATGCCAAATCTCTTGTATTCCAACTTTGATTCATTGTTGGTTGAGTACTTGGGCTCACCATTAGGTGCCAATCCGAATAGAATTTCTAAATATAATGAGACTTTGCCATTATGGCTATGGAATGTAGGTTCTTCTAGTCATGAAATTCTAATAAGTAAAAAAGTTCATAAACTTGCATGGAATGTTATGGTTGGAAAGAGAAAAGGAAAAGGAAGGGTTAGAATTAAGATCGATTGGGGCAAAAAATAAATCCCTTCTATTTAAATCACTCTGGTGATTGGGGAAAAAATAACCAAAAAGGCTGGGAAGATTTCATCAACAGCAAGTACAAATTCAGAATGGTATGTCTTTGTTTACAAAGCTAGTTGGGTATTTTTTCTATTATTAACTCTAGTGATCAATCTTGTTTTGTTATGAAAGATAGCTTTAGATTTAAAGTAGGGATAGGTAATCCTATGCACGACATCGATGCATAAGAAACAATGATACAGATCCCCAATTATTATTTTTTTACAATTTTTCCCGCTTCAACATTCAGTTGATTGGGAATTTAACTTGGAAGTCTTTCTTTATTTGCTTTTTATGCTGCAATGTTGATTGAAAATTAGTCTTGATGAGTTATTTTGATTTGCTTTGTATATGGTTGTCATGGTCATATTAACTGGAGTGCAGGTTTTGCAGATTGGTCAGGGTTGTCCAAGGTGATACAATATGCCATCATTTTGATATTTAAAGAAAAAATATGTTGCCCAATAAATCACTACTTCTTAATAAGATGAGAGGAAATTGGAACAAAAATGGACTCTTGACAAGGGAGTGCTGATAGCTATTGATTAAGGTTTTTCTTGTCAGAAAAGCTGCTAAAGTGAATTTCATGAGGAAGGTAAGAAATTAAGCAACAATTTTCATATTGAAGAATTTTTTTCTTAGTAAAACAAAAGGTAATGCAATGATATATCTCTAACACCAGCGGATGTTGTCGAGAGTGAAGAATAATAAAATTTGTTACAAATTAAAAACATTATAATAACAGGGTGACACTAAAACAGTTAATTTTATTCATTCATTTCTAATTTGTCAAAAAAATTTACAACACTTCATATAGAGAAAAATATATAAAGAATGAGAAGTGGGAAAATACCAAGTTTAGCCCAGAAATCATTAGAGGAAGAACTGGAACCAGAAGAGCATTCAGCAATCTCCATGATTTTTCCTTCAATGGGGTATTATTTAAAACTCAAAAGAATGAGAGAAGTTTCTCTTTGAGAGAATTTTAATTTTTGGTTCTCGGAGGTTTTAAGGAGACAGAAGAATAGAACAGAGCGTACATAGGATGGAGATGTATCTCTTAAGTTCAATATGTAGTTTTTTTTTATTTCTTAGAATCATTATAGAAAAACACTAACTTTATTAAACTCCTCTAGAGAAGATATACTCTTAGGACAAACTCGTAACACAATTTATAATGTTTTTTTTATTCAACCTTTCTCTCTTTTTCTCATCTATACTTGGATATATTGGCCTCGTATAGGTATTTCAGATTCTTGTGAAAATGTCATTTACACATTTTCTTCTGGAAAAAAAAATTCCTTTGGTTTATTGTAAGCTTCTGCAACCTGGAAAACAACTTCTGTCACTCTTCAAAATTATGAGTTTTTTGCCTCATTGCTCTTAAGCAATTGCTACATAATACAGCCCATCATCTTTTAATTTTGTGGATTTTCAGGAGAAACGTTTTGTGACCAGAGGTATTGCGCCAACATCATGGACTGGTAATAATTCCTGAAGCAGATGCTTGGAGTTGAGGAATTATTATGTGGTGTGCCGCCTTCGTTTACTCCTGGTCTGATTCGGACTCTGCATTTCGACTCGATTTTTGGACTTCAAAACAGAAAACCTGGGTTCTTCTCATTTCATAAGAGTTGTAGGCCTGTGTATCCTCTTTTCAGAAAGATAAAGAACACATGAAACAGAGTTGTATAACTCCCGTTATACCTCAAAAAGCAATCAGTGCTCAGGCTTGTCTAGGCAGATCAACCAGTGTTTGAATTCTAAGCTCATCCCATTGTTTGCTTCTTCATATGATCTCAATTTCTGCATATTCTAGTAGTTAAATACCTGAAAAGACATTGAATTTTCAAGAAGTGAATAATTCTAAAAGATACCTAAAACTCTAGTTAATTTTCTAAAAATCCAACGCAATTCTCTAAAATAGAGCAGCAATGACCTAAAATATGCATGCAATATATTCCCTTATCAGTAGATAATAGATCTCCTGGAGTCTCATTTGTGCTGCCTGTAAGCCCTCTAAAAGAGGTAGCTCCTGCGCCAGGCTGCACTACTCCTCCAGCCCCATTCATCCTCCATTAACCATCTACTGAACTCTTCCAAACTTCTTCCAAGTGCTTCTTGATCCATTGTCTTTGCTGCCTGTATCCTCCCTGCAACTCCTGCCACATTGCCGACTTCATTATTTTGTTCTTGTGGAGTGCTTGAAACGGTATTATCATTAAAATTGCTTGAACATGCTATCTGTCACAGGGACAATTTTTCATCAAAATTTCCCCCCATGCAGCAGTCTAGTCCCCAACTAGACTCAGCCTTCCTCACAGTCCCACTTGTGTTTGGCCTACAATCTACGTGTTTCGCACACCCCAAAGATATTTCCCCTGAAGTCCTTTACGATTATAAGCAACAATAATAACACAAGGCAACAAGAACACAAGTTCATAGGAAAACTATCCTAACCTTTATTAAAGCACTATGAAGGAGACAACACAATGTCCATGTGTGTGCTATGCACATACCCTGCATGCTATACAAAGCATATTAATAAGCATTATATGAAAAAATAATGTACAGTTATGCTCTGTAAGACTCTTCAATTTTCTTTAAACAGGATTTAGGAGTATGAGGCTTAAACAAGTTGCAGGCTTAAACAATTGTTCAAATGTCATTTACACATTTTCTTCTGTGAAAAAAAATTCCTTTGGTTTATTGTAAGCTTCTGCAACCTGGGAAACAACTTCTGTCACTTTTCAAAATTATGAGTTTTTTGCCTCATTGCTCCGAAACCATTGCTACTTAATACAGCCCTATCATCATTAAATTTTGTGGATTTTCAGGCCAACATCATGGACTGGTAATAATTCATAAAGCAGATGTATGGAGTTGAGGAATTCTATTGGATTTGGATGATCCTTTTAATAATGAATCTGTTATCGATGCAAGCACCCTCTAACAGTACATTTATTAGGAAGTAAATTATTAACAAATTCCTTATACTTCCGTGTGCCGACTTCTGTTATAAAAGTCTTCTTCTGTTCATCTGTGAGATTGCTCTTGTATGTTTTTACAGAATTCCAGTATCACTAAACTCCAATATTCTTTGGAGCCCAAGAAATTCTCCATGAGCATGCTCTAATGATCATAGCGTCCATTAAACTTTGGAGTTGCAGGTTGCACAAAGCTACTTTCAATTGTCATGATGTCATTGTTGAACGATGAAATTAGCTTCACTCAAGTCTTGTGAGGACGCTTTGATACTAGATGTTATGAACCTTATTTGAACACTCGTGAAATAAATGTAAAATTAAATTTTAGTTATAAAATGAAAAAACAAATATGGCAATAAATAGCCTTGCAAAGAAAACTGGAAGCTAAAAATATGCAACCCACGTTTTGCAATCCTAATAAAATATAATCGATTAGTTATATTTTTTTAAAAAAAAAATTGAGATTAATTTGCTCCTTAATTTAATGCATATTTGATATTTTTATTTTTATTTTTATTTTTATTTGGATGGATTTTAAAAATATATTTACTTAAAAAAATAACAAATTAATATTTTTTTTATTTTAATAATTTGATTATAAAAACATAAAATCTTGATATTTAGATTCAATTAGTTGATGGGCGAGTCAAAGCGTCTTGTTCACACCCGTAGTTGCTTGTTGAAATCTATCTATACCTTTTGATTTCGAGGGTATCGGACGAGACCCGCAAACCAAACAGAGCACGTCCGGGAGATGAAGGCAGCCAATTGAATATTTTGCCGTGTGGAAAATCATGCCATTTGAATGCGATGCTGCCATAAATTTTTGTTAAATTTTTTAGGATTTTTTTAGTCTTTCATATGTTTTTTTTTTTTTCATTATTAACATAATAGTAATAGTAATAATAATAATTTAGTTGTTTTTCTTACTTACTCTTTTGTTAATATTTTTGAGTTTTTTTCTCTCGGGATAATTTGATAATCTTTATTTTTTTACGGTAATAGCAATGATAATTTTAGATGTTAAAGACTTCAATGTTGCTATTGTTATAATAGAGTGTGTTGATCTGTTTTACTATATTAAACTTTGCATAAATAGATATTATATTTTAATTTTGAACCAGCAAATCCTATTAATTTCTTTGATCCCAACAACTATAAAAATTGTTTGCTCCTCCCGCAACGCATTGCGGTCAATTTTTTTAATTTTCAAGTCAAATGATTTTTTTTCAGCTAATAATTTTTTTTTTGTTTTATCATTTATTTTATTTTTTATTTGCTCTTTTGTTAATGTTTTTAGGCTTTTTTTAGTCTTTGATTTAATTTTGTTTTTTTTCATTATTAACGCAATAATAATATTAATAATAATAATAATTTTAGTTTTTGATCTTACTTGCTTTTTTGTTAATTTTTTTGTGTTTTTTTCTCGGGGTAGTTTAATAATTTTTATTGTTTTGACAATAATAGTGCTGATAATTTTAGATGTTAAGACTTCGATGTTACTATTATTATAATAGGGTATGCTGATCTGTTTCATTATATCAAATTTTACATGTAAACTCCAAGGAGTTGGCCCAACGGTGGAAGCTTGGGGACTTGCGGGGGGTACTCCTCCCAGGTCCCGGGTTCGAAACCTGAGGGAACAATAACAACTTCTTGGAGCCATCGGACTTGGGCGAAGCCCATGAATCAACTGTGGTGCACTTGCGGGAAACTCCTTGCCGAGGGCCTGTGCACCCCCGGGATTAGTCGGGGCCCAAGGGCTCCGGAAACCCGGTGCTAATTCAAAAAAAAAAATAAAATTTACATGTATAAATATTATATTTTAATCTCAACAGTTACAAAAATTGTTTGCTCCGCCCGCAACGTAGTGCGGGCAATTATCTAGTCAATGCCTAAAACATGTGATCGTATATGAGAATGAAGATGTTAAATCCTTTTCTGTCTGAAAGTTGGGATGTCATAATGTTTGTAATTATAATGTAGAGTGTTTTTTAAAATAATTTGTTGTTTATAAATACATTAAAATATTTTTATTTTATTTTTGATATCAAAATATTAAAATCATTAAAAAAATATCAATTTAGTATTTTTTTCAAACAAAAAATATTCTTTGAAAAAATAAAAAACAATTACAAACGAATTCCCACACAACCTTCCACTTTTTGAAATTTAAGTTGTCCTGTTCATTACCACAGGTCAAGTTGTTCTTTATTTCGTTAATTAATGAGGTCTAGCTAATGTTTCCAGAAAGCACTCTTATCTTATCAACCTCTCTCTCTTTAGTATTTCATCTTCGGGAGTGTTTCCCACAGTGTTTCAAAAACCATTTTAAAAAAATTTGGAAAAATTTTATTTTTATTTTTATTTTTATTTTTATTTAAAATGAAAAATAAAATGTTTTTAGATTATTTTCATATGCTGATGTTAAAAATATTTTTTTTAAAATAAGAAAAATCAGTTTGATAAATTTCTGAATAAAAAACACTTTTAAAAATAATCGTAACCATACTTTCAAACAAGTAGTTAGTATTAATCCATAAACTAAAGTACTGTAGGTTTATTCTCATCAATTCTTAATTATGTTGTTCATGGCATATCAAAAGATCATACAGAGATATTAATTATTCTTCAAGATTGATTCATCCTCCATTTACCATCTACTGAACTCTTCCAAGTGCTTCTTGATCCATTGTCTCTGCTGCCTGTATCCTTCCTGGAACTCCGGCCACAATATTGCCGACTTCATTGTTTTTTCTTGTGGAGTGCTTCAAATGGTATTATCATTAAAACTGCTATACTATTAGAGATTGTGCATATTAATTGGAGATTATACATATTCATTATTTTTCCGAGTATAGCTGCTATAAATATATTGTTTACTATTATAGCTGGAAATATTTAGGCAATAGGTGGTCAAATAAGACTGTTAGAATTCCCTTAACAGGGGCTGTAATTTCCTTAATAGACTGTATATATATGGCTGTAATATGTATCATCAAATCACGAAATATATTTTTCCTTTTGCTGTAATATCAGCTCCTGCATCTTTTTCTTCATATACCTCTTAAAATAGATTAAGCAACACATATAATGAAAATACCAAGTTTAGCCCAGAAATCATTAGAGGAGGAACTGGAACCAGAAGAGCATTCAGCAATCTCTATGATTTTTCCTTCAATGGGGTATTATATAAAACTCAAAAGAATGAGATAAGTTTCTGAGAGAATTTTAATTTTTGGTTCTCGGAGGTTTTAAAGAGACAGAAGACAAGGACAGAGCGTACATAGGAAGGAGATGTGTCTATTAAGTTCAATATGGAGGTTTTTTTTTCTTAGAATCATTATAGAAAAACCTAACATTATTAAACTCCTCTAGAGAAGATATACTCGTAAGACAAACTCGTTAGCACACTTTATAATGTTTTTTTAGTCAAACTTTCTCTCTTTTTCTCATCTATACTTGGATATATTGGCCTCGTATAGGTATTTCAGATTCTTGTGCAATTGTCATTTACACATTTTTGTTCTGGAAAATAAAATTCCTTTGGTTTATTGTAAGCTTCTGCAACCTGGAAAACAACTTCTGTCACTTTTCAAAATTATGAGTTTATTGTAAACCATTTCAAAATTAAATTTTGTGGATTTTCAGGCGAAACGATTTGTGACGTTGTTGGGAGTCCGTGATAATTCCTTTTAATAATGAATCTGTTATCACCGATTAAAAAAAACCGTATAATTATCAATACAAACACCCTCTAACAGCATATTAATTAGGAAGTTAAATTATTAACAAATTCTTTATATTTCCGTGTGCTGACTTCCTTTTAATCATAACATAAAAGTGTTCTTCTGTTCATCTGTGAGATTGCTCTTGTATGCTTTTACAGTAATTTCAGTATCCACCAAACTCCAATATTCGTTGGAGCAAAAGAAATTCTCCATGAGCATGCATTAATGATCATAGTGTCCATTAAACTTTGGAGTTGCAGGTTGCACAAAGCTACTTTCAATTGTCATGCATGGCGTCGTTGTTGAACTATGAAATTAGCTTCACTCAAGTCTTGTGAGGAGGCTTTGATACTAGATGTTGTGAACCTTATTTGAACACTCATGAAATAAATGTAAAATTAAATTTGCTTGGAAGCTCAAATGCTGGGAAAATCTTAGTTAAAAAATGAAAAAACAAATATGGCAGTGAATAGCCTTAAAAAGAAAACTGAAAGCTAAAAATATGCAACCCACGTTCTGCAATCCTAACAATGTGGTTTACGACTAAATCAGAATCAAAACAAATAACTTATTTCTACATCTAAAACAAACTTACAACTACAACCCTACTAGGAAATCTTGACAACTTCAACATTGTGCCACTGCAAATTTTCCACACAAGAACTGTTAAGGAACCATCTCACCTAAAAACTTAAGCTTATAGGTGAGGCCCCATAATATGATTTTATATCATTCTCTAACACACCCCATCAAGTGAAAGCCCTTTGGGCTTGAAACTTGCACACAGGCCCACTCTACCTTGTGCTTGATTTTTATCAAATAGAATGGGATGGTGAGATTTGAACTCGTGACCGCTGGGTCAACAAGGCTCTGATACCATGTTAAGGAACCATCTCACCTAAAAGCTTAAGCTTATAGGTGAGGCCCCATAATATGATTTTATATCATTCTCTAACAAGAACATGGTAAGTCACTAGTTTTTATACAGGAGTTATAATCATAATAAAATATAACAAGTGTAATTCATATCTTAAACTTTAAGTGTCTGATTTGTTAATGATATTTAGTTGATTATTTATATTTTTTTTTTAAATATTTTGAGATTAATTTGCTACTTAATTTAATGCATATTCTATATTATATTTTTATTTTTATTTTTATTTTTATTTGGATGGATTTTAAAAATATATTTACTTAAAAAAATAACAAATTAATATTTTTTTATTTTAATAATTTGATATAAAAACATAAAATCTTGATATTTTGATTCAATTAATAGACGGCGAGTCAAAGTCGTCTTGTTCACACCCATAGTTGCTTATTGAAGTCTATACGTTTTGATTTTGAGGGTATCGGACGAGACCCGCAAACCAAACAGAGCACGTCCGAGAGATGAAGGCAGCCAATTGAATATTTTGCCGTGTGGAAAATCATGCCATTTGCTCGGAAATTGCCGTGTGAATCATGCAATAAATTTCCTTGCTCCCTTTCCTTTGTATTGAATGCAATAAATTGTCTGAATATAAATTTATGCAAGATATAAATTTGTCTGAAACATGTGGTGTTTAGAGATGGATCTCTGTTTATACGCGTGGATGACAATTCATCTCACATCAACTCCTATTTGTTAACGTCATTATAGCTATAATTAAATATATTTTAGTAATTTTAAAATTAAACTTTACTCAACAGACCTTATCGCACTCTCCCTCACCCAAACCAAAGATAGGACTTTTCCCTTGACTACTGGAGGAAGAAGGTATGGTTTAGAATCAAACACGTTGATTATAATTTTCTAACACGGCAGGGCATTTTCTCGGAAGCATAAACTATTAGGCACCCACAACAAGCTATAAATATCCTTGCTCCCTTTCCTTTGTTTGTGATCTTTGATTACTAGTGCATTGCTAGTAATTTGCAAGAAAGCGTATTCTTTCTCTCAAACAATATTGCCTCCACTAGCCTTTCCGATTGCTGCAATTTGATCATTAACGTCACCAAGTAGCTGGAATCCGACCACCTCATAAACACCATACAGAGGTAACCTTTGACGTTGTTTCTACTGCTTGCATGCTTGCAGTCTTTTTTCGTTCCATCGTTTCAGCAATATTAATTGCTGCAAGACGATTGACAAAGAAAATAATTGTTCCATTGGATTTTACGTTTTCATGTTTTAATTTCATGTCTTTATTCATAACTAGAAAGCTTTACGTTCAGATAGATGATGATTGACCAGTTTATTGAGTTCCTTGTAGGTCTGCAAGTACAATATCATCCTCGCGAAAGAGAAGAAAAGCTGACCTCAGCAAGCCTGCCAGTTTTATCTCCACAGGTAAGGTAGAGATATCTCGTGCTGAGAGCATAATAATAATAAAAATTCCTTGGTATATCAGTTTTGGTAAAATCAGACCGTGACATTCCATCCTGATCAGTTGCTATGAAGTTGAAGAAAAAGAGGGGGAAATAATGTTTTTTTTTATTAAGAGTTTTCTTTTTTAAATATATATTTTTAATTAACTCTTCTATATTTCTGTTTACAAGTCTATTTATAGATTATTTTGAGTTTTATTATTTGCTCAGATCACTTTCAATTGTTCTTTATTTGTCATTGCTAAATAATGGAAGTGTTCAACAATGACAAATATTATCAACCCCTTTGTTTATTAATTGACGGGAGTTTCTGCAGCTTCCATGACAGAGCCAGAGTCGTCTTGCTCTAGACCAAAGGGGGCCTACGATGTATTTCTGAGTTTTAGAGGAGAAGATAATCGCAAGAGTTTTACAGATCATCTATATACTGCCTTAGTTCAAGCAGGAGTCCACACTTTTCTAGATGAAAATGAACTTCCTAGAGGTGAAGAAATCTCCAAACATCTCCTCAAGGCAATTCAAGAGTCGAAGATATCCATAGTGATCTTCTCAAAAGGATATGCTTCGACAAGATGGTGTCTTAATGAACTTGTAGAGATTCTTGAGTGCAAAAATAGGAAAACTGGCCAGATTGTTCTTCCTATATTCTATGACATTGATCCTTCAGATGTGAGAAAGCAGACTGGCAGTTTTGCAAAAGCATTTGATAAGCATGAAGAATGTTTCAAAGAGAAGGTGAAGGAGTGGAGAAAAGCTCTTGAGGAAGCAGGAAATCTCTCTGGATGGTATCTCAATGATATGGAAAATCGGTATGCCTTTTTTTCTCTAAGATTCATTTTATGGAGTGATTGTATGTACTTTAGAGTAATTTTACCGTGTGATACAAAAAAAAAAATTAGCATATATACTTAATTGTCTTTCTATTAAGCTCTTGCTTTTGTCGATGAGCAGGCACGAATCAAAATTAATCCAAGCCATCATCAAGGATGTGTTGAACAAATTGGATCCCAAGTACATAAATGTTGCTACTAACTTGGTAGGTATTGATCGCCTTGTCCAAACTATTAGTGACTTCCTAAGTATGGCAACAGATGAGGTTTGCATGGTGGGCATGCATGGGATGCCAGGAATAGGAAAGACGACAATAGCAAAAGTTGTTTTTAATCAACTCTGCTATGGATTCGAGGGTAGCTGTTTTCTTTCAAATATCAATGAAACATCAGAACAACCGAATGGGCTTGCTCATTTACAAGAACAACTTCTTCACGATATCTTAAAACAAAATGTTGCCACTATCAATAATGCTGATAGAGGAATGGTTCTGATCAAAGAACGACTTTGTCACAAAAGAGTTATTGTTGTTGTTGATGATGTGGCTCAGCAGTACCAACTAAATGCTTTGGTGGGAGAGCGAAGCTGGTTTGGTCCGGGAAGTAGAGTGATAATTACAACCAAAGATGAACGCTTGCTTCTTAAAGTGGATCGAAAATTTAAGGTTGAAGAATTAAAACGAGATGCATCCCTTCAGCTTTTCAGTTGGCATGCCTTCAGGGACAATAAGCCATCACAAGATTATGTTGAGCTTTCAAATGATGTAGTTGATTACTGTGGAGGGATTCCTTTAGCCCTTGAGGTTTTAGGTTCTAGTTTGTCTGCGAAAAACAAATCTAGATGGAAGTGTGTGATCGACAAATTGAGAATCATTCCAAACCATGATATTCAGGAAAAACTTAGAATATGTTTTGATAGACTGAATGACCATAAACTACAAAAAACATTTCTTGATCTTGCATGCTTTTTTATTGGTAGAAATAAAGAATATGTATCACATGTACTTGAAGCTCGATGTGGTTACAATCCAGAAGATGATTTGGGAACTCTTAGGGAAAGGTCTCTGATTAAAATTAATGCTTCTGGAGAGATAAGCATGCATAATCTATTAAGAGACATGGGAAGAGAGATCATTCACAAAGAGTCACCTGACCACCCTGGAAAACGCAGCCGAATTTGGCAACGTGAGGATGCATGGAATGTACTCAGCAAGCAGATGGTAATAACTAAATGCATACACAAAAGCACAATCATGCACGTATATCTTTGTTTTAAACTCCTTGCATATAATTACTTTGAAACTCTATTGAATTTTATTTTTATTTTCAGGGGACAGAAGTTGTGGAGGGTTTAGCACTAGATGTGAGGGCATCAGAAAATAAGTTACTAAGCACAGGATCATTCACAAAGATGAGATGCTTGAAGTTACTCCAAATCAATGGAGTACATCTCTTTGGACCTTTCAAACTGCTTTCAGAAGAGTTGATATGGATTTGTTGGCTTGAATGTCCTTTGAAATCTTTTCCATCTGATTTTATGCTAGACAAGCTAGTTGTTCTTGAGATGCAGTATAGTAACATCAAAGAATTATGGAAGGAGAAAAAGGTACGAAACATACTACAATCCTCTAAAATTTGTCATTGATGTAATTTATGCTCATATGTTGCTTACTACTCTTTGATGATTACTTTTTCATTATTTTCCTTACTACTCTTACAGATTCTCAACAAACTAAAAATCCTTAATCTCAGTTATTCAAAGCACCTTGTTAAAACACCAAATTTGCACAGTTCAAGTCTAGAGAAACTCCTGTTGGAAGGTTGTTTGAGTTTAGTCGAGGTGCATCAATCTGTTGGACATTTAAAGAGCCTCATTTTCTTAAATCTAAAGGGATGTCGGAGGCTAAAGACTCTTCCCCAAAGCATTTGCGATGCAAAGGCTCTTGAGATTTTGAATATTTCTGAGTGTTCACAACTTGAGAAGTTGCCGGAGCACATGGGTGGTATGGAATCCTTTACCCAGCTGCTAGCAGATGGAATTAACAATGAGCAATTTCTCGCTTCAATTGAACATTTAAAGTATCTAAGGAAGTTGTCATTGTGTGGATACAATTTCAATGCGGAATCACCATCTTCTACATCTTGGACTTCACCAATTTCATCATTGATTTCAGCAAGTCTTTTAGATTGGAAGGCTTTGGTGCCAACTTGTTTCACTAGTTGGAGATTATTGACAAAACTAAGACTTGCTTATTATGGTTTGTCTGAACGCACAATTAATTGTGTTGATCTTGGTGGTTTGTTTTCTCTCGAGGAATTGAATCTATCAGGAAACAATTTCTTTAGTCTGCCTTCAAGCATCAGCGTCCTTCCTAAGCTTCAGCTTTTGAGAGTTTCGGATTGCAGGAATCTGGTCTCAATCTCAGAGCTTCCCTCCAATTTAAAATTCTTAGATGCAATCGGCTGCAAATCAATGGAGAGAGTAAGAGTGCCAATCCAATCAAAAAATAATTCAAATTTGTCTCTATATAGGTGTCCAAGTAATGATGGTTGGATTATATCTTCTGATACCGCCTGCGATTTATCAAATAATAATAAGAGTCTTGTTGAGGTACAATTTCATTCTCTTTTGCACACAAATAAACAAACTATTGGCACATGTTATATTGAATTAATGCATATTCATATATATTGATTAGTGCTTAAAATTTCAGCACTAATGTTTGAAATGTAAATATACGCAGGCATCTTACAATCATTGCTATGGATATAATATTAACAACTACGATGCCAGATTGCTTATGGGTCTCTATTTTGGTAAGTATCCAAATGGGTTCGGATACCGTGCAGAAGGATGTTCATTATCATTTCATATACCTCAAGTATTCCAAGGGTTGGTGTTTTGGGCTTTCAGTACAAGGATGTTTTTTAGTAGTAGTCATACAATCAAAGCTATTATAAGAAAAAAGAGCAACGGTATGAAATTGTTTGAAGCTAGACTAGTAGTAGGACTCTATTGCCCTTTTTGTTGGACAAGATACGTAAGTTTAAGTGAGATGGCAATGGAAGAATATTGTGGACACGAAGAGTTGGAATTGTATGTGAATTTGGGGAGTGAAGACATTAATGTGAAAGGATGTGGGATCCATGTAATAATGGATTTGGATTCATACGAAGCAATAGAGTGGGATATTAAGGACATTGAAATTTATAATGCGATACCTTCACCAACAAGTCATTTCCTTTATCATCCCCTTTATGGTTCCATATCATTTACTACAATTGAGAAGTGGAAAGCCTATTTAATCTGGTGGAAGAATTTACAAATATAGAGCTACGTGGAACTTTGGATCATTATATATCTCATCTGAGCTACGTGGAACTTTGGATCATTATATATCTCATCCGGACATGATATTATCGCCTTGTTGTATAAAATTAATTAATAAAGCATGTTCTTTTTGAGTTAAATGTCAACTGCTCACAGTTATGTGCATTCAAGTTTTTTTCTTGACGAATTGAAGCGATTGTCTTCAGCAGACAGGGAAATAGTTGAAACACTACTTGCAATGGAGCCAAATAGACAGATGCTTTCCATTAAATGAGCTCTAAACAAAGAATAGCGTCAAGTGTCTTACGAATGTTTTCCAGTGAGAGCAAGAAACCAAGAAGAAAGTGAATTCTAAAGAGCATAACCTTACCCAGTCAATATGGTAAACAAACTCCATTCATTTGCAAAAAAACTATGAACTCCAGTGAAGTGAATTCAATCCCCACTTAACATTCTTCATAAACTTTCATGTATGCTTGGAATTTGAAAATAAATGGAGAGAAAGATTGAATTTGCAGAGATAATTGTTACTGATACTGAACCATGTACTTATGAATGAATACATATCTTTTGTTTTATACAATACACGGGAATATAGGAAAAGTGAGAATCTTGGTCAGCCCTTCACCATATTCTTTTCTTGAAGGATTTTTTATAAGCCCTTCACCAAATATCTAGGAAAAATAAAATAATTAGCCTAAATAGTTTAAATTAGGTTAATTAGCCTAAATATATATTTTCATGAACCTGTAGAGCACGCATAGGTTCAAATTGAATCAAACTCAAATTTTTCCAAGTGATAATGCAGGGAATTTTCCTGTGAAAACTCAAATAGTAGATGCTACTATTTAGCTGATATATATTAGGTCATTATATTACTGTTAAAAAATAATATAAATTATATTTAAAAACTTCACTTTAAAGATTAACCTTTTAGGTGAGATAGTTACTTCATATATATCATAGTCTTACAAACGTAACGGTCACGAGTTCAAATCTCACCACCTCTTTTTATTTTGATAAAAATCAAACACAAAATAACATGATTTTTTCGCTCCTGTTAATTTCTTTCAAGTTTTAATAGGAACTTAATCTCTCGGATAATTAATGAAAGTTTTATATTTTTTATGGTAATTTACTTAGAGGTAGTAATTTCAATTTCAATTTTACTAAATTAATATAATGGTCCTTGAAGTTTTATGTTTCATTGAATGAGATCTTTATAATATTTTATTTCACTAGCTCAAATAGATTTGTGAATCTCTATATCTCACTAGTTAGTTTTGATTTATAGCTCTGTATCATCAGAGTTTGGATATACATATGGTCTTAGGCAAGGAGAACCATTATCCCTTCTATTTAAGAGAATGATCGATTAGGTTTGTTTTCTTTTGGTTTTACAGTTGTGGTGGAAGGATATTTTATGCAACTTGGATTACTAGATCAAAGATATCAGGATGGATTTTTTCACATTATGGAGGTGTAATATCTTGGGTATCTAAGAAACAAACATGCATATCTTATTCTACAATGTAATGATAATTAATTGTTGTGGTTGTTGCAAGTAAAGAAGCAGAATGACTAAGAAATAAGTTGTCGCCACAACCTATGTCAGCTATTTTCTTATAGTGTGATAGTGAAACAACTAGATGTATAAGCATTCAACATGGATATATTCAAGAATTGATTACAAATAAGATAATCACCATAAACTATATGAAATATGTGAATAATTTAGCTGATCCTTTCAGAAAATGACTATCTAGAGACATGGTAAGCAAAACAACTAATGGGATGAGTTTGAAAGAAACCAGTAATAGGAACCCAACTTTGAATTAGAAAAAAGCTTCTCTAAGTTTAATGGGTAATAACAAGCTACTGTTTAGTATATGTTAAACACTGAATATTAATTTTGGATCCTATTCTGGAAGTATTTTAGTGTACTCTATTACTTAAAGGCGAACGAAACTGGACTCTTAATGGAATTTAAAGTTCCCGTTTAATGTAATAGAAACATATATAATTTTACCTATATCAATATAGAAGTGGTGTCGCTTTTGACAAGAGTTAGGCTTTTCTCTTGTAAATATTTTGAAAAAAAGAGATTAAATAAAAGTTTTGGTTTAATATGTGGACACTAACAACTATTGTAGGATTTAAGTTCTAACATTAATTAAATGTTTAAATTGCAAAATTCCTTCTTGTAAGCATAATTCTATAAAGTGAAAAGATATTTATTAAAAACTAGTGGGGGTTGTTGGTGTAGTTTGTAAATGAATAAAAAAACAAAAGAATGTTCATCCCACATTATTAAGGAACACTCCCTCTTTTTTTTTATATATATATAAATATAAGTTTTTATTGTGTAGTAAATTATGAATAATCATATATCTGTTATATGAACAATTATCTTTTGTTTATATAAGTATAAGCTTTTCTTGTATAGTTAATTATGAATAATTTTTTATATGAACAATTATATAATTTCATTATGAGCACCAGGTGGGGAAAATACAAAGAAAAAACCATGTTTTCTGTCGATTCCTCTGCAGTTAAACAAGGAAAAGGAAGGTGCGGTGGTTGCACCTTTCACTCAAGAATTTATATGAAATATTTGAATATGAGTAGTGAACTCTATCCTCTTTAACCATTCTGGTTTGTCTGTGTTATTTTGTTCCCATTTATCGTCGGAAGTTCATCAAACCATGGTGTTGTTTGGATTTTATTTTTTATTTAAAAAAAAAAAATAAAACTAAATTTTAATGGGATCGTTGAGTCAATAATAGTTGATTTTTCTTTGACACTGTTTGAGAATAATATAAATCATATTATGGGGCCTCACCTACAAGCTTGAGCTTTTAGGTGAGATGGTTCCATCGTTTTGTGATTAACAAATGTGTGTTCCTTCTCTTTTTCTCCATGTCACCAAGGCGTTCAGCATACTGTCCCCGGAGAAGAGGATGTAGAAGCGAATGGAGAGGGTTTAACTGGAAGCTTGGGAGCTGCAAGAGCAGCTTCTAGAACTGCAAGCTCGGCTTCATCTTTCTTGCCACAAAGAGGCTCGATTTGAGAAAAAGCAGGATTTTTACTTTGCACAGTTATGAGATGTTGAGACAGCAACATAATGGTGCAACGAAGAGGTTGGTGTATTCTCTCTTCTGGTTTCAGAAGAGCAGAGCAGAGGAAGAAGATGATGAGAGACGTGGCAGAGGCGGCTGAGAAGAATTGGTTGTGAAACGTTTTGTAGGTTTTGTGTTTGGTGTTTGGTGTGCTGTGTATTGTGGTGCCGTTTTATGTGTCTCGTACTGCCGTTTTGTGTGTCACTTTCTACTTTTGATGGAAAAAAAAATATCGAAAAAAAAAAAAATCGAGAAAAGAAAAGAAAAGAAAAGAAGAAGCAGAAGCAGAAGAAGAGAAAAAAAAATCAATATCGTTTAGAATTACAAAATGAATTCTTTCACAGATTAAGAAATTCATCGGCAAATGAAAAACTTCAGAAAAACTGAAGTAGCCAAATGAAAAACTTCAGAAAAACTGAAGTAGACAAATGAAATTCAAACCCATTCTATCACCTCTCTTACCTCCCATTTCTTTCTTCTCATCCCTCTCTTCTCAAAGATGAAAAACTTCAGAAAAACTGAAGTAGATAAAGGAAAAACTTCAGAAAAAAACTGAAGTAGACAAATGAAATTTCAATCAAGAAATAGACAAATGAAATGTCTTCTCTCTCTCTTCTATCTTCTTTGCCATTTGAGCATTTTTCTTTTTCTTTTCAATCGTATTCAAACCCATCTTTCTTTTACATAGTGATTTCTGGATTCAGTACTTATGTGTTTTGTTTTTCATTGTTGCAATCTCATGCTTGGTTTATCAAAGCAAGAGATTGAGGGGGGATGTTAGACTGTATATTCTGGAATACTGAAAGTATATTCTAGAATGTAGTATAGAGTATTTGACATATTATATAAAGCTGTTAGTAGCACAAGGTTTGTGTTAGAGTATAAATATGAGTGGTTGTTGTAACACACAATCAGTGTGACAAATATAATAAAATTCAAATTCTCTTCTCTCCCTCTCCTCTGTTCTCTCTCCTCTGATTTCTCTCTTATTATTCTTCATCAATTACACAATCCTAACATGGTATCAGAGCTGCTATTATGCTAGCGCATTAATTGATCCAGGCTTCCGCAATCTGATCTCAATGAAAAAAAAAAAAAAAAAACTACTGCTGAAGAAAACACATTGTTAAGTTTTTCTTTATGATCTTTTGCAGCTTCTTCAGTTGAGATTTTTTTTTTCCTTTGAATTTTCGAGCTAAAGATGACAATGATCATCTGTGTCATTGCTGCTCCTTCTTATCTAGTTACTTTCTTGTTCATCCGAGAGACAGCTTCTTCAATTCGTGTTGCTGTTATGGCAACATCTAGCATCTTCCATGCCAAATCAAGTCTGTGCAACAAATTACTTCTAATTTTGCACAACAAAATTGAAGCTCAAACAAAGCAGGAGCAGAGTGAAAAACACCGTGAAGAAGTAGCGAAGAAAGTGTCATCACTCACCATTTCAATTCTTCAGCTGGTGAAACACATCTTGAAGAAACCTCTGTTTTGAATGGGCGACACAGAGAGTTGCAGCAGTAGATCAGTGGATTTAGTGTCTCGAAACCAGATGATGTGAATGAGGAGAGAGCAGATGATGTTATTATGCACAAGAGATTGTTGCAGTTGGCACATAATCCAGACACTTTGCCAAAACTCATCTCAATCACAGCGTCCACATCGTCTCATCAAGCAAAAGCAA
This sequence comes from Salix brachista, assembly GCA_009078335.1. Classification (NCBI taxonomy): domain Eukaryota; kingdom Viridiplantae; phylum Streptophyta; class Magnoliopsida; order Malpighiales; family Salicaceae; genus Salix; species Salix brachista. Next base: position 2,515,648 of record CM018590.1, read on the forward strand.
AAATCATTCCAGTCACTCAAAGCAAAATCAGATCTCCAAGGTGTAGTTAAAAAAAAAAAAAAAAAAAAAAAAATCACTGTCCTTCAAATCACAGAGGAGCAAACCGAAATACTTCATAGTGGCTGTTGTGCTGCAGCTTCGGGGGAGTGGTGGCGCTGCAGATACTGGCAAAAGAGGCTGGTTCTTTTCTATTTGCTGCACAGCTTCTATCTCCTTAAGATTCTCCAGTTTTTTCTTCTATAGTCAATGCAGATGGCTGTGGTGATGAGGACTCTTGCTCCAACGGCGACGTTTTCGTTCTCAATTTCAGTATCTTGTCAAATGAAAGCAGCTCCAAGAAGATCGTTTATTCTAATCAGGTTTTTCCGGTGGAGTGCGGGACCAAGGATGCAGCAGGAGGGTCCACCTCTTCTTCGGCGGTGCAGATGCAGTGGATGGATCTCGGTGGCCTCCTTGTTGCGCCATCTTGCGTTTTGTGTTAGATGCAGGGGTTAGACAGAGGGAAGGCGCACCAGAATCCCTAAATTTTGTGATTTCTATGGTGTGTTTGTAATGTGCTGCCGTTTTGTGATTAGTTGTTAAAAAAAAAAAAAAAAAAAGATTAAGAAAAACTTAATCCAATGAAGAAGAAGAAGAAGAAGAAGAACATGAATTCTTACACAGATTAAGAAATTCATCGGCAAAAACTTCAGAAAAGCTGAAGAAAAACTTCAGAAAAGCTGAAGAAGCCAAATGAAATCCTTCAGGAAAAAAAAAACTGAAGTAGATAAATGAAATTCTGGTCAAGAAATAGACCAATGAAATTCCTTCTCTTCTCTCGTTTACATACTGTTTGTCAAAAGAATTAAGTACTCTTGTATTTCATTTTCATTGTTGCAATCTCATGCTTGGTTTATCAAAGCATGAGATTGAGGGGGGATGTTAGAGTATAAATATGAGTGGTTGTTGTAACACACAATCAGTGTGACAAATATAATAAAATTCAAATTCTCTTCTCTCCCTCTCCTTTGTTCTCTCTCCTCTGATTTCTCTCTTATTATTCTTCATCAATTACACAATCCTAACAGTTTGTATGTAGAAATATTACAACAGAATATATTCAAAATTTCCTTCTCTCTCTTCTCTCTCTATCTCTCTTCTCTCTGCACAATTTCTTCACTCTTTTACTAATCTCAACATGGTATCAGAGCCTTGTTGACCCAGCGGTCACGAGTTCGAATCTCACCACCTCCATTCTATTTTGATAAAAATCAAGCACAAGGTGATGTGGGTCTGTGCAAGTTTCAAGCCCAAAGGGCTTTCACTTGAGGGAAGGTGTTTGAGAATAATATAAATCATATTATGGGGCCTCACCTACAAGCTTGAGCTTTTAGGTGAGATGGTTCCATAATAGACACCAGTCTCGATCTGGCTAGAGACCTGTCTGTCACTTCACTTAACTTACTTGGCATATACGTTAAGGAATGATCTCATATCAGCAAGAACTGACCTTGTCCCATAAACATTACAGCACTTGAATGATGAACAAATCATAGTAATCAACTGTATACACAAATCTGATCATGCTAATTGCAGCAGGCCACTTTCGAACAAGGATAAAAAAATTACATAATCTGACATTAAGAGATTGATTCCTGGTTTATACCAGATGATGTTAATTGTTAAGCTTGAGGGTGGATTTCTTGAATTAATTTTCTATTTTAAAAAATACATAATTAAATTAAGGCGTCCAGTACAAGAGGTCTGCTATAAAATTACAACCAAGCAATATATATAATCTAAGAGCCTATTGTTAGTTATTAAACTTATTTATCAAGATTAGTATTGAAGAGTCGCATCTATTAGTATTGAAGAGTCGCAACTATTAGTATTGAAGAGTCGCATCTATTAGTATTGAAGAGTCGCATCTATTAATGTCTATATATATTGTATGAATCTCATAATGACAAAGTGTGAGAGTACCATTTTCATATGTATTGTATTCTACCAAATTAGAGAGTGTGCAGCCTAAACCCTTTTCTTTTCTATTCTCTATTTCTGCCAAATTTCCAACAAAACTGGTATCAGAGCCCGAGAGACAACATGACTTCCAACAACAACAATTCCCAATTTCATATTCCCCGCCTTACCAAACAAAACTATGATTTGTGGTGCATCCAATACAAAGCACTACTTAGATCACAAGAGTTATGGGAGCTGGTTGAAGATGGTTATACTGAACCAAAAGAAGATACTGTGATAAGCAATGCAGAGAGACAAGCACTGAGAGAATCAAGAAAGAAAGACAACAAGGCGTTATTCACAATTTATCAAGGGCTTGATGAAGCAACCCTTGAGATGGTGGCACCAGCAAAGACATCAAAGGAAGCATGGGAAATGCTTAGCAAAACTTATGCAAGTTTCATATCCAAAAAGTTTTTATTTGATGAGGTGTGTTAGAGAATAATATAAATCATATTTTTTGAGTTCAGCTAACTACTTAATTAGATTAAACTTTTAGTTGAGATGATTCCTTAATACTCTCGTAACAAAGCAAACTCATGAGTGGATATGGGGTGGATGAGCATGGGGATGTCTACTTTGTGCACGTGAGTATGCTCTTACTTTTTAACATTTTCTATGTATTTCTCTGCCCTTACAGCATGGAAATTACAGTCTCTCATGTGGTATCCATATTCTAGGCAGCATATAAATGAGTAGTTCATCTTACAGTGAACGATCAAGCGAGCTAGCTAACGTTTCAATCAAACTAAAGACATGGAGATCAAGAGATCATTAGGGTTTTTCTTCATGATGCTCATTGTCTTGGCTTCTCGTAAGTCCATCTAATTATATTTGACACTTTCTTTGACAGGTACTTGTATTGGTAATTATATTTGATTCTGGTTCTGTGTGGTTCTTCTTGCAGAAGAGATGGTGGTGCCAGCTGATGCTAGGGTTTGCCTGTCACAGAGCCATTATTTTAAAGGCCCATGTGCGAAGGACCATAATTGTGCTTGGGTGTGCAGGAATGAAGGTTTCTCCGGTGGAAGATGTAAGGGATTCCGTCGCCGGTGTTTTTGCACCAAGCTTTGTTAAGCTAAGCGAAGAAAATGAAAATCATGAAAATTGTGCTTGGGTTTTTGTTTGCCTGTTCAATTAGCTGAGTCTCCAGAACTATGTCAGCATCATCATTCGTAAGTTTAGGCAACTTGCTAGCTTTAGAACCTGCTGCTGATCGAAGATGCTGGAGTTGATGTTAATGGTGGTTTCGTTTTGTAATAATAAAATCTCTCTCTCTTTGTCTGAGGATAGCATTCTTGTCACCTGATTTCTGATGTTCCCGATTGATTCTTGATGAGAAAATGTGAGTGCTGCTGGCTAAGATTCCAATAAAAAACATCGAGATGGATCAAGAACATTTAAGCGTTCACTCAGCTTGACGGGTTAATCTGATGACCTACTAATCAGTCAGGACTAGGTTTTAATTTAAATTAAATGAGAGTTGATTCATCAATCCCTGACCAACCGATCAAAATCTGATACACATAAGTTGACCGAATACGCACGTTAATAAAAAAAAATTAAGTTTCATTATATATAAGCTGACCGAATACGCACGATAATCAAAAAAATTAAGTTTCACTATAGATAAGCTGACCGAATACGCACGTTAATCAAAAAAATTAAGTTTCACTATATATAGTGAAACTTAATTTTTTTGATTAAGTTATATAGTGAAACTTAATTTTTTTTTATTATAGTGAAACTTAAATTTTTTGATTAAGTTATATAGTGAAACTTAATTTTTTTTGATTAACGTGCGTATTCGGTCAGCTTATGTGTATCTCGACTAATGTTATAGGTCCTGAAGTTAATGATTATATAATCCTCCAATGACTATTATATTAGTAACTACAGTATTCAAACTTGAAATCACAAGAAAAACAAAACTCTTAATTCTAAACTGTTATTATTGGATCACCTACCAAATGATAAGATGATTGTGAAGCAAATTCCAAACATGTAATGATCAACACAAAAAATTTGGTTTTGGTTTCTCAGTAAAATGAAATCCGTTGACTTTGAGATTGAGAATGACTAGCCGAAGAGAAGCAGATATGGGCTCCCCAGTGAGGCAAAGAATTCATATGAAGCCCAAATTAGATCCTTTCACCTATCGTGCTTTCTAGAATGAGGCCCAAAAGTTACTTGACACTCCCACCGTGGCTGGAAGGCATGGTGTTGATCGCATTGGGCTTGGCACGTGCATACGTAAAAGCAAAATGTAACGAAAAATTGATTTCTATCCAAATAATTCTCCAATCAATCTCCCTGTTTTTATTATATATAAATGAAATTTATTAGCTGACCAAGTTTTCCTTCTAAAAATGCTTACAATGTCTTTTACAGGCCTAGAAATCAAAATCAAATCCTAACACGTAAGAAAATGATCACAGATCCAAAAATAAACAGTAAATTCAAAAATATCTTTAAAAAATAACAAAATCGACCTAAATAGTAGCATCCGGGCTTTAAATATGATTATGGAAAATCTAATGGTTAAAGAAGCGACGCTGTGGCTTTTCACAGGAAAATTGCCAGCATAATAATCACTTGGAAAAATTTGAGTTTGATTCAACAGTCAGGCCTTTATTCGAGCCTATACGTGTTCTCCATGGTCATGAAAACATATATAAGGTAATGAACAAAATATATTTGGATTAAAGACTCCTATTATGCTTTTATTGTGTAGTAATTATGAATAAACAAAGAAGAAACCATGTTTTCTGTCGATTCCTCTACAGTAAAAGAAGGAAAAGGAAGGTGCAGTGGTTGCACCTTTCACTCAACATTTTGGTGAGAATTTTCCACCGTACAAAGCAAAGACACTGTTAACTTGGTCTCTTCTAGTTGATTTTGCAATGCAACAATGAAAAAAGCTCAGCCAAGAAGTGGCTGTAACTGTTCCAATAAATAATATGTCTTGATGTACAGTTTAAACACAAATAGGATATAATAGCAGTAAGGCTGGTGTGGTACTCCATGTCCAGGTTAAAAATGAGCTTCCCTTGAAACCTCATGAGCCTAGAGGAAGGTGACCCACTATCACTTGTAGGAGCGCCAGTCTGCCTGGGCCTCATGAGGGTAGAGCATTTTTCATCTGATGTTGCTTTAACGCGAACAAATCGAGTGCATGCTGATGTTGCTTGATGATAAGAGCAAAATATATAGCTTTAGAAAGAATGATAAAGAGATCCAATGAATACTGAAATAAACAAAGTCTCCTCTGAATCCTATTAGTATAGCAGTTCGAGTGCATATCAGACTAGATCTTGTTTTCTTTGGCAGGATCATCCTTCACTCACCAGTCATCACTCAAATGTAATTCTTGATGTGACAATCATTTCAATTATACAAATCAATAAGGGCTAGCTTCAAGGGTGCCTCAAAATTCCAGAAATAACAAGAATGAAACCTGGTTTCTCTTTGTATGGTTTTATCAATACCATGAAATTTCGATAAAAAGATTAAGAAAATACACACATGAAAAACAAATATTTGAAAGAATTGCACTGAATTTTTGATCCAAGTGGAACAGGTTGAATTATCAGCATAGAAGATTGAAAGATGTAAACAATCCTGTGGCAATAGAGGCTGATTGCATATCTGTTGGGGGAACCACCCATCCGAGGTAAAACCAAGGATAAAGAAAGACATGAAAAATGCCACGTGATCCATACTTTCCGGATTGATAGACCTGTGGCTTCAGTTAAAAGACGCACACGAAAACGACTTACATATTGATTCTGCAGGCAACTTTCCTAACAAAGAAATACCCTGCAAGTTGGTTGCTACGAAGAAGAAGAAGTTTCTGTTTTAAGCACTTCACAGTTACTGATTGTATTTCAATTAATCGTAACTAACTCTAGTCGAAGAGGAGAAGATGTAATTGAATTCTCTATGGTAGTTTCAAATCACTTACAAAATCTCGTTTGTGCAGTTGGACGTTTCTCGTAGTTGCCTAAAACAGAATAAAAAACAAAAATTAGAAAAAAGAAAGAAGCATGAAATCCAATAATAAAAAGGAATGTCATACACAAGAAGTACTTTGAGGTAAAATTTAAATGTTAAGCTGGTTAAATACGGCAGCTTCTAGCACAGTCTCCTTAATAAGAATAGGAAGCAGTAAGTGATGGCCAATTGTAGAAATATTGCATCAGACTCGTATCATACCTTAAGGCTTACAAAGGGACGAAGCACATCCTTGGCGTTAGGATGCTCCCACTCCACTGTTGACTCCCACCATTCTTCTGGATTTATCCAGATAAATTTAAGAGAAGGGGGAGGAGATGGCTCGCCATTTTCAAGCAACGGAAGACAAATTGGGATCCTCTTAAGCTTCTCACAGTGCAGTACAGCAATTAGTTCCAGAGAATCGCATATCAGTTTTGCATTACAGATGCTTTTCAGTTCTGGTAAATATATCAATTGCAATGTTCTAAACTTCAGGAGTTTGAATTCGCTGCTAATGCTTTCTTCACCCATAACTCCTTTTTCATCTGATCTTGTTCCTCCTATTATCTCCTCCATTTTCTCGCATTTTACAACCGTAATTTCTTCTAGGTTTAGAAGACAACTCCAAGAAGATGGAACCAAGATTTCAATCCTATTGCATTTACGTACATCAATATTTTTGAGAGAATTGCAAATCAGTTTTGCACTACAAATGCTTTTCAGTTCTGGTAAATTTGACAAGATCAGGTTTCTTAACTTTGGTAGTTTGAATTCGTTGCTTTCTTCACCCATAGCCCCTTCTTCATCTGAACTTGTTCCTCCTATTATCTCCTCCATTTTCTCACAATCATCAACTTGAATCTCTTCTAGGTTTACGAGGTTTGGCAGCAAGACAGAAGGGAACAACTTCTTCATACTCTTACAACCATAACAAGATAACAATTTAAGAGCAGAAAATATACCATTATAAGATGGAGATGGCTGTGGTAGTGGAGCAGAGCAGAACCAAGAAGATGAAACCAAGCTCTCCATGCTATTGCAACTACTAAGACTATACTTTAATGGCAAAGCATCGCCTATACTTCTTGCATCCATACATGCACAAATCAATTGTTGAATGTCATTTGAGGAAATGACTAGAAAATCTGCATCTCTATTGATATTCAAATTACCCAAAACAACCATTTTACTTCCACTACCCCTGTACCTCAATCGTAGAACATGATCTTCCCTCAACTGTCCTACCACAATTTTATATGTTCTTAGTGTTTGGGTCGCATCCCGGAATTTGAGATACTCCAAGTAGTTAGATTGATCTTTGAAATGGCATTCCAAACTTTCCAACTTCCTCAAGCATCCTACTTCCTTTCCTTCAATAATACATTCCTCTAGTATGAAGACTTGCAGGTGATAGAGTTTAGGTAATATCCCACCGGGAAACTTATTTTCACCACATCCATTCATTCTTAGATACCTCAGGTTGGATAGACATTCCATGCCATGTGGAATCTTTTTAAGTGGAGCACCAGAGAGATCTAACCTCTTCAGTGCCCTGAGCTTTTTCAATGAAGGTACACTGCTTAACTGCCAACAATATGTGAGCAACAATGAAGTGAGACCCTCCAAATCAGAGACAGAACCAGGCAAACATTGAATAGCTGTTCTAGACAGATCGAGGACCTTGAGCCCATTAAGTTGCTTGAAAAATGAATCCGAAATAAAATCCAACTGTATATTATCACGTAGAAATAGAGTTGACAGATTTGGACACCTCGGTGAATGCCCGGAACAAATCTCTTCAATTTGGTTGAGCATTAGTGAAACGCTCTTAAGTTTCTCACTCCACTCCTCTGCATCCGGCAATTCTTTTAATTGTGCACCAGCTTTAACAATGGCTCGAGAGTTCTCTTGTAGTTTTTGGATGGCCATGTCCCTAATCAAGTCATGCATCTTGACACTATCACCACCATACAGTCTTTCCAATAGGCAGGCTCTTTCAAGTCTGTCAAGCATTGTGTGGCCTTTGTTAATCTCTGCCTCCCTACTCTTCTGCCGTTTTACCACTCCCTCATCAATCAAATAATCTATCAGATTCTCTCTATGGATCTGAAAGTCTTCAGGAAATAATCCACAATACAAGAAACATTTCTGCAGAGCTCTATCACGTAGGTGGGTATAACTAAATCTCAATATCCGAAATACCTCATCTTCCACTCTATCTTGCGGAACTTTTGATTGTTTGAGGTCCTCCAAAGCATCGCTCCATTCGTGCATTCCATCTACCCCCTTCATGGTTCCAGCAATCGTTTTAATTCCCAGCGGCAAACCAGCACACTCCTTTGTGATATCTCTTGCAACTTGTTCCACTTGTGGAGAAAGTGATCTGTCATGTCCAAGTACCTCCATGAACAATGTCCAAGCCTCTTCCTTAGAAAGAGGATTCACTTTGACATTGTTTTTGCTAGTCATCTGTCGACAAATCTCTTCTGATCGAGTTGTTATAAACAGCTTGCATCCTTTCAATGGGACAGGAATTCCCACTTCGTGTAGCTCAAAAAAATTCCACAAATCATCTAAAATGAGAATCCATCTTTGTTTCTTCATTAGTTCTTGTGACAATTCCGCAGCTCTGTGCCCCAACTCCTCCTCTGCATTGGAAAAAGATAATTCTATACGTTCTGCAATTTTGTTCTGCAATTTATGAATGCTGAAATCTTGAGACACGGTCACCCAGTAAACATGATGAGAAATATTTGGACTTTGTAGAAGCTTGTTATAGATATGTTTCACCATTGTAGTTTTACCTGATCCCCCCATCCCGTAAATGCCAATGGTGGAGACTTCATCATCTGTCAACCATGACCATATCACATTCCTATTCTCTTCAAATGCTTGACCCACTAGCCTTGTAGAGCCAGTAAGTAAAGGAGCTCCTCTAGTCTCATTTGGGTTGTGTCTAAGGCCTCCAGAAGAGCTAGCTCCTGCACCAGGCTGCGCTACTCCTCCAGTCCCATTATCTATATCATCCTCCAATAAACAGGCCTCCAAACTTCTCATGTACTCTTCCACTCTTCTTCTAGGTGCGTGAGCCATTGTCTCTACTGCTGGTACCGTTCCTGCATCTCCTGCCACATTGTCGACTTCCTTGTTTTGTTCTTGTTGACTGGTTGAAATGGCATTATGATTCCCATAGACTCCAAAAGAGCTTGCACCTACGCCATGCTGCACTAATCTTTCTGTTGCTTCTCTTCTATTATAATTTTCATCAATCGTGGGAGAGACAATTCGGTCAACATGCTGAACAGATCCTTCACCAGTGTTTTCCATGTCTAAATGCGAACAAACTCTCCCTTCCTCCCCACATTGTTCCATGCCCTGAACTCCCACTTGTGTCCTTCCAGCATCCACAGACAAATTGTCAAGTTCTGCGTTGCTTTGTTGAACCACTGGTTCTGTTCTCACTCCAACTACGTTTTGTGCATCATTCACAATGACATCATTGTTTACTGATGGAGAACAGAGTTGATCATTTGTTGGTTGGGATGCATCTCCTCGAGGCTCATCAGCTTGATTAAATGATGGCCTCTCATGAAAGCTACCTCTCACCAGAGGCTCCATGTCTTCAGCAGTGATGCTAGCCATCCAATCTTCATCGAGCGATAGATCTTCGTGTGCCATCATCATTTCATTGTTCTGCTGCTGTGCAGAAGTTGAAATTGCATTAGTGACCTCGTTATTGCTTGAGCCTGCTACAGTTTTAAGTTTCTTCTCTGGAGGGCCATCAATTGGTATTGCTGCAAGGGCTGCATCTTGGACATCTTGAGGCACTTGTTCACAAATTCTAACACCACGGCCTTTAACTCGTGCTAAATGGAATTTGATCCTCGTAATGGCAGTATCTTTGGCAAATACATGCCCACAAAACTTACACCTCATTCGAAAAGCATCCATCTTCTCAACATATTCCCAAAATCTGTCAACATGATGCAAAACTGCACCATCCTGTCGACTCATCTTGTTCAGTGGCTCTGCAGAGAAGAAAAAATAAAAACGATCTGTCAACATGATGCCAAAATGGATCGTTCTGTCAACATTAATTGTAAAAGGGAGGGTTGAAATTGAAATAACAAGTTAAAAACAGTAAAGAAATGAAAAAGAAAAAAACAATGAGTTCAAGTATTATAAGAACCGAGAAAGACAAATTGATTTAGTTTTGGGAACTACAGAAAATGATTCAAACTCCAAAGTTTCTCAATAAAATTTCTACACTTAAAAGATCCAAACAATAATAACATGGGAAGAAGAAAAGATAATATACCTGGATTCAGTTATTGATGTTCTTCAAGTGCTGACTTGCTGAAGTAGTATATATTCAGAAGAAGAAGAAGAGATCAGAGAAGAGTACTGTCGATTAAGCTAGTTCATTCTGATGAGATGTGGAAAGGAAAATAGTTGAATTGTTTGACAACAACTTTACTGATAGTTCATAGCTCCTTTAATTTGATTTTTATTTTATTTTGATTAAAAACTTTACTGAAGTTGCATATAATTAAAAGCTTCAACAAAAGCAGGAGAAGCCAATTATTGAACTTGGTGAGTTAAAACGTGTACCCATCCCAGTGTTGAAACTTTGAAAAAGCTCATCTGAAAATGGCAGGCACAACTTTATTAAAGGAAAGCAGCAAGCTGTGTTCCACCATTTTCCATTTTGAAAAATAACGTGTGGACCCTGATTATGCTTTTGACAAAGAAGTGGGCTCATCAGCTACAGAGAAAAGATGGAGTGTCTAATAAAGTGGTCTGTTGCTAAGAAAATGATTATTGGATTGTGCAATCACACTTTATTTTTGTATTTTAAATTTTATTTGGGTGTGTACTTTGAAGTGTTATTAAATTGATATTTTTTTAATAATTTTAACAAGTTAATATTATGTACTATAATACCAAACCCATTCTATATGTACAGCTTATAATACAAGTAGCCAGTCCAAAAAAAAACAAAGGGTATGAAACGTGAAGGCCTGCATTAATATGAGAATGAAGATGTTAAATCCTTTTCAATATTTACAGATATTCTGATACTTTAATATATTTATGCATGATTTTCCATTCAAATAATTATTTAAAGAAAGCTTACTTTGATCTCCTGGAGTCTCATTTGTGCTGCCAGTAAGCCCTCCAGAAGAGCTAGCTCCTGCACCAGGCTGCATTCATCCTCCGTTAACAATCTACTGAACTCTCCAAACTTCTTCCAAGTGCTTCTTGATCCATTATCCTTCCTGCAACTCCGGCCACAATATTGCCGACTTCATTGTTTTGTTCTTGTGGAGTGCTTGAAATGGGAAATATACCTCTTAAAATAGATTAAGCAACACATAGAATGAAGTTCTAACTGATCAATCAAAACGAATTCTAAAACCAAATGTTCACTTTAATTTATTTGGAAGAATCAAAACAAATAATATTAACAAAGAATTTGGTATGAACTCTAGGAGGCATGGAGTTAAATCAATTTATTTATATATTTGGAAATGAAAGACGATCCTTCCTAACTCCAAAGTTTCTCAATAAGATTTCCACAACTTCGTGTTTTACTTAAAAAGGATTCAAACAAAAGTTACATGTCAAAAACGAAAACAACCGCAAAAAGAAGAAGATTCAAATGAATTTTAACAAAAGAATCTGAAGCTAATCAATCTGAAAGTGTAAGCGCAAGAGTTATGAGAAAGAGTAGTGTAACTAGTAACCTATCAAGCTGACAAGAGGCACTCAACAGACAAATGAAACCTTGATTCATATTAACAAAGCTATAATATGAGCTTTGAGTTCTAAAATAGATTAAGCTCTTTATACCTGATTGATTAATCTACAACCAAATGGGAATCTTAAACTAGTCACTTTAAATAAATTAATAAAAATAATATATATTTTTTAAACTAACCTAACCAAATCTCACTAGAGTTTAATAAAACCAACTAATCAAGAGTTATCCTGCTAATTAACTCAAGATTAGCCAGATAATATTCAAAATAATTTAAAATGAAACTCAATTCAAGTTCTAGATATGTGGATTTTGGCAAGATTTAATAATTATCCAGTTATATTAACAGAGTTGAGCTTACCAATCTTAATCGTATCAACGCAAGGCACAAGGATGATACGTGCATCTGGCACAAATTGCTGCTTCATGCTTAGGCCTGCCTCACTCAACTACGAAAAAAAAAAAAATAGTGCATGTTTGGACAGGGTATCCAATTCCACTTTCAAACTTTATGAAACTCCTCTAGAGAAGATATACTCATAAGACAAACTCGCTAACACAATTTAGAATGTTTTTGTTAGTCAAACTTTCTCTCTTTTTTGTTGGGATTGTGAAGATTTACAGAAGATTGAAGAATTGAGAAGAAGAAACAGAGGATTATTGAGCTGAAAGAGAAGAGAAGAGACGAGAAGAGAGAAGGGAGAGAAATGAGAGGGAGAATACAAATTTGAATTTTGGTACTGTAGTCAATATCCGTGTGTCTCAACAGTCCCTATTTATAGACATTACAAATACCATCAATTCATACTCTATCATACGCATACATTTATACTCTAACATCCCCCTCAATCTCTTGCTTTATATGAACGTGCATGCAAGAACAAAGCTATAATATGAGTTTGAGTTCTAAAATAGATTAAGAAGAGGAGAGGAAAATACCAAGTTTAGCCCAGAAATCATTAGAGGAGGAACTGGAACCAGAAGAGCATTCAGCAATCTCCATGATTTTTCCTTCAATGGGGTATTATGTAAAACTCAAAAGAATGAGAAAAGTTTCTCTTTGAGAGAATTTTAATTTTTGGTTCTCGGAGGTTTTAAAGAGACAGAAGACAAGGACAGAGCGTTCATTGGAGGGAGATGTGTCTATTAAGTTCAATATGGAGGTTTTTTCCCCTCTTAGAATCATTATAGAAAAACACTAACATTATTAAACTCCTCTAGAGAAGATATACTCATAAGACAATTAACACAATTTTTTAATGATATTTTTTAGTCAAACTTTCTCTCTTTTTGTCATCTATAATTGGATATTGGCCTCGTATAGGTATTTCAGACTCTTGTGCAAATGTCATTTACACATTTTTGTTCTGGAAAATAAAATTCCTTTGGTTTATTGTAAGCTTCTTGTAGGAAGATAAGTTGCTTAACAGTTTTTGATGAACACATGCAGAAGAAGACTCGAAGAGAAGTGCATTGTCAGGAAAGGAAAAGATGCAGTTGAATTCTGTTATTTGTAACTAGTTGTAGACCTAATTAAAGAAGAGAAAATGTAATTGACTTCTCTTCTTATTGTAAGCATGGCAGTTACAAGTTATTCTGATCACGTAGAGAAGTTTCTAATAAACAGGTTTTCTATTATCATAAAGCTATTATTCTGATCTGGCTTCAAACTTCATCTTAGCCTACACCAATTTTATTGGTCCATAAAAGCATTTTCTAGGCCATCAAAATCTCATTTAGATGCTCTGCATCAGTCCCATTCCAGTAATTAACTCAATTGCCTCATCCATTGTACCAGTCTGCCTTACAATATGTCTCGCCTCCATCTCCATATTCGATCAGTCTGCACTGTATGATAGCTAATTCACCCGTTATAAAGGCATGTGAAGAAAACTACAAACCTGTGGATATATAATCCTTTCTTTTAAGAGAAGGGGTAGGAGATGGCCAGAGAGAAACAAAAACTTGGTAGAGTGTAGGCATGACTACTCACAGGTCTTCCGAAAGGAACCGGCCATTCCAAATCTATCATAATCACCGATCTCAAAAGAGTAAAAAGCATTCAATCTCTTTGCAGCAAAATATCGTTCAAAAGTAAAAACTTTGAATCAATATTTGATGGAAGCGAATCGGAAAGATGCAATATGCTTTCTTATGCTTTCTTTCAATCCATGTAAATCAGAGTGTTGTCTTCCTTCACCATCTGCCTACAAAAAAAAAAAAAAAAAACAGAGGAATCAACAAGAATTTTTTTTTCTGGGATGATAACAACAAAATGAGGAGTGTGAAGGTCTTCAGAAAACCTTCTTGTAGATGAACTGGCTAAAATGTATTGTTGCTCTCAAAATGTTTCACTTGTCTTTCCTATTGCTTCCTTACACACATCAATCATGAAATGGTTATGGTTATGCTGTAAGCTGCTGCTTGAAAAGCAAAACTGGATACTTGGCTTCAACTTGCAGCAATGTGTCCACTCCACCATTAATGCCCCCATTGATTAAGGATAGATTGACTCCTTGTAGAGTTCCACGAAAACTCTGAAAGAAAATAACACAGAAGAAACCTGACTTTAGTGAAGAAATGAAATTATATTGATAGCTTTTGGTGATTTCAATGAGAAATACATGTCTATGTCATTATTCCCTCATCGATCAAATCTTGACTCTTTTAATTTCTTCAATGTATTCCTCCACCCACGATGGTCATCCACTCCCCTCGAGCTTCCTGTAATTGTAATAATTCTAAAGGGCAAACCAGCGCATTTCTCTCGCAACATCTATTGCAATTCGTTCCAGTTCTGGAGAGAGTGTTGTGTCATGTCCAAGTTTCTCCATGAACAAAGTCCAAGCTTCTCTCTCAGAAAGTGGTTTCACTTTGATTTTATGTTGGCTACCCATCCGTTGACAAATCCTCACTGATCGAGTTGTCATAATCAGCCTGAAGCATCCTTTCAATGAGACAGGAATTCCCACTTTGTGTAGCTCAAAGGAGTCCCACAAATCATCTAAAATGAGAATCCACTTTTTTTTCTTCATTACTTCTTCTGACAATTCCACAGCTCTGTGCAGCTCATCCTCTTCATTGGAAAGATTTAAACCTATGTTGAAATCTCGAGACACAGTCACTCAATAAACATGATGAGAAACGCCTGGTCTTTTGAGAAGCTCGTTATGGATATGTTGCAACATTGTCGTGTTACCAACTCCCCCATCCCGTAAATGCCAATGGTTGATACTTCACCATCCATTAACCACGATCATATCATATCCGTGTTCTCTTCAAATGCTCGACCCACTAGCTTTGCAGAGTTAGTAGGTAATGGATCTCCTCTAGTCTCACTTGTGTTGTATTCAAGGCCTCTGAAAGAGCTAGATCCTGCTCTAGGCTGCGCTACTTCTCCAGTCCTGTTCTCTAAATCATCCTCCATTAACAAATTATGGATTTATTTCAAGTGCTTGACCCATTATATCTAATGCTTGTATCCTTCCTGGGTCTCCAGCCAAATTGTCGACTTTGTTGTTCCACTCTTGTGGGCTGGTTGAAATGGCATAATCATTCTTGAACTTGCTAAGATTTTGTCTTTTGCTGCCACCATGGATAGCTAGAAAGGCTGCTTCTTGAACTTCTCTCTCTCCTGACATAACTTAAAACTTCATGCAACCGCTATTCGCATCTTCAACATCATTCCAAAATGGACCATTTCTCTACGCCTCGTTCAGTGCAGAATAAAAAATATATTGACGTCAAAATATTCAAAAAAGTAAAAATAATAATTGAAGTTAAATTAATTTAGAAAACCAATACACCAGACCTGCAGTGAAACCAAGGCCTTCAATATTAGACTTGGCCCGGGATGTGATCTGACCCAAAACCGGGTTATAGATTTATTATGTAAACCTTAAACAACCCCATTTTAGTTTCTTTAAAATAAAATTATATTGTTTTGGACCAAAAAATATTATTTTATTTTGGATAAAAAAATTAAAAAAAATTGAAAAGGATCTGATCAGATGTAAATTCGATTTAAATTGGAGGCACAAAAAAAGTAAACAGGGCATGTGGTTCTCAGCACCAAACAGAATTGTCACACAAATTGGAGGCACGATGAAGATACTATCATATATACTACAAGTTGTTGTAAACATGCATTGTGTTTTCTGCCCCAAGACTATATCAAACACTTGGTATGTGAAAAAAAAAAATTCGTTTGGTTTATTGTAAGCTTCTGCAACCTGGAAAACAACTTCTGTCACTTTTCAAAATTTTAGGAGTTTTTTGCCTCTTTGCTCTGAAATAATTTCAAAATTTAATTCTGTGGATTTTCAGGCGAAACGATTTGTGACGTTGTTGGGAGTCCGTAATAATTCCTTTTAATAATGAATCTCTTATAACCGATTAAAAAAAAAACCATATAATTATCGATACAAACACCCTCTAACAACATATTAATTAGGAAGTTAAATTATTAACAAATTCTTTATACTTCCGTGTGCTGACTTCCTTTTAATCATAACATAAAAGTCTTCTTCTGTTCATCTGTGAGATTGCTCTTGTATGCTCTTACAGGAATTTCAGTATCCACCAAACTCCAATATTCTTTGGAGCAAAAGAATTTCTCCATGAGCATGCTCTAATGATCATAGTATCCATTAAACTTTGGAGTTGCAGGTTGCACAAAGCTACTTTCAATTGTCATGACGTCATTGTTGAACGATGAAATTAGCTTCACTCAAGCCTTGTGAGGAGGCTTTGATACTAGATGTTGTGAACCTTATTTGAACACTCACGAAATAAATGTAAAATTAAATTTGCTTGGATGCTCAAATGCTGGGAAAATCTTAGTTATAAAATGAAAAAACAAATATGGCAGTAAACTAATAGCTAAAAATATGCAACCCAAATTTTGCAATCTTAACAATGTGGTATACGACTAAGTCAGAATCAAAACAAATAACTTATTTCTACATATAGGATTTATTAACTGTTAGAGAATAATATAAATCATATTCTGAGGTCTTACCTATTACCTTTAGCTTTTAAGTGAGATGATTCCTTAACATGGTATCAGAGCCTTGTTTACTCAATGGTCACGAGTTCAAAATCTCACCACCCCCATTCAATTTGATAAAAAAAAACCAAGCACAGGATATTGTGGGTCTGTGCAAGTTTCAAACCCAAAGGGCTTTTACTTGAGGGTGTGTGTTAAAGAATAATATAAATTATATTCTGGAACCTTACCTTTCAGCTTAAGCTTTTCGGTGAGATACTTCCTTAACATTAACAACAACTAAAACAAACTTACAACTACAACCCTACAGCCAGGAAATCTTGACAACTTCAACATTGTGCCTGTGCAAAATCTCCACTAGTTTTTATACAGTAGTTATGATCCTAATAAAATATAACAAGTGTAATTCAAATCTTAAACTTTAAAGGTCTGATTTGTTAATGATATTTAATCGATTTGATATTATATTTTTATTTTCATTTGGATGGATTTTAAAAATATATTTACTTAAAAAAATGACAAATTAATATTTTTTTTATTTTAATAATTTGATATAAAAACATAAAATCATGATTTTTAGATTCAATTAACAGACTGCGAGTCAAAGTCGTCTTGTTCACACCCATAGTTGCTTGTTGAAATCTATACCTTTTGATTTTGAGGGTATCGGACGAGACCCGCAAACCAAACAGAGCACGTCCGAGAGATGAAGGCAGCCAATTGAATATTTTGCCGTGTGGAAAATCATGCCATTTGAATGCGATGCTGCCAAAATCATGCCATTTGCTCGGAAATTGCCGTGTGAATCATGCAATAAATTTCCTTGCTCCCTTTCCTTTCTATGTTGTCTATTGCATTGAATGCAATAAATTGTCTGAATATAAATTTATGCAAAAATATAAATTTGTCTGAAACATGTGGTGTTTAGAGATGGATCTCTGTTTATACGCGTGGATGACAATTCATCTCACATCAACTCCTATTTGTTAACGTGATTATAGCCATAATTAAATATAATTTAGTAATTATAAAATTAAACTTGGCTCAACAGACCTTATCGCACTCTCCCTTGACTTTCCCTTGACGGCAGGGCATTTTAGAATCAAACACGTTGATTATATGCTTTTAATTTTCTAACACGGCAGGGCATTTTCTCGGAAGCATAAACTATTAGGCACCCACAACAAGCTATAAATATCTTTGATTACTAGTGCATTGCTAGTAATTTGCAAGAAAGCGTATTCTTTCTCTCAAACAATATTGCCTCCACTATGCTTCCAGTCCGACCACCTTATAAACACCATACAGAGGTAACCTTTGAGATTGTTTGTACTGGTTGCATGCTTGCTGTCTTTTTTCGCTTCATCTTTTCAGCAATATTTCACTAGCAAGATTGCCAAAGAAAATAATTGTTCCATTGGATTTTACGTTGTCATGATTTTTCAAGTAACTCTTCTTTGCTTCTTGTTAACTACATGTAAATTTAAGGCACCTGGAAGCAGTATTGATCAGCTAAAATCTCTCTTCCTAGCTGGAGGAATCCAACCAGTGTCTTTTTATATAACTAACTCATCTTTGCATGTTTTAATTTCGTTTCTTTACTCATAACTTGAAAGCTTTACGTTCAGATAGATCATGATTGACCAGTTTATTGAGTTCCTTGTAGGTCTTCAAGATTCTATTTTAGAAATGCAGAAAGAAAAACGCAAGCAATTCAAAGATGAAGAAGACGATTCATCCTCGCGAAAGAGAAGAAAAGCTGACCTCAGCAAGCCTGTCAGTTTTATCTCCACAGGTAAGGTAGAGATATCTCGTGCTGAGAGCATAATAATAATAATAAAAATTCCGTCCTGATCGGTTGCTACGAAAAAGAGGGGGAAATAATGTTTTTCTTATTACGAGTTCTCTTTTTAAATATATATTTTTTAATTAACTCTTCTCTATATTTCTGTTTACAAGTCTATTTATAGATTATTTTGAGTTTTATTATTTGCTCAGATCACTTCCAATTGTTCTTTATTTCTCATTGCTAAATAATAGAAGTGTTCAGCAATGACAAATATTATCAACCCCTTTGTTTATGAATTCACGAGAGTTTCTGCGGTTTCCATGACAGAGCCAGAGTCGTCTCACTCTAGACCAAAGGGAGCCTACGATGTATTTCTGAGTTTTAGAGGAGAAGATAATCGCAAGAGTTTTACAGGTCATCTATATACTGCCTTAGTCCAAGCAGGAGTCCACACTTTTCTAGATGAAAATGAACTTCCTAGAGGTGAAGAAATCTCCAAACATCTCCTCAAGGCAATTCAAGAGTCGAAGATATCCATAGTGATCTTCTCAAAAGGATATGCTTCCACTAGATGGTGTCTTAATGAACTTGTAGAGATTCTTAAGTGCAAAAATAGGAAAACTGGCCAGATTGTTCTTCCTATATTCTATGACATTGATCCTTCAGATGTGAGAAAGCAGACTGGTAGTTTTGCAAAAGCATTTGATAAGCATGAAGAATGTTTCAAAGAGAAGGTGAAGGAGTGGAGAAAAGCTCTTGAGGAAGCAGGAAATCTCTCTGGATGGAATCTCAATGATATGGAAAATCGGTATGCCTTTTTTAGAGTAATTTTACCATGAGATAAAATAAAAAAATTAGCATATATACTTAATTGTCTCTCTAATAGGGTCTTGCTTTTGTCGATGAGCAGGCACGAATCAAAATTAATCCAAGCCATCATCAAGGATGTGTTGAACAAATTGGATCCCAAGTACATAAATGTTGCTACTAACTTGGTAGGTATTGATCGCCTTGTCCAAACTATTAGTGACTTCCTAAGTACGGCAACAGATGAGGTTTGCATGGTGGGCATACATGGGATGCCAGGAATAGGAAAGACGACGATAGCAAAAGTTGTTTTTAATCAACTCTGCTATGGATTCGAGGGTAGCTGTTTTCTTTCGAATATCAATGAAACATCAGAACAACCGAATGGGCTTGCTCATTTACAAGAACAACTTCTTCATGATATCTTGAAACAAAATGTTGCCACTATCAATAATGCTGATAGAGGAATGGTTCTGATCAAAGAACGACTTTGTCACAAAAGAGTTATTGTTGTTGTTGATGATGTGGCTCGGCAATACCAACTAAATGCTTTGGTGGGAGAGCGAAGCTGGTTTGGTCCGGGAAGTAGAGTTATAATTACAACCAAAGATGAACGCTTGCTTCTTAAAGTGGATCGAAAATTTCAGGTCGAAGAATTAAAACGAGATGCGTCCCTTCAGCTTTTCAGTTGGCATGCCTTCAGGGACAACAAGCCATCAAAAGATTATGTTGAGCTTTCGAATGATGTAGTTGATTACTGTGGAGGGATTCCTTTAGCCCTTGAGGTTTTAGGTTCTAGTTTGTCTGCGAAAAACAAATCTAGATGGAAATGTGTGATCGACAAATTAAGAATCATTCCAAACCATGATATTCAGGAAAAACTTAGAATATGTTTTGACAAACTGGATGACCATAAGCTACAAAAAACATTTCTTGATCTTGCATGCTTCTTTATTGGTAGAAATAAAGAATATGTATCACATGTACTTGAAGCTCGATGCGGTTACAATCCAAAAGATGATTTGGGAACTCTTATGGAAAGGTCTCTGATTAACGTTTATGCTTCTGGAGAGATAAGCATGCATAATCTATTACGAGATATGGGAAGGGAGATCATTCACAACGAGTCACCTGACCATCCTGGAAAACGCAGCCGAATTTGGCAACGTGAGGATGCATGGAATGTACTCAGCAAGCAGATGGTAATAACTAAATGCATACACAAAAGCACAAGCATGCACGTATATCTTTGTTTTAAACTTCTTGCATATAACTACGTCGAAACTCTATTGAATTTTGTTTTATTTTCAGGGAACAGAAGTTGTGGAGGGTTTAGCGCTGGATGTGAGAGCATCAGAAAATAAAATACTAAGCACAGGATCATTCACAAAGATGAGATGCTTGAAGTTACTCCAAATCAATGGAGTACATCTCTCTGGACCCTTCAAACTGTTTTCAGAAGTGTTGATATGGATTTGTTGGCTTGAATGTCCTTTGCAATCTTTTCCATCTAATTTGATGCTGGACAAGCTAGTTGTTCTTGAGATGCAGTATAGTAACATCAAAGAATTATGGAAGGAGAAAAAGGTACGAAACATACTACAATCCTCCAAAATTTGTCCTTGATGTAATTTATACTCATAAGTTGCAAACTTTGATAATTACTTTTTCACTATTTTCCTTATTGCTCTTACAGATTCTCAACAAACTAAAAATCCTTAATCTCAGTTATTCAAAGTACCTTGTTAAAACACCAAACTTGCACAGTTCAAGTCTAGAGAAACTTTTGTTGGAAGGTTGCTTGAGTCTAGTCGAGGTGCATCAATCTGTTGGACATTTAAAGAGCCTCATTTTCTTAAATCTAAAGGGATGTCGGAGGCTAAAGACTCTTCCCCAAAGCATTTGTGATGTAAAGTCTCTTGAGATTTTGAATATTTCTGAGTGTTCACAACTTGAGAAGTTACCGGAGCACATGGGTGGTATGGAATCCTTTACCGAGCTGCAAGCAGATGGAATTAACAACGAGCAATTTCTCGCTTCAATTGAACATTTAAAGTATCTAAGGAAGTTGTCATTGTGCGGATACAATTTCAATGCGGACGCACCATCATCTTCATCTTGGCCATCACCAATTTCATCATGGATTTCAGCAAGTGTTTTAGATTGGAAAGCTTTGCGGCCACCTTGTTTCACTAGTTGGAGATTATTGAGAAAACTAAGACTTGCTTATTATGGTTTGTCTGAACGCACAACTAATTGTGTTGATCTTGGTGGTTTGATTGCTCTCGAGGAATTGAATCTATCAGGAAACAATTTCTTCAGTCTGCCTTCAAGCATCAGTGTTCTTCCTAAGCTTCAGCTTTTGAGAGTTTCGGATTGCAGGAATCTTGTATCAATCTCAGAGCTTCCCCCAAATTTAAAATTCTTAGATGCAATCGGCTGCAAATCAATGGAGAGAGTGAGACTGCCAATCCAATCAAAAAATAACTCAAATTTGTCTCTACATAGGTGTCCAAGTAATCATGGCTGGATTATATCCTCTGATACCGCCTGCGATTTATCAAATAATAATAAGAGTCTTGTTCAGGTACAATTTCATTCTCTCTTGCACGCAAATAAACACACAATTGGCACTGCTATACTGAATTAATGCATATTCATATGTATTGATTATTGTTTAAAATTTCCGCACTGATCTTTGAAATGTAAATATACACAGGCATCTTTCAATGGTTGTTATGGATATCATATTCACAACTACGATGTCAAATTGCTTATGAGTCTCCTTTTTTGTAAGTATCCAAATGGGTTCAGCTACCATGCAGATGGATTTTCATTATCATTTCATATACCTCAAGTATTCCGAGGGTTGGTTTTTTGGGCTTTAAGTACAAGGATGTATTTTAGTAGTAGTCATACCATCAAAGCTATTATAAGAAAAAAGAGCAACGGTATGCAATTGTTTGAAGCTACACAAGTAGTGGGACTCTATTGCCCTCTTAGTTGGGGAAGATACGTAAGTTTAAGTGAGATGGGAATGGAAGAATATTGTGGACACGAAGAGTTGGAATTGTATGTGAATTTGGGGAGCGAAGACATTAATGTGGAACAATTGTTGATCCATATAATAGCAGATTGGGATTCATTCGAAGCAATAGAGTGGGATAGTAAGGACATTGAAAGTGATAATGTGATACCTTCACCTGTAGGTCATCTCCTTTATCATCCCCTTTATGGTTCCATATCATTTACAACAATTGAGAGCTGGAAAGCCCATTTAATCAGGAGGAAGATGTTACTTTAACCTCAACTCAATTAGTTGAAGGATTTCTTTGTGAAATTTCTATATTTCATGCCTTCTTTGTTATCATATTATTGCCTTGTTGTATAAAATTAATTAAGCATGTTGTTTTTGAGTTAAATGTCAACTGCTCAAAAAAAATTTCTTGATGAATTGAAGCGATTGTGTAATTATCTATATATTTCAGGAATATGTAAAAACAAATTAAAACACAAAAATAATGTGTGAGGGAAACTCATTTCTTGTCTTTCGAAATCTAATTTGTCTCATGAGCTAATTCTAAATAGGATAAAACATACCAACTCCTCTGCTTCATTCATGATAAATCTAATCTCATATTTTACTCAAAAAATGCAATTATATTTCTTTTTAATTAAAAACTAGATTATTGTTAACGATCCAAACTATACAAAACAAGAACAAACACCAAACCTTTTTTTCATAGATCCGTAAACCATACGCTTGGAATACTGAAATGATCATCCTTCTTCATGGTAGCTGAACCCCTTGTGTAGATCCCCATAACCAATTTGGCATCATAAATTTTTATTTTGTAGTAAATTATCAATCGTTATATAATTGTTACATGGACAATTATATAATTTTATTTTGAAAAATGGGTGGGGAAAAATACAAAACAACCATGTTGTCTGCTGATTCCTCTGCACCTTTCACTCAACTTTTTGATGTGAATTTTCCATCGTACAAAGCAAAGACACTGTTAACTGTGGTCTCTTCTAGTTAATTTTGTAATTGTAATTTTTAATGCAACAATGAAAAATGAGCTTCCTTTGGAACCTCATGAGCCTAGAGGAAGGTGACCCATTGTTACTAGGGGTAGCAGGACTTGGCCATGGATTGATAAAGTTGCAGCCTGCCTCACTTGTAGGAGCGCCACCTCTGCCTGAGCATGCACCTACTGGAAGAGCAAGTGCAATTCAACAGAGAATTCAAGAGAAGGGGGAGGAGATGGCTCGCTTTTTCATAGTAGATTAAAATTTATTTGAATAATTTAATTTCTTGATTGTGAGAAGTTGCAGGGAATTGAAGAAATTGAGAAAAAGAATGGTGTTCTGAGAAGGGAAGAGAGAAAAGAGAGAGAGAGACTGAAATTTGAATTTATTTACTGTTGCAATATTTCTACACACGCATGCTGTATGTTTAGCATCTTTATATACACATTTCAAATACCATATACTACCTGTTGCAGACATTCAAAGTAAGACGAAGAAGTAGAAACAGAGTGACACTCAGAACAGAGAGGGAGAGCGAGAAGAGAGAAAGAGAGGGAGAATGAAATTTCAAATTTATTTTACTGTTCAGTGTTTCTTCACACTTTTACCGTGTACACTTGACAGCCATTATGTATATTCTAGAATACAGAGCAGAAATAAATCTTTGACTACTTCTTCTTTGACTGGTTCTTTGTCAGCTCATGAAGCAATCTTCCACCAGTTGTGAAGGGTCTAAAGCACTAGGACCTTATAAGTTTAATTCTACTTTCTACAAGAAATCATGGAACGGGCTTCAACATGAAATTTTTTATATGGTCTTGGAATTTTTAGAAGTGGGAAGCTATCTAAGGTATAAACAATTCTTTCATATCTCTGATTTTGAAAAAGAAAAGAAACTTAAGCTTTCGCAATTACAGGCCTATCAGCTTGATAAATAGTTAATTTTATTCATTCATTTCTAATTTGTCAAAAAAATTTACAACACTTTATTATATAGAGAAAAATATATAAAGAATGAGAAGTGGAAAAATACCAAGTTTAGCCCAGAAATCATTAGAGGAGGAACTGGAACCAGAAGAGCATTCAGAAATCTCCATGATTTTTCCTTCAATGGGGTATTATTTAAGAATGAGAGAAGTTTCTCTTTGAGAGAATTTTAATTTTTGGTTCTCGGAGGTTTTAAAGAGACAGAAGAATAGAACAGAGCGTACATAGGAAGGAGATGTATCTCTTAAGTTCAATATGTAGTTTTTTTCTTCTTCTAAGAATCATTATAGAAAAACACTAACTTTATTAAACTCCTCTAGAGAAGATTTACTCCTACGACAAACTCGTTAACACAATTTATAATGTTTTTTTTAGTCAAACTTTCTCATTTTTTCTCATCTATACTTGGATATATTGGCCTCGTATAGGTATTTCAGTGTAGAGAATAAAATTATGGTGACTGAAATCAAGGATGAAGATCAGGAAGTAAATGCTGTTGAAATTTGGGTTGAATTCTGGAAAAATTGAAAGAACAACTACTGTAGCGATTTGTACGGACAAAATGGATCAAACAGCCAAAAACACGCACTGTAGCGATCAAAATCTGGGAATGAACAATTTTCCAGATTTTGATGGAAAATTTCCAGAAAAGAAAGAACTTTAAGAATTATGTAATTTGAGAATCAAAACAACAAGAACATGGGCAGAATATTTCGTTATGGTTACTGCCATCCCATCAATTTTATTTATAGAAGAATCAGAAATTACAACGGCTAGTTTTTACAAAAATCAGTTGAAATTTCCTATTTAACAAAGTTTTGACTATAAGCTGAAATTGACTAAAACATTAACTCAGAACTCTTAAACGAGCTTATTACAATATGAATTCAATCATAACAATTGATTCTTCAATCTTCAATTCTTCTACCTTCAATTTTCCTACGCACCTGCACTCTGTCAGCTTCTATGGCAGGTCTGGAATCAGCTTCAAATTTCAACACTCCCCCTTGATTCCTGAGCTGCATATTCCCTCAGTTAACTGCACGGGTAGCACCATCTTCCTTGGTGAGCTTCATTTCCAGCAACTTTGATGTGTTCACAGCCGTGAATTTTTCCCTTGCAACCTTGTTCAGTAGCTTGGTGGTGAACTGGTTTTGACACACACAGCAGCCTTCATCTGCTTGTTTTATTCCCAAACAATAGTCTAAAAGTCCAAGTTCATTTATTTCGAACTTGTCTTTCATATTGGTTCTAAATTCAGCAACCAATTCTTCACTAAATTCAGCAGCCAATTCTTCATCATCACCTGTGCTCAACAGGTTATCCTCATAGACTGAACCAACTAGTGAGTGATTATTTACCTTCTTTTCATAGAGAGTGGCTTCTTCAACATTTGTAGGTTTACTTGCAGCTAGTTTGCATCTGTCATAGGTGACACTTAGAAGTCTTGTTTCTTTCAAAGGTAGGTCCTCTTCTTCCTCTGCTATTTCTTCTTCAGCAGGTCTGTCTTCTAAGTCTAGTACCTCTTTTGTTTCAGTTGTATTGCATTGGTGTTCTAGTTGTTTCTCAAAACTAAAACATCTATTTGACATTTTTGCATTGAATAAAAGGGCACCTTGATCATCTTTGATCATGCATATCCTATCTATAAACAGCAAAGAATATCTATCCTCAAGTAGTTGACCTACACTTATCAAACTTTGGTCAATTTCTGGCACATACAACACATCCTTAAAATTTCGGGTTCCAGCTAGAGTTTCAATATCCACTTCCCCTTTACCCTCAACACTTACATACTGTCCATTTGCTACCTTAACCTTTGATTTATAGTTTTCATCAAAGTTTTTAAACATGCTCAATTTTGCAGACATATGGTTTGAACATCCACTATCTATAGACCAAGTTTGTTTGTTTACCTCAGTTTTGTTGCATTTGTGTGCTTCAGTGGCTGTGAATAGCATTTCCTCTTTGGTCTCCTCCACTTCAGCAACTTGAGCTTGGTTTGCATTGTCTTCATTGCAAAATTTTTCTATGTGACCAAACTTCTTACATTTTCGGCATTGTGCATTCTTGTGCCAACAAGATGACTCAAGATGATTGTTTTTCTGACAGTATTTGCAGGTGGGAAGTGGCTCTCTTCTTTCCTTCCACCTTGCATTGAAGTTGTTGCCTTGTGTTTGATTATTTGGCCAATTTCTCCTCTGCCATGAATTTCCAGAACTGGACCCGTTTTCTGGATTTCTGAAGAACACTTGCTGCTGCCTAGTTCTTCCTTTAAATCCTGCTGCAAAGGCCTCTTCACCAGAGTTTTCTTGCCTAAATGCTTGCCTTTGTTCCACAGCTTGCAAGGCATTGATTAGCTCTTGAAGACTCATGGAAGTGAAGTCCTTTGAATCTTCCAAAGAACATATCTTGTTCTCAAATTTTTCGGGTAAGCTTACCAACACCTTTTCAACCACCCTTTCTTCTTGAACTTCTTCTCCAAGTAGAGTCATTTGGTTTACAATCTTGGACACGTTTGATGAAAATTCTTTGATTGTGTCTGAATCTCTCATCTTCAAGGCTTCAAATTGCCTTTTCAAGTTCAGGATTTGCATCCTTCTTGACTTCTCATCACCCTGAAATTCTGTTTTCAGTTTATCCCATGCATCCTTTGCAGTTTCACAAGCCATTATCCTTGTGAAGATGTCCTCACTTACTGCATTATGAATGCAAGTAAGAGCCTTGTACTTCTTTGCTCTTTGTTCATTGAAGTATTTGAGTTGATTCATTGTTGGATTGTTGTTCAAGGGAATTGGTTCCCTGTCAGCTTCCACATCTTCCCATAGGTCGAAAGCCTTCAGATAAATCTTCATCTTCACTGCCCATACTCCATAATTCACTCCTGTGAAGATTGGAGTTTTTGATGAGAATGATGAATCCATCTCTGTCAAACTTGTTTCTTGCACTCTTTTCCTTCCAACGATTCCACAGAACAAAGAACAGGAGTAATAATTGAGAAACTCTTTCAATTATTAGTCCTTTAAAGAACACTTCAAGACTGACTTCTTGAAGTTGGAATTCTTGGAATTTCTGGAAAAAATGCAATCTTCTCTTTCAAGATTTGATCAATCCTTGAATTCTTTGCACTTGTATATTACTTTCAATCCCTTCAAAGACCTAATTCTGCTCTGATACCATGTTGAAATTTGGGTTGAATTCTGGAAAAATTGAAAGAACAACTACTGTAGCGATTTGTACGGACAAAATGGATCAAACAGCCAAAAACACGCACTGTAGCGATCAAAATCTGGGAATGAACAATTTTCCAGATTTTGATGGAAAATTTCCAGAAAAGAAAGAACTTTAAGAATTATGTAATTTGAGAATCAAAACAACAAGAACATGGGCAGAATATTTCGTTATGGTTACTGCCATCCCATCAATTTTATTTATAGAAGAATCAGAAATTACAACGGCTAGTTTTTACAAAAATCAGTTGAAATTTCCTATTTAACAAAGTTTTGACTATAAGCTGAAATTGACTAAAACATTAACTCAGAACTCTTAAACGAGCTTATTACAATATGAATTCAATCATAACAATTGATTCTTCAATCTTCAATTCTTCTACCTTCAATTTTCCTACGCACCTGCACTCTGTCAGCTTCTATGGCAGGTCTGGAATCAGCTTCAAATTTCAACAAATGCAGCAACATGAAGATCAGGAAAGTAAATGCTGTTACAGAAGAATATATGCAGTAACAGAAGGATATGGTCAATCCGTGAATGCAGCAACAGAATCCTATAATTAACATGATCAGATTCCAAAATTGAGGAAGATATGATCCTGTGATTTGATATTATATAGTTGTTACCAGCTTGAACAGTAGTTTATGTGGTGTGCCGCCTTCGTTTACTCCTGGTCTGATTCAGACTCTGCATTTCGACTCGATTTTTGGACTTCAAAACAGAAAACCTGGGTTCTTCTCATTTCATAAGAGTTGTAGGCCTGTGTATCCTCTTTTCAGAAAGATAAAGAACACATGAAACAGAGTTGTATAACTCCCGTTATACCTCAAAAAGCAATCAGTGCTCAGGCTTGTCTAGGCAGACAACCAGTGTTTGAATTCTAAGCTCATCCCATTGTTTGCTTCTTCATATGATCTCAATTTCTGCATATTCCAGTAGTTAAATACCTGAAAAGACATTGAATTTTCAAGAAGTGAATAATTCTAAAAAATACCTAAAACTCTAGTTAATTTGCTAAAAATCCAACGCAATTCTCTAAAATAGAGCAGCAATGACCTAAAATATGCATGCAATATATTCCCTTATCAGTAGATAATGGATCTCCTGGAGTCTCATTTGTGCTGCCTGTAAGCCCTCTAAAAGAGGTAGCTCCTGCGCCAGGCTGCACTACTCCTCCAGCCCCATTCATCCTCCATTAACCATCTACTGAACTCTTCCAAACTTCTTCCAAGTGCTTCTTTGCTGCCTGTATCCTCCCTGCAACTCCTACCACATTGCCGACTTCATTGTTTTGTTATTGTGGAGTGCTTGAAACGGTATTATCATTAAAATTGCTATAACATGCTATATGTCACAGGGACAAATTTTTGTCAAAATTTTCCCCTATGCAGCAGTCTAGTTCCCCAACTAGACTCATCCTTCCTCACAGTCCCACTTGTGTTTTGTTGAAACCTGAGGTGATTCCAGAACTGCTCAAGTGAACCGGTCGACCACTTGGGTGAACCGGTCGACCGGCAGTAACAACAAAGCTGACAGGTTGAAGCAGCTGAGAAGATTCGAAGACTGAAGGTTGAAGTTTATTGTTTAAGTTTTAGTAATCCTTTTGTATTCAGGATGATTATAAATCCTTTAGAGTTTAGGAAATAAAAGTCTGTCAAATCAGTTATAAGTCTTGTCAGGACAACTTGTAAATAACTGATTTAGGAAATTATAGCCGTTGTAAGTTTTTGGTTATATAAAATATAGCCGTTGTAAGTTTTTGGTTCTATAAATAAAATGAGTGGGATGGCAGTAACCATACACGAAATTCTGCCAATGTTTATGTTCTTTTAGCTTGAAATTACAAAGCTTATTGTTCTTTCTTTTCTGGAAAAATACTTCAAAATTCTGAAAAAGTCCCGAACCCAGTTCTTGATCTCTACAGTACCTGTTCTCAGGTTTTTTAACAATTTGTCCGTACAGATCAGAAGTTTGATATTTTCTGAAATTTCTACATGGTATCAGAGCAGAATAGGTCTTAGAAAGGGATTACTTGGGAAACACGAGTGAATCGAAAAAGAGGGTGAGATTGTTCAAGATTTAAGAAAATCTTGAAAGAAGGAAAAAGAAGAAGTTCTTACTCTGGAAAATTCCAGAATCAAGAAATCAGTTTTATTCTGATTTGTTCTCAAAGGGGGTAATCAATTGATATCCCTGTTCTTTGTTTTGTAAAAGAAAATCACCAAGAAAGTAAGGAATTCGAAGCTGACAAGAATGGACTCCTCTTTTTCGTCAAAATCTCCAGTATTCACAGGTGTGAATTATGGAGTATGGGCAGTGAAGATGAAGATATACCTGAAAGCATTTGATCTGTGGGAAGACGTGGAAGAGGACAGGGAACCAGTTCCCTTGAACAACAACCCATCAATGACCCAAATCAAGTATTTCCATGAACAAAGAGCAAAGAAATTCAAAGCTCTTACCTGCATTCACAATGCAGTGAATGAGGAAATGTTTTCAAGAATTATGGCGTGTGAAACAGCTAAGCAAGCTTGGGACAAATTGAAGGCTGAGTTCCAAGGTGATGAGAAATCTAGGAGAATGCAGATTTTGACATTGAAGAGACAATTTGAAGGCTTGAGGATGAAAGAATCTGAAACCATCAAAGAGTTTTCATCAAATGTATCCAAGTTAGTAAACCAAATGACTCTACTTGGAGAAGAAATTCAAGAAGCAAGGGTTGTGGAGAAAGTACTAGTCAGCCTGCCAGAAAAGTTTGAGAACAAAATATGCTCTTTGGAAGATTCAAAGGACTTCACGTCTATGAGTCTTCAAGAGTTGATAAATGCATTGCAAGCCGTGGAACAAAGGCAACAATTCAGACAAGAAAACACTGGTGAAGAGGCATTTGCAGCAAGGTTCAAAGGAAGATCAAAAACTCAGAATTTCTACAAGAACTCAGAACCAAGAGCAAATTCAAGTTCTGGAAAACAGTGGCAGAACAAAAACTGGCAAAGCAATCAAACACATGCAAATAACTTCAATGCAAAAGGGAAGGAAAGGAGAGAGCAATTTCCCACATGCAAGTACTGTCAGAAAACTAACCATCTTGAGTCATTTTGTTGGCTCAAGAATGCACAATGTAGAAAATGCAAGCAATTTGGACATATCCAAAAATTCTGCAAAAACAGCACCTCAGAAGGGAAACAAGCTCATGTTGCAGAGGCTATGGAACCTAAGGATGAACAATTGTTCACTACAATTGTCGAACACAGCTGCAATTCCACTGAGGTTAGTGAAAAAAAATGGTTAATTGATAGTGGGTGTTCAAATCACATGAATGCAGACCTTAGCATGTTTAAAAATCTTGATTTAGAATACAAATCAAAGGTGAAAGTAACTAATGGGCAGTATGTAAATGTAGAAGGCAAGGGGGAAGTTGATATAGAAACTTTTGCTGGAATTCGAAATTTTAAGCATGTGTTGTCTGTGCCAAATATTGACCAAAATCTGATTAGTGTAGGTCAATTACTTGAAGAAGGACACTCTTTGTTCTTTGATAATGGCTTGTGCACAATTAAGGATGATCTAGGAATACCCCTATTTACTGCCAAAATGAAAAATAGGTGCTTTAGTCTTGAAGAAACTCAAGCACACATTAGCATGAACATAAGTGCATCAGAAAACTCTATTCTGTGGCATAGAAGAATGGGACATTTTAATTATGCCTCATTAAGGAAGATGGCTGAATTACAAGTAGTAGAGGGTCTACCTATGATTCATGAGCAAACTGAGGTATGTGAAGCATGCCAGCTAGGAAAACAATCAAGAGTAAAATTTAGTCAACATGCATGTAGATCAACTGCCAAGCTAGAAATTGTACACACAGATGTGTGTGGCCCCATGCAAAATGAGTCTTTAAATGGTGCAAAATACTTTGTGATATTCATAGATGACTTTAGTAGATTCTGTTGGGTGTACTTCATCAAAACTAAGGGGGAGGTATTTGATGTATTCTTGAGATTTAAGGCTGCTGCCGAGAGGGAATCAAGTTGCAACTTAAAAATCTTAAGGTCAGATAATGGGGGGGAGTTTACCTCTCATAAGTTTGAAGACTACCTAGTAAAAGAGGGAATTAAACATCAAGTGACAGTCCCCTACACCCCTCAACAAAATGGGGTGAGTGAGAGGAAAAACAGAACCTTAATGGAGATGGCTAGATGCCTTCTCTATGAGAAGAAAATGCCCCTGAAATTTTGGGCAGAGGCTGTGAGCACTGCCTCTTATTTGTTAAATAGGATGATAACAAGAACATTGGGAGATAAAACACCCCATGAAGAGTGGCATGGACATAAACCAAACATAGATCATCTAAAAGTATTTGGCAGCCCCTGTTATGTGCTGCAACCTGAGATTAAGAGAAGAAAATTGGACCAAAAATCTGAGGTTGGGATTTTGATAGGCTATAGCTCGAAATCAAAGGGCTATAAGGTGTTTGATTTGAAAACAAACCAAGCTGTAATAGCTAGGAATGTTAAGGTGGCTGAGAACAAAATATGGAATTGGGATGATGAGAAAATTGAAGATGCACATAATGAACTTGCACCCGAGACTAATGAAGAAACTGATTCGGATGATGAGGACCAATCAGTGAGGGGGACTAGGTTATTAAGTGACATACATGAGAGATGTAATGTAGCTGAAATAGAACCAAGTAATGTTGGAGAAGCCATGGAATCCCCAGTATGGGTAGCTGCAATGAAAGATGAACTAAAAATGATAGAAAAGAATGAGACATGGGAACTTGTTGATAGACCTAGGCATAGAAAGGTTATAGGTGTCAAATGGATCTACAAAACAAAACTCAATACTGATGGTACAATCAACAAGAACAAAGCAAGATTTGTAGTAAAAGGTTACTCACAAGAACAAGGGGTAGACTATCATGATACATTTGCCCCTGTGTCAAGAATGGACACAATTAAGCTGCTGCTCATGTTGGCTGCTCAAAAGGGGTGGCTGGTTTGGCAAATGGATGTTAAATCAGCATTCTTGAATGGAAATTTGAAGGAAGAAATATATATTGAACAGCCAGAAGGGTTTGAAAAAGAGACAAATCTGAACAAAGTCTATTTACTGAAAAAGGCTTTGTATGGGCTAAAACAAGCTCCTAGAGCTTGGTATGGTAAGTTGGATGAATACCTATCAAGTTTAGGATTTGAAAAGAGCTTGAATGAAGCCACTCTATATGTGAAAAGAGTGGAAAATCACATTTTGATAATCTCTGTGTATGTTGATGATTTGTTGATCACGGGAGATGATGGGAATCTGGTTGACGAATTTAAGAAGAACATGAAGAACAAATTTGAGATGAATGAACTTGGTCTCCTAGGATATTTCCTTGGGATGGAAATAACTCAATCCAAGGAAGGATGTTTTATATGTCAACAGCAATTCACAAACAAGATGCTGAGCAAGTTTGCAATGGAGAATTGCAAACCAGTTAGCACTCCTATGGTGCTGGGAATGAAACTCTCAAAATTTGAAAATGGGCCCTCAGCAGATGCAAGCATATACAGGAGTATAATTGGAAGCCTACTGTATCTATCCTTCACTAGGCCTGACATAGTGTTCACTGTAAACTACTTATCGAGATTCATGCAAAATCCCAGTCAAGAACACTATGTTGCAGCAAAGAGGGTGCTAAGATACTTGAGAGGCACACTGGACCTTGGTATATTTTTTGCCAAGAAAAACTCAGTGAAATTGAAGGGGTTTTGTGACAGTGATTGGGCTGGAAGTGATGAGGAAATGATGAGCACTTCGGGATATTGTTTTTCAATGGGAGATTGCATATTCTGTTGGAACTCAAAGAAGCAATCTGTTGTTGCCCACTCAACTGCTGAAGCAGAGTATATTTCGGCATTTGTGGCTGCCAATCAATTGGTTTGGCTTAGGAAAGTGTTGAAGGATTTGGACTGTGAACAAGAGGAAGCTACTGAGTTACTATGTGACAACATGGCTGCAATTGCTATCTCTAAGAATTCTGTATTTCATGACAGAACTAAACACATGAAAATTAAATTTCATGCATTAAGGCAATTCCAGCAGGAAGGAGAATTGGAGCTGAAATACTGCTGCTCAAAAGAACAACAAGCTGACTTGTTCACAAAGACTCTGCCAAAAGAAAGGTTTGAGGAGCTAAGGAACATGGTGGGAATGTGCAGCTCAGGAATCAAGGGGGAGTGTTGAAACCTGAGGTGATTCCAGAACTGCTCAAGTGAACCGGTCGACCACTTGGGTGAACCGGTCGACCGGCAGTAACAACAAAGCTGACAGGTTGAAGCAGCTGAGAAGATTCGAAGACTGAAGGTTGAAGTTTATTGTTTAAGTTTTAGTAATCCTTTTGTATTCAGGATGATTATAAATCCTTTAGAGTTTAGGAAATAAAAGTCTGTCAAATCAGTTATAAGTCTTGTCAGGACAACTTGTAAATAACTGATTTAGGAAATTATAGCCGTTGTAAGTTTTTGGTTATATAAAATATAGCCGTTGTAAGTTTTTGGTTCTATAAATAAAATGAGTGGGATGGCAGTAACCATACACGAAATTCTGCCAATGTTTATGTTCTTTTAGCTTGAAATTACAAAGCTTATTGTTCTTTCTTTTCTGGAAAAATACTTCAAAATTCTGAAAAAGTCCCGAACCCAGTTCTTGATCTCTACAGTACCTGTTCTCAGGTTTTTTAACAATTTGTCCGTACAGATCAGAAGTTTGATATTTTCTGAAATTTCTACATGTTTAGCCTACAATCTACGTGTTTCGCACACCCAGAGATATTTCCCCTGAAGTCCTTTACGATTATAAGCAACAATAATAAAATAAGGCAACAAGAACACAATGCAAGCACAAGTTTATAGGAAAACTATCCTAACCTTTATTAAAGCACTATGAAGGAGACAACACAATGTCCATGTGTGTGCTATGCACATACCCTGCATGCTATACATTGTTTTTGCATATTAATAAGCATTATGTGGACGTTACTACAAAGCATATTAATAAGCATTATATGAAAAAACAATGTACAGTTATGCTCTGTAAGACTCTTCAATTTTCTTTAAACAGGATTTAGGAGTATGAGGCTTAAACAAGTTGCAGGCTTAAACAATTGTTCAAATGTCATTTACACATTTTCTTCTGTGAAAAAAAATTCCTTTGGTTTATTGTAAGCTTCTGCAACCTGGGAAACAACTTCTGGAAAATCTTAGTTATAAAATGAAAAAACAAATATGGCCGTAAATAGCTAAAAATATGCAACCCACGTTTTGCAATCCTAACAATAAAAGAATTATATGTTACACAGACCTCTCTATCCTAGCCCTAGCATGCAGATGGGTGACACGTGTCTGTAATGCAGAAGATGAAACACCATTTGTTTTTTTTATGGTTAAAATTAAAGCAGATAGCTATATCCTTTTTAGCCATGGAATAAATTAATGGTGCAGATGAGACACACATGATGGGTGATGGAAAGTAGAGATAGGATCCTATCCCTAAAACCAGCTACAGAACCCTCCCTTGTATTCACTGACATCAGTGAATGCGACTTCAACTTAGCTCGTGATTTATTTGTGATTCTGGATATCTGTGCGCCTTCGACAACGAAATTTAAAATTAAACAACTACAAAAAATGGCCTCGCCTTGCTACTCATACGATCTTATTGCATGTTGGTGTTGATTTTATATACACACACACACAAATTCGATCCCATGTATTTATTCCGTATACGTACGTAGTTGCTAGACATGGATGAGACCTTCAGCCAGGAAGTGGAAATTTGCAAAATCTTCTTTCTCCTCACCGAGCATTCCAACTCCCGAGCAATTCATGCGCTGGTCTTCTTGTTCAATATTTTGGTATTGTTCGTCAACCATTATGATGACAAGATTGTGGGTTCTCGAGCTAAAAT
Source organism: Salix brachista (assembly GCA_009078335.1). Classification (NCBI taxonomy): domain Eukaryota; kingdom Viridiplantae; phylum Streptophyta; class Magnoliopsida; order Malpighiales; family Salicaceae; genus Salix; species Salix brachista. Next base: position 2,551,216 of record CM018590.1, read on the forward strand.
CATGGAAATCCAGTCGAAATAAAAGTTGTTGGATTTCTTAACAAAAATGATTAAGACAAGTCAAACAAATAGCTCAAATTTTGCAATACTAACAGTGTGGTATACGACTAAGTCAGAATCAAAACAAATAACTTATTTCTACATATAGGATTTATTAACAACAACTAAAACAAACTTACAGCTACAACCCTACAACTAGGAAATCTTGACAACTTCAACATTGTGCCTGTGCAAATTTTCCACACAAGAACATGGTAAGTCACTAGTTTTTATACAGGAGTTATAATCCTAATAAAATATAACAAGTTATATTTACTTAAAAAAATCTTAAACTTTAAAGGTCTGATTTGTTGATGATTTTTAATCGATTTGATATTATATTTTTATTTTTATTTGGATGGATTTTAAAAATATATTTACTTAAAAAAATAACAAATTAATATTTTTTTATTTTAATAATTTGATATAAAAACATAAAATCTTGATATTTAGATTCAATTAATAGACGGCGAGTCAAAGTCGTCTTGTTCACACCCATAGTTGCTTGTTGAAGTCTATACCCTTTGAGACCCGCAAACCAAACAGAGCACGTCCGAGAGAAGAAGGCAGCCAATTGAATATTTTGCCGTGTGGAAAATCATTCCATTTGAATGCGATGCTGACAAAATCATGCCACACACGATGTTGCGTGAATATAAATTTGGGTGCAAGAGATTTTTGTGATGCGTGTAGAAGGTAATGAAACATGTGGTGTGTAGAGATGGATCTCTGTTTATACGCGTGGTGATTTTGCCAACCAAATTTAGAGGGTACGAGCGATATGCCGTGCGATGTGCCGGGGTTTTTTATCTATGTAAAAAATTGATTGCTTTTATATGTGTTGTATTTTGTTATTTTAAGATTTAATTAGTAAAATTATAATTGATAAAATCTGTCAGAAACGGATTTTTTTCCCCATCAAAAAGTGATAGAATGTTGCTATTGCCAAAACACTTTTGATAAAATCTGTTAAATTTTTTTTAGAAATGTAATTTCAAATATATAAATTTCTATTAGAAATGTAAATAAAAAAGTATGTGATTATAGCTATAATTAAATATATTTTAGTAATTTTAAAATTAAACTTGGCTCAACAGACCTTATCACACTCTCCCTTGACTTTTTTTTTTTGGATCATTCCTTACGAGGGAAACCCCACTCCCCGGAAAGCGCAATTTGTGAGCCCAGGTGAGCGGTTAAAACTCCCGGCTGTCCCGGGCTCTTACGAGGGAATGGAGAATCGAACCCTGGACTTGGCGCTGGCCATCCCAGTGTTGCGTCCGCCACACTAACCCCTCGGGTCGCCCAAACCAAAGACAGGTCTACTGGAGGAAGAAGGTATGGTTTAGAATCAAACACGTTGAGATGGTGACCTATAAATCTCCTTGCTCCCTTTCCTTTGTATGTTATCTTTGATTACTATTGCATTGCTAGTAATTTGCAAGAAAGCGTATCCTTTCTCTGAAACAATATTGCATTGTCTCCACTAACCTTCAGTCCTCATGACTGTACTCTACATCTAGCCTTTCCGATAGCTGCAATTTAATCATTAAAGTCACCGAGTAGCTGGAATCCGACCACCTCATAAACACCATACAGAGGTAACCTTTGACGTTGTTTCTACTGCTTGCATGCTTGCAGTCTTCTTTCGTTTCATCTTTTCAGCAATATTAATTGTTGCAGGACCGCAGTCTTTCTTCTTTGCTTCTTGTTAACTATATGTAAATATAGGGACTGAGTTGAAAGAAAGTGAAGTAGTAATCTCTCTCCGATTGCTGCAATTTAATAGCTGGTGGAATAGCTAACTCTTCTTTGCATGTTTTAATTTCATGTCTTTACTCATAACTTGAAAGCTTTACGTTCAGATAGATGATGATTGACCAGTTTATTGAGTTCCTTGTAGGTCTTCAGGAACAATATCATTCTATTTTAGAGATGCACAAAGAAAAACGCAAGCAATCCAAAGACGATTCATCCTCGCGAAAGAGAAGAAAAGCTGACCTCAGCAAGCCTGTCAGTTTTATCTCCACAGGTATGTAGGTAGAGATATCTCGTGCTGAGAGCATAATAATAATAAAAATTCCTTGGTAAATCAGTTCTGTTAAAATCAGGTAAGGTAGAGATATCTCGTGCTCGGTTGCTATGAAGTTGAAGAAAAAAAGGGGGAAATAATGTTTTTTTTATTACGAGTTTTTTTTAAATATATATTTTTTAATTAACTCTTCTCTATATTTCTGTTTACAAGTCTATTTATAGATTATTTTGAGTTTTATTATTTGCTCAGATCACTTCCAATTTTTCTTTATTTCTCATTGCTAAATAATGGAAGTGTTCAACATTGACAAATATTATCAACCCCTTTGTTTATGAATTGACAAGAGTTTCTGTAGCTTTCATGACAGAGCCACAGTCGTCTCGCTCTAGACCAAAGGGGGCCTACGATGTATTTCTGAGTTTTAGAGGAGAAGATAATCGCAAGAGTTTTACAGGTCATCTATATACTGCCTTAGTTCAAGCAGGAGTCCACACTTTTCTAGATGAAAATGAACTTCCTAGAGGTGAAGAAATCTCCAAACATCTCCTCAAGGCAATTCAAGAGTCTAAGATATCCATAGTGATCTTCTCAAAAGGATATGCTTCGACTAGATGGTGTCTTAATGAACTTGTAGAGATTCTTGAGTGCAAAAATAGGAAAATTGGCCAGATTGTTCTTCCTATATTCTATGACATTGATCCTTCAGATGTGAGAAAGCAGACTGGCAGTTTTGCAAAAGCATTTGATAAGCATGAAGACTGTTTTAAAGAGAAGGTGGAGGAGTGGAGAAAAGCTCTTGAGGAAGCCGGAAATCTCTCTGGATGGAATCTAAATGATATGGAAAATCGGTATGCCTTTTTTCCCCTCTAAGATTCACTTTATGGAGTGATTATACGTACTTTAAAGTAATTTTACCATGTGATACAATAAAAAAAAATCAGCATATATACTTAATTGTCTCTCTATTAAGGTCTTGTTTTTGTCGATGAGCAGGCACGAATCAAAATTAATCCAAGCAATCATCAAGGATGTGTTGAACAAATTGGATCCCAAGTACATAAATGTTGCTAAAAACTTGGTAGGTATTGATCGCCTTGTCCAAACTATTAGTGACTTTCTAGGTATGGCAACAGATGAGGTTTCCATGGTGGGCATACATGGGATGCCAGGAATAGGAAAGACGACGATAGCAAAAGTTGTTTTTAATCAACTCTGTTATGGATTCGAGGGTAGCTGTTTTCTTCCGAATATCAATGAAACATCAGAACAATCAAATGGTCTTGCTCTTTTACAAGAACAACTTCTTCATGATATCTTAAAACAAAATGTTTCCACTAGCAATAATGCTGATAGAGGAATAGTTCTGATCAAAGAACGACTTTCTCATAAAAGAGTTATTGTTGTTGTTGATGATGTGGCTCAGCAGTACCAACTAAATGCTTTGGTGGGAGAGCGAAGCTGGTTTGGTCCGGGAAGTAGAGTGATAATTACAACCAAAGATGAACGCTTGCTTCTTAAAGTGGATCGAAAATTTAAGGTTGAAGAATTGAAACAAGATGCGTCCCTTAAGCTTTTCAGCTGGCATGCCTTCAAGGACAACAAGCCATCAAAAGATTATGTTGAGCTTTCGAATGATGTAGTTGATTACTGTGGAGGGATTCCTTTAGCCCTTGAGGTTTTAGGTTCTAGTTTGTCTGCGAAAAACAAATCCAGATGGAAATGTGTGATTGACAAATTAAGAATAATTCCAAACCATGATATTCAGGTAAAACTTAGAATATGTTTTGACAAACTGGATGACCATAAACTACAAAAAACATTTCTTGATCTTGCATGCTTCTTTATGGGTAGAAATAAAGAATATGTATCAAATGTACTTGAAGCTCGATGTGGTTACAATCCAGAAGATGATTTAGGAACTCTCAGTGAAAGGTCTTTGATTAAAGTCAATGCTTCTGGAGAGATAAGCATGCATAATCTATTACGAGACATGGGAAGGGAGATCATTCACAAAGAGTCACCTGACCACCCAGGAAAACGCAGCCGAATTTGGCAATGTGAGGATGCATGGAATGTACTCAGCAAGCAGATGGTAATACCCAAATGCATACAAAAAGGCACAATCATGCACGTATATCTCTGTTTTAAACTTATGGCATATAATTACTTTTAAACTCTATTGAATTTTGTTTGATTTTCAGGGAACAGAAGTTGTGGAGGGTTTAGCGTTGGATGTGAGAGCATCAGAAAATAAATTACTAAGCACAACATCATTCACAAAGATGAGATGCTTGAAGTTACTCCATATCAATGGAGTACATCTCTCTGGACCTTTCAAACTGCTTTCAGAAGAGTTGATATGGATTTGTTGGCTTGAATGTCCTTTGAAATTTTTTCCATTTGATTTGATGCTGGACAAGCTAGTTGTTCTTGAGATGCAGTATAGTAACATCAAAGAATTATGGAAGGAGAAAAAGGTACAAACATACTACAATCCTCTAAAATTTGTCCTTGATGTAATTTATGTTGATATGTTGCAAACTTTGATGAGTACTTTTTCATTATCTCCCTTACTACTCTTACAGATTCTCAACAAACTAAAAATCCTTAATCTCAGTTATTCAAAGTACCTTGTTAAAACACCAAACTTGCACAGTTCAAGTCTAGAGAAACTCCTGTTGGAAGGTTGTTTGAGTTTAGTCGAGGTGCATCAATCTGTTGGACATTTAAAGAGCCTCATTTTCTTAAATCTAAAAGGATGTCGAAGGCTAAAGACTCTTCCCCAAAGCATTTGCGATGCAAAGTCTCTTGAGATTTTGAATATTTCTGAGTGTTCACAACTTGAGAAGTTGCCAGAGCACATGGGTCGTATGGAATCCTTTATCGAGCTTCTAGCAGATGGAATTAACAACGAGCAATTTCTTGCTTCAGTTGAACATTTAAAGTATCTAAGGAAGTTGTCATTGTGCGGTTACAATTTCAATGCACATGCACCATTATCTACATCTTGTCCATCACCAATTTCATCATGGCTCTCAACAAGTGTTTTAGGTTGGAAAGCTTTGCGGCCACCTTGTTTCGCTAGTTGGAGATCATTGAGAAATCTAAGACTTGCTTGTTATGGTTTGTCTGAATGCACAACTAATTGGGTTGATCTTGGTGGTTTGCTTGCTCTCGAGGAATTAAATCTATCAGGAAACAATTTCTCCAGTCTGCCTTCAAGCATCAGCGTCCTTACTAAGCTTCAACTTTTGAGAGTTTCGGATTGCAGGAATCTTGTATCAATCTCAGAGCTTCCCTCAAATTTAAAATTCTTAGATGCAATCGGATGCAAATCAATGGAGAGAGTAAGATTGCCAATCCAATCAAAAAATAATTCAAATCTGTCTCTACATAGGTGTCCAAGTAATCATGAGTGGATTATATCTTCTGATACCACCTGCGATTTATCAAATAATAATAAGAGTCTTGTTGAGGTACAATTTCATTCTCTCTTGCACACAAATAAACACATAATTGGCACATGCTATATAGAATTAATTCATATTCATATATATTGATTAATGTTTAAAATGTTAGCACTAATCTTTGAAATGTAAATATACACAGGCATCTTACAATCGTCGTTATGGATATCATATTCGAAACATCGATGCCAGATTGCTTTTTAAGCATCCAATTGGGTTCAGATACCATGCAGAAGGATGTTCATTATCATTTCATATACCTCAAGTATTCCAAGGGTTGGCTTTTTGGGGTTTAAGTACAAGGATGTTTTTTAGTAGTAGTCATACCATCAAAGCTATTATAAGAAAAAAGAGCAATGGTATGCAATTGTTTGAAGCTAGACTAGTAGTAGGACTCTATTGCCCTCTTAGTTGGGGAAGATACGTAAGTTTAAGTGAGATGGAAATGGAAGAATATTGTGGACATGAAGAGTTGGAATTGTATGTGAATTTGGGGAGCGAAGACATTAATGTGAAACAATGTGGGATCCATGTTGTAGTGGATTGGGATTCATTGAGAGCAATAGAGTGGGATCCCGACATTGAAAGTGATAATGTGATACCTTCACCAACATCTCATCTCCTTGATCATCCCCTTTATGGTTCCATAACATTTACTACAATTGAGAAGTGGAAAGCCGATGTACTCCAGTGGAATAATTCCCAATTGTAGATTTAATCAATTTTCTTCGTACTATCCTAGAGCTACGTGGAACTTTGGATCATTATATATCCCATCTGGGCCCTGATTTTGACCAATTTAAGAGGAGGAAAATTTAACCTGAGCTCAATTAGTTGAAGGATTTCTTTGTGAAATTTCGAAATTTCATGCCTTCTTAGTTATTATTATCGCATTGTTGTATAAAATTAATTAATAAAGCATTTTGTTTTTGAGTTAAATGCCAACTGCTCACAATTTTTTTCTTGACGAATTAAAGTGATTGTGTAATTATCTATATATTTCAGGAACATGTAAGAACAAATTAAAACACAAAAATAATGTGGGAAACTCATTTCCTATATTTGGAAATCTAATTTGTCTCATGAGCTAATTCTAAAACTATTAAAAAAATATTCTTGTTAAGTTTGATATGTAAAACGTGGAAATTTGCTTTATTGTTTAATTGATATGAGTTGTTTTTTCTGGAAATTCAGTTACTAAATTACTAATATTGAAAGATCAATTAAGGTACTAGATTGAAAGGAAATACAAGATTAAAAATTAACACTAATGGAGTAAAACTCAAGAAACTCAAAAGCCAAGGACTAAAAATCTGACTCTAATCCATTGATGAGAAAAAAGAATGCTTTTTGAACATACCAAACTAGATTATTGTTAACGATCCAAACATACCAAACTATACAAAATAAGAACAAACACCAAACCTTTTTTTTCATAGATCCGTAAACCATATCCTAAAAAGCTTATAATAATAGCTTTGATTGTATGACGACTCCTAAAAAGCATCCCTTGGAATACTGAAATGATCATCCTTCTTTATGGTAGCTGAACCCCTTGTGTAGATCCCCATAACCAATTTGGGATCATAAATTTTTATTGTGTAGTAAATTATTAATCATTATATAATTGTTACATGGACAATTATATAATTTTACTACGAACAATGGGTGGGTAGTAATAGAACTCTGCGCAAAATTTCCTCCCGTGATATGAGTTACCACCCCTTGATCACTTATACTACCCCAAACATCTGATTGCATTTTCCAACTGAAATGGAACTACCGAAATTGCATTGTACATCCAAAAAAGTCCTAAGAAGACATGATCCCAAGCGGATACTTCCCCTCTTCCAGGTCGGGAAACGAAAACCAAGATTTGCTTTATCCATCGTATCAAACGAGAGCTACGGGCAAATAGAAAAATACCAAAAAATCATGTTTTCTGCCGATTCCTTTGCATCTTTCACTCAACTTTTTGATGTGAATTTTCCATCGTACAAAGCAAAGACACTATTAACTGTGGTCTCTTCTAGTTTATTTTGTAATTGTAATCTGTAATGCGACAATGAAAAAAGCTCAGCCAAGAAGTGGTTGTAACTATTCCAATAAACAATATCTCTTGATATACAGTAAATCAAAAAATTTGGTGTTTTTAAATAATTTTTCATGTGCTGATACCAAAAATGATTTTTAAAAAATAAAAATATATCATTTTGATGTATTTATAAATGAAAAATACTTTAAAAAACAACCACAACCACACTCCCAAACAATCATAAGTGCATTGTAAGTTGCTTGATTGTAACTTGCTTTTAGTGCACTGTAACTTGCTTTTATTCTGTCCCTAACAGCTCACCTGGAAATGCAAAGCACAGGATAATATTCGAGATGCGAATCCCTTGGTGATCAAAATCTGGGCTGGTTTATGGGCAAAATTTTCAACACAGAGAGGTTAATTCTTGTAGAATATGAATATCGATTAAGGGTTATGTGTGTTAAAGCAATAAAAAAAAGGACTAATTGGAATTTTTGATGAGATTTTGAGGAAAACATAATAATATGAAGTTGAAGATCGTCACCATTGGTCATTGGCCATTGGCCAATCATTGTTTTAAAATTTCTTAAATGATAAGGACTAATTAGCTATTTATTATACTATAAGGATTGATTACTTCATATTCACAAACTATAAGGACTGTAATATAATTGTAAGAACCTCTAAACTTTGGGTGCTTTCTTTATTTGTCTCAAACTCGCTACTGCGATCAATACTTGTCCTCACAGAGTTTTAACCCGATCGAGTCACACCTCAACACTCTGAGTTGCAACTCATTCCGATCTCCTCTCAGGCACCACTCTCTCAACCCAATTACCACCACGCTTTGCGCTTTAGGGTTCCAATTTGAGCTTTTTGGACTGATTAGGGTTTAATCCGATACTGGACAGAGATGGTGTTGAGGTTTAATGTAGGGGGGAAAGTAGTGGATAGAGTAGATTTGATAAGGAAGAAAAAATGGCCATGGAGATTAGATGTTTTGCCATTTGCAGTTTTGTATGCGATTTGGATGGTTACGATTGTGCCGAGCATTGACATTGTTGATGCTTTAATTGTTCTTGGTGGTCTCGTTTCGATTCATGTTCTGACTTTGCTTTTCACTGCTTGGTCTATTGATTTCAAGTGCTTTGTTCAGTATAGTAAGGTAATATAGCTGTTTTGTGTGTTTGGTTTTGGATTTTGGGGCTTTGTTTAGGGTTGTTTTATGATTTGAGGGTTCTGTGTTTAGGTCAATGATATTTATGCTGCGGATTCATGTAAAGTTACGCCGGCGAAGTTTTCTGGTTCTAAAGAAGTTGTGCCATTGCATATTCGTCAACAAGTAAGTTTTCTTTTTCTTAAGTGGAAATGATTTTTTTCTCTCTTTGTTGGTAGGTTGGATTGATAATTGGATGTTTTTAGTTGATGTAGGATAGTAATGGATTCATTTTGCAGATTGTTTTTTCGGGGAAGTGAAAAATGATGTCATCTATAGAATGATAGAAAAATTGTATGCTCATGTTGTTGATGGTATGTGAGCTGCTAGGGAAATGGAGTTTGTTGTAAGTGGATTGGATGAGAGTTGGATGATTTTTGAGGTGGTGAGGATGAAGGTTGGATGTAAGCTAAAAATGGATTCACTTCACGATTTGTTTTCTTAGGGGAGTTAAGGATAGAATTGAATGTAATGCATGTGCTGGTATGGTGGAATATTTTTCATTTCATATGTTTTGAATGGGAACAAATGCTTAAATAGCAAAAAGCCATTTTCTGAAATTTCATGGTGAGGATGGGTCATCTGGCTGGAGTTTTTATTGATGGGATCTTCTGATTATTCTGAACTTAGGTAGTGGAGGGTTTGTCTACATGATTGGTCAACATTGTGTCTCAATTTGAATTAAAACAGGACAATTTCCTAATCAAAAAGTTGAAACTAATAAACTTCTGCTAACCTTTGTATGTCATGTTTAAAAACGCCACCATCATCACTTTGCATATATGCTTGTTTCTAATATGTTATATGACCTCTTTAAAAGTATTGCATGATTTTAAAAATGAGCTTTGCAATGGATGGTTGACCTAGATTCAACTACAAAAGTTACAATTTACAACTGGTGATCCTGTGGAAGTTTGTAATTGATTGTTGTTGCTGCTAGAGTTGTAGGGCAAAACCACAAGTCTGAGAGGATATAAATTAAAGAAAAAAGAAACAAAACTACTAACACTAATAGATCCAAGGAATCACTCCTGGAATAAGAACCGAAACATCACACTGGGGTTTGAAGGAATCACACTCCCTGATGAGGAAATCATCACACTCTCAAAGTAAAAGGCAGCACTTTTTTCATAATATTCTGGTCATATTCCATTGAAATACCAGAAGCATATTTATATCGGTTTGAGTTACTGCTAATCATTTGGATTCCCATTTAGTAAACCATAAGGATTCCTATGTAAGAAACATAAACAAGCCACTTATTTAAGACTAAGAAAAGAAATAAAGCAGGAAAATAAAAGTCTGACCTTGCCACTAAATTTCCTGTGGTCAGGAAATTATAGATTTGCCCTTGACCATACTACCTAGAAACAGCATCTGTTAAAATAGCTTGAAAAACTTAAAACCAACTTGCATAACCAATAGTCTAAGCTTTCATCTCGCTGAATTTAAGCTTTGCTGAATATCTCCTCTTGTCCCTTGCTTAAATATGAACCCAAAGTCAAATCTAAATCCGTAGGCAGCATCAGGAGTTGAGAGTAATTTTATTAATTACCTAAGATATACCTAAGATTAATCAATACTGAGGTTTTTAGTATATATGGTTATAACTTGGCTTTATCACCTACTCTATGTTTTTCCCTGAAAATATCCTGTACTTTCATGCATAGGTGGCAGCTTCCTCAACTCCAGGAGATGTGGAAGAATACTACTTTGATTTCAGAAAGCAGTGTTTCATTTATTCTAAGGAGAATGGGACATTTCGCAAGCTTCCTTACCCTACCAAGGAAACATTTGGCTACTATCTTAAGAGCACTGGCCATGGCTCTGAGGCTAAGGTAGCTGCTGCTGCTGAGAAATGGGGACGGAATGTGTGAGTTTTTCTATCTTTCTGCTTCATTCAATTGTATATTCAATATTTGTGATCTACAAAATTAAGGATATCCGAGTGTATCAATCTTGTCATGGGAAACGGTCTCCCAAGTGTCCTTCCATTTCATTGTTAACTGGTTGTTTCTTTTTGGGTTGTCAATTTGTTTCTTGCTTCATTTGTCTCTGTACCAGTTCCTTTGATCCTGCTATTTTTCTGGATATTCATTTCTAATAACCCTGCAGTATTAATGGCAATAAATGGACAACGGGACTAACTTTTGGTTGATGCTTGTTAAGGATAGCAAAACCAAATTAACTTTAGTGGGATTTTATTATTTGGAATGACAATATTAGATTTTAGGTTCTATCAACTTCTGATATTTCTTTTCTTTTCTTTTTTTCACATTCTCATGTAAAACTACTACATCAAATGCATTTAATTTAATCCCTTGTAATTGGAACTTAATTGTTGGACTTTTGATGTCTTGAATAGTTTGTCGATTAGATTTTCTATGTATTAAATAAGGATTCAGCATTAGCTCTTTCTTGTCCCTGGATTGATGTCATGAATGTTTTATTGTGCCTGAACATTTGAAGCATTTTTTTATCTGTTTTTGTTATTTTGTTCCACTTCTTAATTGGGATTGTTTATTATTTTATAGATTTGAATATCCGCAACCAACATTCCAAAAATTATTGAAAGAGCAGTGCATGGAGCCCTTTTTTGTATTTCAGGTTTTGTCCTTAATCCTAATTCCTTTTCTCTATTATTAGGACTCTATTTCAGCTTGTTTTATTTTTTATGTTTTACTGTTTTTATCTTCTCATTCTGACATTCTCCTTTGTCTTTTGCAATGTGTACCTGTATAGGTATTCTGTGTGGGGCTTTGGTGCTTGGATGAATATTGGTACTACAGCTTGTTCACCCTATTTATGCTGTTTATGTTCGAGTCAACAATGGCAAAGAGTAGGTTGAAGACTCTAAGCGAGCTAAGACGTGTTAGAGTGGACACCCAGATTGTAACGGTGCATCGATGTGGGAAGTATGTATTTTTATGTGATTTTAGTGGTTTTGTAAATTATAATTATGGTAGATATGTGGAATCATGCCATCCACATGATTTTAGGTGGGTGAAACTCTCTGGAACTGATCTTTTACCTGGAGATGTTGTCTCCATTGGACGCTCCTCTGGTCAGAATGGGGAAGACAAGTCTGTACCAGCTGACATGCTTCTATTGGCTGGAAGTGCCATTGTGAATGAAGCCATTCTCACAGGCGAGTCTACTCCCCAATGGAAGGTATCTTTTCTGTTTCTAATAAATGTTGTTTAAGAGCTTTTAAAATCGGATTATCTGACACTGGATTTGACATGTGGGTGAGGATCTGGATGAAGGTTTTATGTTTGGGTTGTTGGGCTTTGACAAATACGCTATTTTATTGTTACAAGCTCTTCTTAAAAAAAAGTGACTGGCCATTTGTGAGATTTGTGTTCATTTAGTAATGCTTGTGATTACAATGTTCTAATATGAAGCCTAAATTTTTTCATATAAAATTGGTTATTGTCATTGAATAATATTTTGTTTGCAGCTTTGTTAGACTGACATGATGCTCTTTTATGCTTTGTCTCTAACAAAAGGATAAAGAAAAGTCTTTGTTATGCTACCAATTATCGCTCAGGCTGCTGGGTTCTTATATTTGGTTTTTATCTAAATCCCTTGCTTCTTAGAACTTTTAGTAGCGGAATTTTTTTCTTTTTTAGGTTTCAATTATGGGTAGGGGAACTGAGGAGAAGTTATCAGCCAAACGCGATAAGAACCATGTTTTATTTGGTGGGACTAAAATATTGCAGCATACTCCAGATAAGGTTGGTTGTGTTAATTAGCAAGATTGCTTATTGTATTCTTGAGCACTTCTTTTCTGTCCTTTTTTTAGTGTATTTACTGTTTCAACTGATACCCTTAATTCTTCATGGACTTAGACCTTTCACCTAAGGGCTCCTGATGGCGGCTGTCTAGCTGTTGTTCTACGAACTGGGTTTGAAACAAGTCAAGGGAAACTGATGAGGACCATTTTGTTTTCCACAGAAAGGGTACTGAAATTTAATTTTCAGTTGAATAACGTTTGCTGAAAACTTTCTTGAAACGTTTTGATTCTGCTCCTTCATTTAATAATCTTTTTATTATACTTGCTGAAGGTTACTGCCAACAGTTGGGAAAGTGGTTTGTTCATACTATTTCTACTTGTGTTTGCAATCATTGCTGCTGGCTATGTACTTAGAAAGGCAAGTGATTTTTTTTTGAGGTACTACTAAGCATACTGTACATGTTGCCCTATGATAATGGGATTTCCTTAATGCAGGGATTAGAGGATCCCACAAGGAGCAAGTACAAGCTTTTCTTAAGTTGTTCACTTATCATAACATCTGTGATCCCACCTGAGCTGCCGATGGAATTATCAATAGCAGTTAATACATCGCTTATTGCTTTGGCTCGGCGTGGAATATTTTGTACTGAACCTTTTCGCATCCCATTTGCTGGAAAGGTAAGTTAACTCAGTCAGATGGTCATCCTTTCTTTTTTTCACTTGCAAGCCCTTCAAATGCTACTTTTCTCATTAAATCAGCAACGTTTACTTTTCTGGAATGAATTGGTTGCCTTTGCCTGTTTTAGTTGGGTTGCTATTCCTTCTTTTGCTTTCAAGATATGATAAATGTTTTAGAGTTGGTGTCTTAACAAGAGACTGCAGCCTATTAAAAAACTGAACATGTGCCTATAAATATCAACTCATAGACTTGTACAGTACCTGTTATGACATACACTTTTTCTTGTTTGTATGTTGAAGCTGTTTCCTTAATGGTGATCAGGGGCATGGTGAATGCTAGTGTTTATGCTCCTATATTTTATCTTATTAAGCGCTATCATCATTTCTGTCTGCAGGTTGATATATGTTGTTTTGATAAAACTGGAACACTCACATCAGATGACATGGTATGCTTCTCACACAATGTGATGTTATGCACATCAGTTTGTTGATATTAAACTGCTTATTCAAATTGCTTTCTTCCTGTTGGTTTGCAGGAGTTCTGTGGAGTTGTTGGGCACACAGAGAGTACAGATTTAGAAACTGATATGACCAAAGTGCCTGTCTGTACAGCTGAAATTTTGGCCTCTTGTCACGCATTGGTGTTTGTGGACAACAAGCTGGTATGAATACATAATTTTTGGCATGTTCCTAGAATCCCTGAAGTTTTGGTTATGAGCCACTTTCCATCAGTACACCTTTACATTTTTTTCCTTGGATGAAAGAAATTTAGTTGAAATGCATAAGATTACAGCATATAAACAAACTTACGGTATAGTTGAATCACCTTATGTACCCCCGCCCCAAATATACTCTGCCAGCTGATAGAGAGAAAAAATGCCTCTATCAATGTATGGATGCAAAAACTAGGTTTATTTTAATACACCCTAGACTTTGCTGTTAATAAGGTTTCATTTTCTTATAATCAGAATCTGAGCTGGCTCTGCTGTGGAATTCCTTTAGTCATCTGATAAATAATGAACTTGGTTGGCTTTTTTTTGCCTCTAGGACTATAAGGCTTGCATGAAATTAACACTCATAAAAGGTGTTTGCTTTCATTTTTTTCCGAAGGAAATCTAAGTTTGAATGAGATTTGAATCATCCTCTTCTTGATCCTCTTTTGATTGTCACAACCAGTAACTGGACTCAGAATCAACTTTGAAGATCTCTATATAGATACCTTCTGGCTCCTCACCTTTTCGAGAATCAATTAGAAACCAAGGAGGGAGTTCGAGCAGATTTATTATTTCACATTTCCATACTAATTCTGGATTTTAAATGGATGTAAAATGTAAAAGTAAAAAGGAGGGTATGGTCAGTCATCATTGCTAGGCTTTGTTACACAGCCCTGTAAGAAGTTCAGTGCATTGGGTTATTAGGTTGGTATCCTCTGTCATCTTATCATTTTGTTTTATTAGCCTCCAGGCCTTTCCTCATGTAATACAGTTTGAGATGTTTCTGCAGAACACATCTTTGAGAGATTGAAACATGAAACAATACTGCTTGGAATTAGTCTCATTGAGGTGTTTGGAAATTAGCAGCTAGATTTTACTGAAAGCACCACATAATTCGGCGCTCTTCTCTTATTCTCCCACTAGAACAGCCAAATTGCATGCAATTCATTGTCCTTGAGGCATCCTAAAGTGCTCTGCTTGTAATGTTTTTCAGTTAGCATGAGCAAACTGTTTTCTGATATAACCATTTTTGTGACATGGGCTAAAATCCTCTCAATATGTTTATTATCCCTTGATAATATTCTTTAACACTTCCATAATTGCCTTGCAGGTTGGTGATCCACTTGAGAAGGCTGCACTGAAGGGAATAGACTGGAGTTACAAATCTGATGAAAAGGCCATGCCTAAGAAGTAAGTTGTGGAAAGTGCTCTATTGATTGATTTGTATGTATTTAATGTCCTTCTCTTGTCTGCTTAATCTCTGACTATAATACATTTTGGTTGAGATCTTTTGTGGTCCTGACCTGTTAAAAAAGTTGTATATTCTATTGCTATTATAAGAAAATGAATTGAAGGGAAACAAGTCACAGAAAAAAAGAAGAAAGAAAGAAAGGAACTTGATTGCAGGAGATGATGTGTTTTCACTATAGATTGAGTTCATTTTCATGTTTTGCTTTTTGTTTGGAACATTCTAAATTTTCGAATTATGGTCCAAACAATCATTCAACTATTAAGTTTCAAACTTGTTTTCAATTCTTATATAAACGGACAAACTATCATGTCTATTGGGATTCCTCAGATGAGCAAGTCTGAAAGAACTAGCTGGTAGTTAGTGGGGAAGACAGATTGTTTCATGACAGATCTTTTTTCTAGTAAACTCTGGATCATAATCCAATGAGTCAGTGTACCAGGCTACCATCCACTCTAAAAGGTCTATAAGGAGGGAGGTTTCCATGTGTTAGATATATAGGTTTATTTATTTTTCGGAGTGCATGAAATTTGCATTTTTCTTCCGAAACATTATATTTTTACACTTAATAAATGTTTTGTAAATGCTATATGGAGGTAAACCATGTGGACATGAAGTATGTAACAGATATACTAATGAGGACATGAAATGGAGAAAATGAAAGGACATTGAAAACAGATCAAACCACACTCCAAATCATTCTTATGCTTGAGGGTTTTTTCATTATCAAGTTCAATGCAATTATTTACCATTCTTATTAATTGCAGAGGAGGTGGTAATGCTGTTCAGATTGTCCAGAGACACCACTTTGCATCCCATTTGAAACGAATGGCAGTCATCGTTCGCATACAGGAGGAATTCTTGGTATTCGTGAAGGTCAGTTGGTTGCTTGTGGTTTTTGTATGAGTTGATGTGCTTGAGCGAATATGACTAGCAATGTGCAGATTTAGGTTTATTGACCTGTTTGTTTGTGCAAACGAGTCTGCAAATATTTATTTTATTTTGATTTATTTCAATCACTCAGTTGGACTACTATCTTTTTTAATTTTTTTTCTCAATGGAGCAAAGCTAAACTATATATGGTCTTAAGCTTCAACTGCCACATGATGACAAACATATTGCAAATTCTTTGCCATCCCAACATTCTTATTTGTTGCTTGACTAGTGATCATTTTTTTATTTCCTTGTCTTGCAATACAATAATATGAGAAATACAGTAGCTAATCTTATAGCAGGCTTTATCTTACTGTCCTTAAGATAATATATTGATGTTTTTGGGTGTTTTAGGGTGCTCCTGAAACAATCCAGGATAGACTTCTTGCTTTGCCACCATCATATGTTGATACATATAAAAAATACACACGTCAAGGGTCTCGGGTTCTGGCCCTTGCTTTCAAGAACCTTCCGGACATGACAGTAAGTTTCTGATACCTTTTACTTTCTTCTCTCCTTGATAGTTGCTTTAGTAGTGAGTATCTTCCATTTTGATTTGGCTGTTTTATGTACTTGATACCTGGTTTTTTGACCTACCCAGGAAAAGTGTTGTAAGAACCTAAACCTTCTCTTCATGAAAGACATTATTATGTATTGCAGCATGCACATCTAAAATGATTACTGGATTCCCATTGTTATTGTTTTTGTTATTCATAATGCTAGATGTTGAATCTTAACTGGTAAATACAATTATGGGTTAAAAGTGTACTATCGTTCATGTGAAATTATCACATCTATTTCCACTCATGTTTGTCTTCTTTGGAAGGTCATATTGAGTTCCATGGCTTGTGCATTCCTAGAAATTTTAGGAATGTGAAATTTACATATTTGTTGTCTTCTTTTTAGTCCTTTCTTCTCTTTATTGCATCAATTTAATTTTTATAATGTCAATTTTGAAATTTTTGCTTTTACCCTGGTAAATTCAAGCAGCAAACTGTCCAAGGTAGTTAAAATGATTGTCATTTTTAGATTAATAGTTACTGTACTAAGTTGTAGTCTAGTGTGAAATGCACATCACCTATTTGTTCCTGTGATGAGGCATGGGGCTTGCTTTATTTGGATTTTCTCATTATATAAAATTATTTAATATGTATGTACCTGTGCTTATGTTGTTATATCCTATCTTGTTTTATTTTTCTTCTTTTTTCTTTATCATGAAGGTTAGTGAAGCTAGAAGCTTGGATAGAGATGTAGTGGAGACTGGTCTTACATTTGCTGGCTTTGCTGTAAGCAACAACTCCTTTTCTCTTGCAGTAGTTATATCATGCCCCCCCGCCTAAGACCGCAAAACATAGCTCTTGATTAATTATTCACTTGTTAGTAGTTACATTCTGTACTGTTGTCATCTTACATGCTGGTAATAACAGGTATTTAACTGCCCTATAAGAGCGGATTCAGCTGCTGTTTTGTCTGAATTAAAGAATTCGTCTCATGACTTGGTAAGTGGCAACTTTTTAGTATTTTTAGTTGGCTGGATATAAACTTGATAGGAAGAAATTGTTTATTCATACATGTTAGTTCATTGTTGCTTGATGCAGTATAATATACCTTTACAAATTGTTTTGTTAAGATTATTAATCTTAATATTTTGTTATTATTTAGAGATTTTATGTTTTGTATGAATAATTACAGTATTAAGTTGCAGTTTAGTGTGAAAAGCATGTCATTCATTTGTTCTTGTGATGAGACATGGGTCTTACTTTGTCTAGATTTTCATGTATGCTTCAGTTGCTTTAACCTATCTTTTGTTAGATATTGAACTTCTTTCTAGTGGATTCAAGAAGCATCCCTTGTGGGTTGAAGGGATGCCTAGTGGATTAAGCACAATACTTCAGTACTCAATAAATGGAAATTGAGTATCTGCAATTTTGAAACATTCCTTATTTGGTTGAAAAATAACGCTCTCATGATGTTGTCTCTTTTGTCAGGTGATGATCACTGGTGACCAAGCTTTGACAGCTTGCCATGTTGCTAGCCAAGTGCATATCATAACAAAACCAGCATTAATTCTTTATCCATCAAGGAGTGGACAAGGATATGAGTGGATATCGCCTGATGAAGTGGAGAAAATTAGTTACGGGTAAAGTTTTTATCTCTGGAAAAAGGCGGGAGGGGGGGTTGTTCTCTATTTTGATGCTTTATGCTAAATACTGATAGCCTGCATGCTCTCTCTATCAATTGTAATTTTTATTCTTTAGTCTGAGAAAAACAAAATGCAATTAATTTCAGTGACAAAGAGGCTGAAGAATTGTCAGAGACCCATGATCTCTGTGTTGGAGGTGACTGCTTTGAAATGTTGCAACAGAGCTCTGCTGTTGTAGGAGTCATCCCTTATGTCAAGGTTTTTGCAAGAGTTGCTCCAGAGCAAAAGGAACTTATCTTGACCACTTTTAAAACAGTTGGGAGGATCACTCTGATGTGTGGTGATGGAACTAATGATGTTGGCGCTCTAAAGCAGGTTAGTACACCACTTTCATTTTCTAAGTAAACAATCTCTGCAATTTTATCATTCACATTCTTTGGTTTTGAAGTTTGATGATAACAAATGCATACACATTCACCATTTATTTTTGCACGATTAAGTTTAGTAAAACACCTTTAATTCTTACTGATCATATTCTTGGATGGTCATCCTTGTAGTCCATGAAACTGATGGGTGAAACTCTTGACTTAGAATTGATGCTTGTAGCAGGTAGAGGCTGTTAGTTCAACCAGGGTTCATCCTTTTTCCTTCTTAATTACTATTTTAATTTCTGGACCAATTGAACTTAATTATTTCAGCTCAGATAGGATGGACCTCCTTTAGGGATGCATACACAATTGGCAAGCTAAAAAAATAAGTTTGGCATCTAAAACTCGTTTAGTCCTTATATGTTAACAGCAATAAAGCATTTAGCTATTTCACAGTACCAAAACAAGGAGCTCAGAAGAAATGTCAATATTTGATATTTTTTTTCAGGCCCACGTAGGAGTTGCATTGTTGAATGCAGTGCCTCCAACACAAAGTGGAAACACTTCATCAGAAACACCTAAAGATGGAGCTCTCAAGCTTTCAAAGTCAAAAAAAGCAAAGCCCGAAGCTAGTAATGTAAATGGAGAAAGCTCTTCTAGAGGTAAAGCTGTATCAAGATCAGATTCTGCTAGCCAATCAGCTGGTAACCGCCATCAGACAGCTGCAGAAATGCAACGACAGAGGTTGAAGAAGCTAATGGAAGAGATGAACGAGGATGGTGATGGTCGCTCAGCCCCCATTGTCAAGCTTGGAGATGCTTCAATGGCCTCCCCCTTCACAGCAAAGCATGCATCAGTTGCCCCCACAACAGACATAATTCGTCAGGGTCGAAGCACTTTAGTGACTACCCTCCAGATGTTTAAAATACTTGGTCTTAACTGCCTTGCTACAGCATATGTGTTGAGCGTCATGTATCTGGATGGTGTCAAGCTTGGTGATGTGCAGGCCACAATCAGTGGTGTCTTCACTGCTGCCTTTTTCCTTTTCATCTCCCAAGCACGGCCGCTTCCCACACTTTCAGCTGAAAGACCCCACCCTAATATTTTCTGCTTCTACGTCTTCCTTTCTCTCATGGGACAGTTTGCAATCCACCTGTTGTTCTTGATGTCATCTGTGAAAAGTGCTGAGAAATACATGCCTGACGAATGCATCGAACCTGACTCTGATTTTCATCCGAATCTGGTCAACACTGTTTCATACATGGTGAGCATGATGCTTCAGCTAGCCACTTTTGCTGTGAACTACATCGGTCATCCTTTCAACCAGAGCATCACAGAAAGCAAACCGTTCCTATACGCCCTCCTGGCTGCTTCAGGTTTCTTCACAGTGATCACCTCTGATCTATTCAGGGGCTTGAATGACTGGTTGAAATTGGTGCCCTTGCCACCAGAATTGAGGAACAAGCTTTTGATTTGGGCTGTTCTCATGTTTGTGAGCTGCTATACATGGGAGAGACTGCTGAAATGGGCTTTCCCTGGTAGGATTCCAGCGTGGAAGAAACATCATCAACGGTTGGCTGCAGCCAATGTCGAGAAGAAGAAAAATGTCTGAGCCTCGAACCAGTATACAACAAGTCACTGGATTTAAAGAACAGTATGGATAGGAGAATCAAGATGATATAGATTCATCTTTGCCTTGATATGTGACATACATATCCCATTAATTTTGATTACATGGTGGGGATTTTTCTGATGATGACCCAGTTTTACCATGGAGGAGGATGAACTTTTTTTCCTTTTAAGAAAAATACGATGAAGGGTAAGGTGCCATGAAATAGCAGGTGAGAGAGTATGTGCACTCTCTCGTACTTTAACTTCAAACTATGTTTGCTTTCTTACAACAATTTGGTTGATCTTATTCTGCTTTAATTCTGTTTTCTTTCTTCAAACATTTTATACATCGTGTATTTCCTTGAACACATTTTCAATTGTAAAAACATTTTTTTTTTATTCGAGTAAATCTTATTCTCTAACAAGCATATTTTGTGGGTTCAGTGAGCCAGTAAAATCTCGGTTATTCCAGACTCATACAAGAGATGTATGTTCTATCATATCTCAAGTTTTTTATTATAATGTCACGTCTATTGGGAACAGTAAAAACATTCTACATTATAGTTTACCAAAACAACATTTTTAATGAGCGTGTGAGGCTAAGCTGTGGTTAAAACCCATCAAATTAATATATTTTAATCATAATAATCTAAATTGGCTTCTGTAATCGAAAATAGAACAATGAATTAATTCTTGAGCAGAATAACCTACAGATTTCTCCACCCCACATCAAAACGTATCTCTTCCACAGGCTACTGCAAATCCGTACTTCAATGTCATCGATGGACAGGAGCACCACAACAGGACACTCTGCTGCCTACTGAGCTTGCTTTTCCTGCCACTAATGTTAAAAAAGATTACCCGAAAAGGAAAACGAAGTGATGACAAAGTAAAAGTTAAGACTGTAATTCTGTAAAATATATATATATATATATATATATATATATATATATATATATAAAATGAACCACTGGCTCTTAATCCGGTCTGCCGGTTCAATTTTACCTCTGTTATGTTAACTTCTTTGGAGAAAGTGTAGTCTTTTGGCTAAACTATTATTTAGTCCCTAATGTCTTAGAAAAATAATCAATTGATCCATTTGTTTTAAGAAAATCCATGCATGTTTGTTTTATCCTCTTATAACTTAGTCCACGAAATATCATCTCCATCTACAGTCTACACTTTGCTTGATAGCAGCCATGGAAAGAACTGAGGAGGACCACAAAAACCTAACTTGCCATAATAATTGTTGAGGAGCACAGCAGTTTTGCAGTCACTCTCAAATTAAATTTCAATCTCCACGATCACTTCTTTAAACATTTCTTAGTCCCTATGGTTTAGCAAAATAACCAATTAGCATCTTTGGTTTTAAAAATTCCAATTTTAGTCCCCTACATTGTTCATGCTCATCGATCACTTCTTTAAACATTTCTTAATTGCAATTACCCTTATTTTCACTTAAAATTAACAAAAAGCACCCCGTTTGGGAACTAAGAAATATTATTTATTTTTTGTTTAAAATAATAATATTTTTTTTAAAATATATTATTTTAATACATTTTTAAATAAAAAATAACTATCAAACAAACTCAAAATTAAATTGGTATTGAGAAGGACTACTCAAAAGTAATTAAATTAAATTGCATCAAAGTTATTGAACTCTACTTGGTTCATAATTTAGTTTAAGATCTAGAATATAGGTAAGATTCATAATTTAATTTAACTTTAATCATGTTTTTAATTTATTTTTTAAGTCAGTCAGAATTAAATTATAAATTTAACTTCCTAGGTCTACCCGAGTTATTAAAGATACTAAAATATGATTTTTAAAACTACCAGGACTAACTTGCAAGCTCATTAAAATTTATTTTATTGCTTAAAATGCCAAAATAATCCACTCAGATTTGTTTTGGGGGTAGAGGAGGAGAAACTGGCGGTTGGTTTAGCTAGGGTTTTAGTATTATCTTATTATTTCTATATTTATTTTTCTTGAAAAAATATTTTTCCTTAAAGCTACAGTGTCGAACCTAACTCAAACAAACAAACACCTTCCAGACTCTCTTCGAAATCTCCACAGACCCAGCAACCAGACATCAAATTCTCAACAAGACACTAAGGTGAGCAAATTATAACTGTTTCTTTCTTTGATCCTTTTATTTTATCCGATTAGTATTCTCCTTTTCTTGTTCGTTTTAGGATTTCTTCTAACAA
Organism: Salix brachista; assembly: GCA_009078335.1. Lineage (NCBI taxonomy): Eukaryota > Viridiplantae > Streptophyta > Magnoliopsida > Malpighiales > Salicaceae > Salix > Salix brachista. The sequence goes on from CM018590.1 coordinate 2,573,650, forward strand.
TGTCTTGTTGAATGTTTAAGGAAGAAACCCTTTAATTTTGAGGTAAAACCCTAAATCCTGATTTTGTTTTTGGCTGCTTCGGGTTTTGGTTTCTGAGACGGCGTGATGGGGATAAGGGCATGGGGTTTCTGTGGGCTTGGTTGTGAGGAAAAGAGGAAAGTACAGGGGAATGGGTGTGGTGATCATGATTCCCCCCCCCCCCCCCCCCCCCCCCCCCCCGTTTAAGAAATAAACTAGTAAATGCAGGTTTTTGTTTTTTTTGTTTTTTGGAGGGTTTGGTGGTAGGGTGCGAATCATGATGCTTATGGAAGTATGTGAATGATTTTAAAAATGCAGATGACAAGGTGTTTTGGAAAGCTGTTTTATTAGTTTGCACTGGTTGAGAATTTGAAGGAGTCTTAGTTTGATGTGTTAAGTGATGGTTTTAGTTTGCGCTGTTTGAGAACTTGAAGGAATCATAGTTTGATGTGTTAAGTGATGTTATTATTGAACTGCATCGTTTTAGGACTTAAAAGCATTTCGTGTTATGCATTTAATTGTTTATATATATATATATTTCAGTATATGTGTACACATGTGTTTATGTATGTATATCAGTATGGAAGAAAACCGTGTGTCGAAAGAATGTGGACACTGAAATGTTTTTGAATGTAATTAGTACTGTGTTTATTGTTTGTTTTTCTTTCCTTGCTCAATGTATACTTACAAAGTGTAACATATTTTAATGTTTTGATTGCTGTTTTCCTGATGGCTTCTGCATGGTGGGTGTTGTCGAAAGAATGTGGACACCAAAATGTTTTGAATGCAATTAGTACTGTGTTTATTGTTCGTTTTTCATTCCTTGCTCCTCATTGCATACTAACAAAGTGTAACATATTTTAATGTTTTGATTGCTTCTTTTCTGATTTTTTGTTTGGCGTGTGTTTACCATGTATATGACATATGATTGAACCTGATGGCTTCTGCATGTACTGATGCATGGTGGGTGCTGCTTTATATACTGTAAGAACCAGTGTAATCATGTTAGTTTTCAAAGTTTTTGATGGGGGGCATCATGTGCTTCTATATGAAGAGTGGTTGATTTTTAATATAACAGTTTTTTCGTGGTTGTATTTTCATTCATTGAGAGGGGGTTAAGGGGTAAAAGTGCCTATACTGTATTTTTGCTTGTGTTTTGTAGGTAGTTTGAAGGGAAGTTTGAACTATCACGGGTGCTTTTGGACTATGGGATCATGTGCTTTTTGATGTCACAGTCATACAAAGGTAGTGGAAATTAAAAACCCTGTTCTGCTAGATAATGGGACCGTGCGCATGGAGTTAGTTGTTTTTGAGGTTTTCTTTGTGTTTCATTTTCTGCAGGTGCTTCAGAATTGCCTGAAAGTTGTGGCAGTGGAGAACAAAGTACGAAGAAAGGGGCATGTTTGTTGGAGATAAAACGCACTGGAATGGTACAATGGGGAATCAGCAGGCATGCTGAGTTCATTGACAACAATCCATATCCAGGGGAAAATAACCCTCAACTTCCATCTCCTGCTATCAAACATGGACAGACGAACCCTCAACTTCCATCTGCCATCACCGGGCATGGGAAGAACCCTCAATTTCTGGCTGCCATTGTCAAAGAAGAAGTAAAAGATGATGAAGCTAGGACAACTGAGTCTCTTGTGTTGCCAGAAGCTAAGAAGAGGAAGCATCATGCCCTTCAGGAATCCAGAGAAGCACTGGCTGTAAGATGCTCTAAAGCAGAGCAAACTAGTCTTGTTTATAAATGTAAGCAAATAAAGCATGAGAATTCTATATCAGTAAAAAAGAAGAATGTCATGGATAGATGGTCAGTAGACAGGTACATAGTAAACCATTATTCTTTTTCTTCCTATCAGTTGGGTTGACATGTCATATGGTGTGTTTCAAAGTGAATGATGTTTTCTGTTTTGAAGGTATTATCAGGCAGAGAAAAGTATGTTGGAGGTCATGAAGGCAGAGGGGGCAGTGTTTGAGAAACCCATTTCCCGGTCAGCACTGCGAATGATAGCTCGTAAACACATTGGTGACACTGGACTCTTAGACCACCTACTGAAGCAGATTGATGGTAAGGTGGCACCAGGTGGCACCGAGCGGTTTTGTCGGTGCTATAACACTCAAGGGAAAATAGAGTATTGGCTGGAGAGTGCTGACCTGGCTAAAATTAAGCAGGAGGCTGGAGTACCTGATCCAAACTATGTTCCCTCATCCGGGTTGAGGCCTGGTAGTGATGTGTCACTGGATTCTGTTTCTGCTGAAGAATTGACTCTGCTTAGGGAGGAAGTAGCAAAAATGATGAAGTAAATAAAGACAGTAATAGAAAAAAATTCTTAGTTATTTAAGCTTAAGTGCACTGTCTTCCTTGAATAATCAAGTCTTCCACTTTTAGGGATATGGAGGAGCTGGTATCCAAGAATCAAGAGAAACATCAAGCTAACCATATTGGGGTAATTATTGAGTTACAATCTGGAGTAAATTAATATAATTATTAAGATTGCTTTATATGCCTCCATTTGAAGTCTGTCCTTTCAACAGGATATTTATAAGGAATTTGTGGAATGGAGAGGGAAGACAGACCAGCGCCTGATGGAGATTTCAAGTTCTTTGGGTGAATTGCAGGTACCACAGGAATACCTTATCTTCTATTTATTCTTTTTTCAACTTTTGATCTACTATTTGCACCTGTCAGTGTACCTCAATCAATTGCCCATGAATTTTCCATTGTACAGGGAAAGTATAAGGAAATGATGGCATGGAAGTCAAAGATTGAACAACAACTCAAGGAAATCTCAAATTCACTAAGCAGCTTGCAATCATCAAAGCAATGCAATACCCTGAGTCCAGTTTCTGAAAGATGGGAGGACTGGTTGGAGAGCACCAACTTGGATAATATTCAAGGGGAAGACTTTGCACCTTGGTTAGAGAACACGGATTTGGTTAATGTTGGGTATAATGCCTCATTGAAAGAACCCTACAATGCTTCTCAACCATGTTTGAAATCCAGTGATAGCCCCTCTCAGCAGCCTGTTTGTGCTAGAGAGCTGGAGCTGCTCAAGGAAGAAATGGCCAAAATGAAGAGGTGATAATTTTCTTCTTGTTTATTTATTTTTTAACTAGAGGACATAAAATTTCAATGCATAATTTTGATAAAAGGAACAGACCCCTCCCTCCACAAAGGAAAAAGATCTTCATTAATGATCCGAGGTTTGTTGTGCCTTAATGTGGTATAAACAGAGATATGCGGGAGGTGGTAGATAAAGCTAATATGACCCCAGATTCATCTGCCACGGCCAATTCCAAGACAGAACTTGACAATACATTTTTTCAGGTGACGTTTTATAATAGCTGGTGCAAATAAATTGCTCGTTATCTCCTATCATGGTGTATGGGCTCAATTAAACACAGTTCACATACTGTCTTTGCAGGAAATGTTCAAGGACTTCGGAAAATGGAGAAAGAAGATGGAGCAACAGATGCTTGAGATTTCCAATGCTTTCAATACTTTACAGCCATCAAAGTAATACCTCTCCTGAAGCCTTCACATGAAGATGGAAAAGATGGGATGTTAGTGATCTTTTGTTCCATTTTGAAGAAACCCAGTTACCCATAGAGTAGCAGGATTAGATGTTTAGATACTGTACAGGTTTTACAAGCTAAAACAAGAGCTCTTGCTGATTCCAAATCATCCGAAGCAATAGGACCGGCATCTGACATTTTGACCACTACATGAACCAGCTTACATGAACCATATCTTATATATGAAATGCTAATTGTAGAGATCCCGCTTTTACTGTTCTTGGGATATAGATGAAGTTGGACACCTTGGAGTAGATCCTTTTTATCGAATGCTTAGTTATAGAAGTTTATTTTGTTTAGGATATGGGATTGTAATGGATTAATGACTATTGCTCTCCTTTATGTTTAAGTTAATCTACTGACAGCTCATGTTTATCCTCTCCTCTGTCGGCTAAACTTGTATAATTGGTCACTGCAATTTGTTAGAAAATAAGTCGGATGTCATCATTGTGTGATGTTTTGGCCAGTTGCCAACTGCTGCATTATCACATCGGAGCATGTTATCTTTATTGGCTGTAAAGTAAACCAAAAGGCCAAGAGAAGGGATGTGGTCGATGTGTGAGCTTCTTGTATGTAAAATAACTTTTTATGATTTGAGTGGAGAAAACAGGACATCAAGTTGGCCTTGGTTCATGCTCTTATTGTGTGGCTTAAAATAGATTTGGATCAGGCATGTGTTCGAGTTTTTAAGTTTTGGAATCAAGTGAAGTTCAGAAGAAAAAAAATATAGGTTTGAACTCGAAATTATTTTGGAAGAAAACCACATTATCCGTTGAACTATAAGCTTATAAACTTTACTCTTTAACATATTTTTGCAATTATGCAAGATTTATTTAAGTAGCAAAGAAAGTTAATATGGGAAAGTTGTTTATATTTTTGACAACACAAGTTGTTAAGTGTCAGGTGTATAACGATAAAATCCATACTTCTCCAATGCCTTTGTTCAACATTGTATCACTTTGGCCCTTCACAATGTGGGGATAGGTCGATAAATACAAAAGCCAATAACAAACATCAATTTATTCTTGTAGCAAATGATTACTTTATGAAATGGGTAGAGGTATGTTCTTATGCCCATATGACTCCAAAGATGGTTAAGTGATTCATAGAGAGAGATCGTATTTGTAGGTATAGTTTACCTGAAAGGATAGTGACTGATAACGTCTAGAATTTCAATACAAAGATGATCGCAAAATTCAGTGCTAAATGGAAAATCAAGCATTCAAATTCATCCTCGTATAGACCAAAGATGAATGACGTTATTGAAGCTACTAATAAAAACATAAAGAAGATTATCCAAAAAATGGTGGTTCCCTACCAAGACTAGAATAAATGGCTTTTTTATACTCCATGTATCCATGTATATCAAATAGCCATAAGGACATCAACCGAGGATACACCTTATTCACTAATCTATGGGATTGAGACAATAATGACATTGGAATTGAAGATCTTTTCTCAAAGCATCCTCATGGAATCTAAGCTTGGAGAGGCTGAATGTGCTAAACTATGATATCAGCAACTAAATATGATCAGTGTGAAGAGATTAGCGATAATTTCTAATCATCGGATGTACCAAAGAAGAATGGCTAAAGCGTATTCAAGGAAGAAGATACCGTGTTAAGAAAAATTCTACCACTACCTGATGAGGACCATGGTAAATGGGCACCTAATTATGAAGGTCCCTATGTAGTGAAGAAAGCATTCTCAGGCGGAACACTAATATTGACAGAAATGGATTGAGAAGATTTGATTAAGCCTGTGAACTCCGATTCTGTAAAGAAATATTATCCATGTTGTATAAGATTTAATCAAAATGAAGTTTTGACCAAGAAATTCTCTTTTGACCTGTGGATTTTTCCTAATACAAAAACAAATCACAGATACATCTTTGTAGCCTTGCATGATCTCATAGACTCAGCTCACGTCTCTTACAAAGAAATATATCATTTCCCTAGTTGAATTTTGAAATTTTGAATTAAAAAATAATTCGATGTTGGTATAAAATAAACATTTAATATTCTATATGATGATAAATAAATCAAGCAACTCCCTCTCCGAGGTGGCCAAACTCTAAACCATAATATATGAAGAAAAAGGAAAAGAATAGTCACCTTCACTCTCTGTCTCTCGAGTTATGTTTTAGATGCAAGTATAATGGCATATAGGAGACCAATTGTTCATGAACTCAAGAAATGTATTTTTTTCAAAATCCAAACCATTATAATTGGATGAGGTCAAAGTTTATTGGGTTTAGTTGAAATGTGGAAATGAGGAAATGTTATCATCATATATTCCCTCACTTTCTAAAATAAATACATCTTTTGTGCTCCCTTTTTTAGGCTAAATATATAATTTTTTTCATGAAAACAACCCGACCAGGATCATACCCGAACTAAGAGCAAGTGAAACGTCAATGAATAATAATGATGAAAAAGTTGTGAGAAAGCCAAAAGGCAAAGAGGTAAAAAAAGGAGAACCAAACTCAAGGGGACATCCCAAGTTTGAGGCAAAAATGATGGTCAAAACAAAAGGATGCCCCGCTAAAACCATAAACGTACATGACAAATATAGAAAAGCAATAAAAGAAAAAAAAAATGAGAAGACATAATGAATCAAGCAAAAAAATATGTACTATTAAGTGAAACCTTAAGACACCTTTTGTAACTCATGGATTTGTTTTGGGTGGGAACAATCTTAGGCTCTATTTTTTCCTTCCAAGTTGCTTAGTATTTCAAATATTGTCTTCTCCTGATCGATACAATGCATATAAAAAATATAAAGCAAGAATGACGACAAAACATTGTGCGTTGTATACATTGTACCATCATTTCAAAATTTAACTCAGACCCTTATCATTATCCCAGTTTCATTTTTTATTGAGTTAGCTAGCAGACATTACTTCAAGATAGAGCTCTTACATGCATGTTGGAGAATCATATTTTCACACGTACGTGAATCTATTTTTGATTTATTTTGATAGCAATCCAAAGTTGAACGTAGAATGCAAAGATAATAATAGCTAGGAAGGAAGGCCGCTCTGCCCTCTATAAATATGGTCTCACTTGCTCACTACTTCAATATCTCTCATTCAATCCACTTGTTCCAAACAATGTCTCCAGCTGCCCTGCTCCTACTCTTCTTTCTTACTCTCTCCCTCCACATCAACTTTTCCACCGCCGTCAATTCAATCGGTGCAAGCCGCAGGACATTGGCTGTGGCTGCTGACACCGTCCCTTCACCAAAGAAAGTTGCCACCTTCTTCCCCAGCGATATTTCTCCACCTACTGAGAAGTATTGGTACTCAAGGTTGCCCAACACTCCATTGCCAAAAGCCCTAGGTTATCTTCTACAACCTGGTCATTATCCCTCAATCAACACGGAATTCGCTAATGACAATGTAAGTGCTTCAGTTCAAATATCTTATAAAATCTATAAAACATCTGCCAAGCATGAAAAGGCCATAAAGTCTTCCCTCCCCGACTCAACGATATTCTACCTGTACAACGATATCCATCCAGGTAAAAGGATGAGAATTCGCTTTGCTAATAGTGGGACCAAGGTTAGTTTCCTGCCTCGTCAAGTGGCCGAGTCTATACCATTTACAAGTGACAAAATTCCAGAGATTTTGAAGTACTTCGCACTAGAAGTCAACTCGAAGGAGGCTCGGGTTATCAGGGATGCAATAGGAGGATGTGAGGATCCAAACATGGAGGGAGAAGAAAAATTTTGTGCTACATCTCTAGAGTCATTAATTGATTTTAATGTTGAAAGGCTTGGCCAAAATGTTCGAGTCATCTCGACTGAAGCAGGCAAGAAGCAAGAGTATACGGTTTCAGCCGAAGTGAGAATGATCGGAGATGATAAAGCAGCAGTGTGTCACAAGATGAGATATCCCTACGCAGTGCACTATTGCCATGTAATCGCAGAAACAGAGGTATACGAGGTACCGTTAGTGGGTGCTGATGGCACAAAAGTGAAAGCTGTGACAGTTTGCCACCTCAACACATCAGCTTGGAGTCCTGACCATATGGCGTTTCAAGTTCTCAAAATTAAGCCAGGACCGGCTGTTTGTCACTTTCTCGATAGTGATACTCTCATTTGGGTGCCAGCGAAGTATTGAAAAATGACTCCATGATCATAAACTGGTAAAAGCTTGGTGTTGTTCAGCAATGGGTCCATAATAAGTTAATTTGCTGCCCAGACAAATGTCATATATGGCTGTTTATAATATGTATGTACTTCCGGTCCCTTCCCCGTTGTCGTAGCTGTTTGTGTTTTTCATATACTTGTAGCCCTTCCACCTTGTTCTCGTGGAAGTCCAAGATGTTAATTAGCGATTTGCTTGATAAGAAGGTGATCCTGAAAAACCCGGCTTATGATCAGGATAATTTGGAATTATCTATTCAATGTTTGTAATCCTGGACTCTACGTCTGTTACTTAATAAATTCAAGTGAAGTTCCCTTATGAAGCTACTGGACATGCATGCATCTGAAATGTTTCTGTTATTAATAAAGTGTTTTTCAACATTTGATTTTGACAAGCTCTAATGATTTTACCCTTTTGATTTTCTAAAATATACTTTCATTTGATAATTCTTTCTTCATGCCTTTTACGGATTTGAAAGACGAATCTCGGGTTAAAAATTTGAGATTGATGTAACTGGTGTTGAAGAACAATTTTGGCAAGTTGTGTTTTTTCTATATTACTATCCTCGTTTTTAGTTGAGGTTCAAAGGAGAAGGGAAGATTTGAAATATATTGTGACGGCTGTGTTCAATACACAACACTCCCTTACGTGTTATGTATATAAGTGTAGGGTTGTCCATGATACCTACCATGTGGTATACTAGACATGATCATAAGCCTATACAAGGTAAATACAAAGTATAAATACATAATAACATTCGATAATACCATTTTTCTATATTACTACAATCGCCTTTGTTTTGCTTTTGATAATTGCCGAAACGGCCGAAATGTTTCGTACTATTTTAAAAATTAAGATAAAACAACGTCATTTTTACCTCAGTTTAAATTCCGGCATATTCTGGATTTTTTGTCCAAATATTGGCCGAAACGTTCTGGTTTCGTTCCGCTCGTTCTGTTTCGGTTAAATAGTGTTTTTTTTTAAATAATGAATAATTTTACAATATCAATCATATATATTGATCCAACCGTTTTATTGAGATGAAATATCATGAGTCTATTGACATATTTATATATTATATTAAAATTTCAGAGCAATCAAAGAATATAATGACCTTGCAAAATTGATGATGACATTCTCGTAATATTACACATATTCATAATTTTTTTAGAAAAATCATTTTATTGTGTCTTTTTTAGATTAAATTGTACAAATATATTTATATATATATATATATATATATATATATACATAAACAGTACAACCTTGAAACGGCATGCCGAAACGCTCTAAAACCGAAACATTTTGTTCCACTTGAAAAAATAAAACACCAACCGAAACGGAATTGACAACCTTGTTTTATATGTCGATAATACTTGCTAAAGATGATGAAGACGATGATAAAGGGGTTTGTTCTAGTTGAATTGACGTTCTTCCCCTGTTGTTTTCTTCCTTTTACTTCTTCCTTTTTGTTCCTTTATTTGTTTTTTCTCCCCCCCTTCCTCTTTTTTTAGGTCAATAGGAGAGAGAGTGATATGGCCTATACATAGGTCTACTTTAGGAAGATTTAGTGAATTAATCTAGGATGCAAATCTTGTTTTTCTGCAATTAGATAAAATGAATTAGGAAAACAAATATTCTTATTGATATTATAATGATTCTGAGGTAGAAAAACATGATTTGCAGCTCAAAACTCAAGTGAGAGAAGCATGGAAACCAACATGAATTTGCATAGAAAAGGAAAAAAAATTGCAAGTGGGGGGGTTTTCCTCACAATGACGATGAACAGTATCATGATAATTAAATCGTGACAGGATTTTGTAGTATTGTTCAACTAAATTGCAGTTCACTTGAACAATAAACACAAAGGCAACATGGTGACTATGCAAAGTGAAAAAGAATGCATGGGGGCTTCCCTAGCAACTAACGGGAGGAGAAGATGTTGTTAGAGCTCATGTGCACGACCGTTGTTTACTGGTTTTGGAGGAGCCATCGACAGGGCTAGTGTTTGTTTGTTTTTCTCTTCTCATTGCTGCTCTCCCTGGCAACTAACGGGAGACGACGATGATGTTGGAGCTCCTACGCATGACCAGTGATCACTGGTTCTAGAGAAGACGCCAGCAGGACTGGTGTTTGTTTGACTTTCTCTTTTTGTTGGAGACGATGAAGATGATGATAAAGGTGTGTTTTACAGGTTGAATGGACGTTCCTTCCCTACAATTTTCCTGTGTTTTTTGTTCTGTTGGCTGCCTTTTTTTGTTCTGTTCCCCTCTTTTCCTTCTTCCTTTTTCCCCCTTGATTATTTTTCTTTTGCCCCCTTTTTAGGTCAGTAAAGGAGGGATATATATAGCCTAGACATAGTTCTATATAGGGAAGATTTAGTGCATTAATGTAGAATGCAAAATCATGTTTTTTTTCCTGCAATTAGATAAACGAAATAGGAAAACAAATACTTTGATTGCCATTCCAATGATTATGAGGTAGAAAAGATGTGATTTGCAGCTCAAAAATCAAGTTAGAGAATCATGAAAATCAATAGGAAATTGTAGAGAAAAAGGAAAGAATTTGCAGGCAGGGGGTTGTTCTGAAAATAACGATGAGCAATACCTATCGTGGCATGAATTTCTACTTTTACACTGGACATTCAATCGGGAATATCTTAAGCTTCTGATATTAAAATCAGGAGATTCAAAAATACAAATTCATTTATATGTACAAGACTACAACTTTGATGAAGGATCCAAAGTGAGAAAAACTATTTTGATTAACAGAATCTGCCCGTAATCTGCTTGATCAAAAATGGTTTTGAAGAATAAAATTCACGACAGCAGCAAAATAATTTTTTAGTGCAAGTTCCGAGGGATTTATCCAACCTTAAACCTATGGTAAAAAAAATAGCAACGCTAGGTCTACGAAAAGAAACAAAATATAATTTTACATGGCAATCAAGAACCATAAATTAATGTGATGTTTTTTGAACCAACCCCTCCTGTTTTTTCAATGAGACTAATTAACTTTCCCAAATTTAAAATTGGTATTTGATTATCTCAATAAATCCTTGAAATATTAAATCAGGTCTCTCTCAAATAAAACCTCCAAACTCCGGTCAGAATCTTTCTTGCGGTAGGATTTTCAACATTTACACTATACATTTGAACGAGAATCTTTTGGGATTCTGGTATCGAAAGCAGGTGATTTAAAAACCCAAATTCATCTATACATACAAGACTGCAAAATTCATGAAGGATCCAAAGTGAGAAAATATCATTTTGAAGAATTGAATCTGCTCGCAATCTACTTGGTCAAAAACCTTTTCAAAGAATAGAATCGTGAAGCTGCAAAATCATTTTTTTAGTGCAAATTTGGAGGGATTTATCCAAGCTTAAACCTATTGTAAAAATCCACGTCGTTGACTTTGCGAAAAGAAAAAAAATATAATCATGTGCAGCGATCAAGCAACATAAATTATTGTGATGTTTCTGAACCAACCCCCTCTGTTTTTTCAACGAGACAATTTCCCAAATTTAAAATTGGTCTATGATTATCTCTATAAATCATCAAAACATTAAATCAGGTCTCTTGAATAAGACTTGCAAACTCGGGTCACAATCATTCTCGCAATAGGATTCTCTACTTTTACACTAGACATTCAAACGAGAATATCTTGAGCTTTTGATATTGAACTCTAGTAATTCAAAAATCCAGAGTCATCTACGTACAGGACTAGAACTTTCATGAAGGATTCATAATGAGAAAAAATCATTTTGAAGAACAGAATCTATCTGCAATCTGCTTGGTCAAAAAGATCTTATAATCTGATTCAGAAACTGAGAATGTCGAGCATCACCATTTGACTAAGAATCTGACATAAAAATCATGGGCTCTACGATCCAATAAAGGTTCAGATAAATTCTTGAACATGTCATGAATGATAGAACATAACCGGGATGGTCAAATATTCCATGAAACCAAGTCAAATTCAAAGTCTAAGTTGAAAGAAAAAAATTGGTATTATAACATAAATGCGACAATATAAAATTGGTGCAAATTATGAAAGATTTATCCAACCTTAAAGACTAGATAGAGAAATAATTATTTTAGCATTTTAAAGATTCCTAATTAATTTAAAAATCCTGACGATTTCAAAAGCAGAAGGCAACGAAGACAAGGTTCAAACATTTTTATTCTCTATTTTTTTCAATCGTCTAGTAACTATGAGCTAAACCCCTATATTTTATTGAAAAAATATTATACATCATCTCCAACGTGGGTGCTAAAAATTTACAATTTTCTGCCTCTTTTATTTATCCTAAAGTCGACGGTGGTGACCATGGCGACCTGCCAAGAACAACAAATACACAACATAACAAAACAAAAGCAAATAATGTCTCATCTCCCTCTTTTCAAATCTGGTTTTTTTTATAACTTCTTCTTCTCCTATACGGACGGCTTCTATTGGTGCTCCATGTGGGACTATTGCTGGCGGAGGCCGCCGAGTGGATTGGAGAAGGCAGAGGGCTGTTGTAGGAGGTAGTCTGTTCTGGGTTTATGGGAATTGTTAGACAAAATAGTTCTCTCGTATACATAATAATATTCAAATAAATAGAAATTCCAAATAAACTGAAATTACTAGGACTCGAACCTCCAAAAAAACTATCGGTTATCAAACCATTAAAGATACATTTAATGTAAGATAAGCATTGCTTACATAAAAAATACAACAAAAATAACAACTTTAGTAGTGTGTGGTGTTTTTTCCTTCCAAGCAACTTGCAAGTTGGCAACTTACGAGTCCTTGGTATTTAGTTAATGAAGTACCATGCTAGGTACTGTTCCATTTTATAATAAAGAAATAAAAAGCAAGAATGAAGACAAAAGATTGTGCATTATACACGTGCCACTGTGTACTGTTCCAATCCTGATCATTATTTCAAATGTTGTCTTCTCCTGATCGATACAATGAATATACCTTATAATTTAATTCAGACCCTTATCATTATTCTAGTTTTCATTTTTTTTATTACGTTAGCTAGCAGACATTACTTCAAGAGCTCTTACATGTGGAGAATCATATTTTCACACGTGAATCTATTTTTGATTTTTATTTATTTTATTTTGATTGCAATCCAAAGTTGAACTTAGAATGCAAAGATAATAATAGGAAGGAAGGCCGCTCTCCCCTCTATAAATAATGTCTCACTTGCTCACTACTTCAATATCTCTCAATCCACTTGTTCCAAACAATGTCTCCAGCTGCCCTGCTCCTACTCTTCTTTCTTACTCTCTCCCTCCACATTAACTTTTCCACCGCTGTCAATTCAATCGGTGTAAGCCGCAGGACATTGGCTGTGGCTGCTGACACTGTCCCTTTCCCAAAGAAAGTTGCCACCTTCCTCCCTAGTGATATTTCTCCACCTACTGAGAAGTATTGGTACTCAAGGTTGCCCAACACTCCATTGCCAAAAGCCCTAGAATATCTTCTACAACGTGGTCATTATCCCTCAATCAACACAGAATTCGCTAATGAAAATGTAAGTGTTGCTTTTTCTGTGAAAAGCTATAAACTATATAGATTTGTCGAGCATGAAAAAGCCATAAAGTCTTCCCTCCCCGACTCAACGATATTCTACCTGTACAACGATATCCATCCAGGTAAAAGGATGAGAATTCGTTTTACTAATAGTGGAACCAAGGTTAGTTTCCTGCCTCGTCTGTGTTGAAATTTGGGTTGAATTCTGGAAAAATTGAAAGAACAGCTACTGTAGCGATTTGTACGGACAAAGGTGGATCAAAGAACACAAACACGCACTGTAGCGATCAAATTCTGGGAATGGCTAAATGTCCAGAATTTGAGAGTAAATTTCCAGAAAAGAAATAACTTAAGAATTCTGTGATTTTGGGAATTAAAGAAACGTAAACATGGGCAGAATTTCGTGTGTGGTTACTGCCATCCCACTCATTTTATTTATAGAACCAAAAACTTACAACGGCTAGTTTTTCAACATTCGGTTACAATTTCCTATTTAACAATGAGTTGACTATAAACTGAAATTAACTAAAAACATTGACTCAGAACACTTAACCAAACTTATTACAATGTGAATTCAATCATAACAATTGATTCTTCAATCTTCAATTCTTCAATCTTCAATTCTTCTACGCACCTGCACTCTGTTCAACTTCTTAGAAAGAACCAGGCGGTCGACCGGTGTAGTTTCTTCTTCCAAGTGGTCGACCGGTTCACTTGGGCAGTTCTGGAATCAACCTTAGATTTCAACAGTCTGGTTGCGGAGTCTATACCATTTTCGAGTGACAAGATACCGGAGATTTTGAAGTACTTTGCCCTAGAAGTCAACTCGAAAGAGGCTCGGGTTATCAGGGATGAAATAGGAGGGTGTGAGGATCCAAACATGGAGGGAGAAGAAAAATTTTGTGCTACATCACTGGAGTCATTAATCGATTTTAGTGTTGAAAGGCTTGGCAGAAATGTTCGGGTGCTCTCCACTGACGAAGGCAAGAAGCAAGAGTATACTGTTTCGGGCAGAGTGAGAATGATCGGGGATGATAAAGCAGCAGTGTGCCACAAGATGAGTTATCCGTACGCAGTGCACTATTGCCATGTAATCGCAGACACAGAGGTATATGAGGTACCGTTAGTGGGTGCTGATGGCACAAGAGTGAAAGCTTTGACAGTTTGCCACCTCAACACATCAGCTTGGAGTCCAGACCATATGGCGTTTAAAGTTCTCAAAATTAAGCCAGGACCGGCTGTTTGTCACTTTCTCGATAGTGATACTCTCATTTGGTTGCCAGCGAAGTATTGAAAAATGACTCCATGATCATAAACTGGTAAAAGCTTGGTATTGTTCAGCAATGGTCCTTAATAACTTAATTTGCTGCCCATACAAATGTCATATATGGCTGTTTACAATTTGTATGTACTTCCGGTTCCTTCCCCGTTTTCGTAGCTGTTTGTGTTTTTCATATACATGTAGCCCTTCCACCTTGTTCTCGTGGAAGTCCAAGATGTTAATTAGCGATTTGCTTAATAAGAAGGTGATCCTGAAAAACCCGCCTTATTATCAGGTTAATTTGGAATTATTATTCAAAGTTTATAATCCTCGACCCTACGTCTCTTATTTACTCAATAGATTCAAGTGAAGTTCCCTTATGTATGGTAAAGCTACTGGACATGCATGTCAAGCTTTTTCTGGAGAGACGCTTTCTCTGTGTTGTAGTTGTTTTCACTAACATATATAGTTGTCAAGCTAGGAGTTACGAAGTTAGGAACGTTTCACTCTCGAAGATCCTTGATATTTTTTTATGAAATCTCATAATTAATATATATATATCTATATATATGTGTGTGTGTGTGTGTGTGTGTGTGTGTGTGTTTTTATTCTTTTTACACAATAATTTTTAATATGTTCGGAGACTATTGAAAGTTATTTCTATAAGTTTTGTATGCCTGATAAACTCTATGAATTAATTGTTAAAGATAAGAGTTTTTGCATTTTATGTTTCAGAGTTTGCTTTTTGTGATAGGTTTTTCACTAATTTATAGTTTTATAATGTGAATGTGGGCTGAATCAAAGTTAAAAATTACATGTCAAGCATTCCAGGAAGATACTATTGGAAGAAATTTGATTCATTTGAACTTCTAATCAAACCTGTAAAATCAGGTCAAAATCCTCTTGCATCATGATTTTCAACTTTTGCACTACACATTCGAACGAGCATATCTTGAGCAGAAATCTTGGCCAGATAAAATCTTTTTTAATGTGAAAATTAGGATGCAATCTATAGGTTGAGATTGATTTTTTGATCCGATGAGGAAACTAACAATTTTGACTCTCATCGGAGATGAGAGTGACATACAAAATATAAAATTCAGAATCCAAAAAAATGTACAAATAAATCCTATAATATTCATGAATGAAAGAATATAGATGGAGTGGTCAAATATTGCAAGAAACCAAGTCAAAAACAAAGTCTAAATTGAAATAAAACCTAAATTACAATAGATTGGTGACAACAACAAAGTTAGTTTTCAACACAAATTCTGAGAGATTTTATCAACCTTAATGATCAGATAAAGGAGGAAGAGTTAAGTAACATTAAAGAATCCTAATAAAGAGTATAGTCTTAATGAAATACAAAAGCTAAGAGAGGGAATAAAGGAACTAAATCACAATATAAGTAGCTAATCTCTCTTTCCTCCTAAAGAGCAATTTTCTTCTCTTTTCTGTGTTGATTTTCCAGCAACTATGAAAGGTAATAGTCATCATCTTAATTACTAAGTTATGAGAAGTAACATTATCATTGTAATTCTTTCATATTCAAGTACTTATTTATCTGTATTTTAGAATTATGTTATTAATTCTATCCATGCTTATTGAATTGTTTTGAGATGGTATATATGTGTTTTCTAGTTTTTTTCAATCCGTAATTATTCTTAGAGACTGGAATAAGAAGCAAGCAAAAATAAGTTAATTTGATTGTTGCAATTATCACTTAAATTTATTAGGGAAGAATAAATTATTTTAAATTGGTCAAGTTTTTGAATGGTTGCTTAGAATAAATATAGACTTTGCTCTAAAGGCTACTACTAAGTGAATTAGAATTGCTTTTTAATATTTAATTTTCTTGATGGTAATGAATTGATTAAGAAGTTTTATCTAGTTAATTTACTCTTATTCTCCTTGATTTCTCTTCGCTTCAAACGACATCAAATTTATTTTCTTAAATTGAAAGGATATTTATTTTACTTCGATGATCAATATATTTTATAAGAAGAGATGTCTACACTTTTGAACTGAGTTAAAAACATATCGATTTATCATTTTTATTGTTAGAATTTTGTTTCTTTAATTTTGATTAAAAATCCCATAACCATTTTTAGTCAATATCTTGTATGAAAATTAAGTAAAAATTTCCGTGGGATTCGACTTGATCTTCACCATCATACTATGAAATATTGTTTTTCTGCTAGTAAAACCAGAATTAATATTTGGAGGTTTGGATGATGGATCAAAATCCATATATGCTTGGAGGTATCTTTTCTAAGAATTCTCTCCAAAATAGAAAGATCAATGCTTGAAATAAAGAATTCTCTCAAACTCTTTGTACGAGTCTGTTTTTTTTTTAACTAAATTTTGATGTTATATTAAAAAATAATTTCATTTAAAAAATTAAATTATTAAAATTTTAAAATATAATTTATATTATATCCTAACTATGTTAAAAGTATGGTTGAGATTACCCTACCAGCCGGTTAGAAGAATAAGGATTTTGAAATGCATAATAAAGGTAGGAAAATATAAATTACCAGCATGATGCGTGACAGAAACAGAGGGGTGAGATGACGCTGACAAGATATCGCACACCAGAAAATCATTGGGTCGAGAAATCTGCACCAGAAATGTGAGCATTCAAGCTGTGGCTCCAAAACAAAATCATATGATTAGAAGACAAACTTGTTTGAATAAGATACCTGAAGTTGATTATTATGGCATTGATGTGCACACCACAGGATAGGAATCATTGCTGATATTGTTGTATAAAAAACATGGCAACGTATCCACAATTATACCTATGAACCAATCGATGGCCCGTTGCTAGTGCTGTGAGTTTATCAAACCAGACAAAAGGTTAGGGATTATTCTTCCAACTTTCAGCTTATCAAGCCAAAAAACAAGGGTAGTAACATCAAAATCTTATCCGCATTGCTAGAATCGTTGTTAAAGCCAGTTCCTTGGTTACATCTTGCCCAGAAATATTATGAATGTATCTGGGTTGATGAAAGATATATAAAAATTAAAAAGAAATTGTCCCTGCATGGAAGAAGTTTTTGGCATGCAACTCACTCCTTTATCAGCCGGTGACCAGTGCTCCTGTAGGCTTTAACCTGCACCTCACTCCTTTATGGGTCAATTGCAGAGTTATAATTCCTCCTCCATTCATGCCTCGTCTTAACCAAATTATGATCGAGAGAGAACCCCACAATTAATATTGATGCTTCGGCCAGTTGCCGGCTGCAGCAATATCACATCGATCTGTGCCTGTTAGCTTTAGATATGAGATCGGGGGAGTATGTTTGGAGGTGTGTGATTCTGTACGCAATCCAACTTTTGTATGATTGGAGTAGAGAAACATGCAGGACTTCAAATTAGTGTTGATTTATGCTCATCGGTACTCAAGGTTGCCCAACACTCCACTGCCAAAAGCCCTAGCATATCTTCTACAACCTGGTCATTATCCCTCGATCACCACAGAATTCGCTAATGAAAATGTAAGCGCTGCATATCTCAAAGAACCTATAAACGAGGGTATCATAAAAAAACCATGAAGTCTTCCCTCCCCAACTCAACGATATTCTACCTGTACAACGATCTCCATCCAGGTAAAAAGATGAAAATTCTTCTTACGGACAGTGGAACCAAGGTTAGTTTCTTGCATGCCTCGTCAAGTCGCAGAGTCTATACTGTTAGAGTGTATATTCTGGAATACTGAAAGTATATTCTAGAATGTAGTATAGAGTATTATATAAAGCTGTTAGTAGCACAAGGTTTGTATGCAGAAATATTACAACAGAATATATTCAAGATTTCCTTCTCTCTCTCTCTCTCTCTCTTCTTCTCTGCACAATTTCTTCACTCTTTTACTAATCTCTACATGGTATCAGAGCTTCTATGCTAGCGCATTGATCCAAGCTTCCGCAATGTGATCCTTCAATGGATCATTAAAAAAAAAAAAAAAAAAAAAAAAGCAGCAGAGTGAAAAACACCGTGAAGAAGTAGCGAAGAAAGTGTCATCACACACCATTTCAATTCTTCAGCTGGTGAAACACATCTTGAAGAAACCTCTGTTTTGAATGGGCGACACAGAGAGTTGCGGCAGTAGATCAGTGGATTTAGTGTCTCGAAACCAGATGATGTGAATGAATGAGAGAGCAGATGATGTTATTATGCACAAGAGATTGTTGCAGTTGGCACATAATCCAGACACTTTGCCAAAACTCATCTCAATCACAGCGTCCACATCGTCTCATCAAGCAAAAGCAAAAAATCATTCCAGTCACTCAAAGCAAAATCAGATCTCCAAGGTGTAAAAAAAAAAAAAAAAAAAAAAAAAAAAAAAAAAAAAAGGAGCAATCGAGGGAGAGGAGAATTAATTTACCAGAGGTGTGGGCAGTCTTCGGTCCTGGAGTCGCTGGCACGGTATTTGGCGTGAGATGGTGGTTCTGGAACAATGCTGTTGTGAGTGGAGATTGAAGCTCTGGCTGCATCCACGTCCAAACCCTTGACCTCAGCATTGCTCTCAGCATTCTTGAGAGTCAGATGAGCACCTCTCCCGGCATTGTATCGATTGTCATCCCTGTTATACTCCTCAAGCCAACTCTCCTCTTCACATGCAGTCAACCATTTCTCAACCTTTTCAAGATCTCCTCCAGTTCCGACCTGGCAGACTTGGCAGGCTAGCGTCCTTGTCTTGCAAGACTTGAATCACCAGGACATGCTTCTGCGAAAGATGCCATTTCATCTGGACGCAAGGGTCGTTTATCCGTTTCCACAGAGATCAAAGAAAGGCTGGCAAGATGAAGTGCAAATTTTTGGCAGATAAGAGATGAAGAGGCTGAGGCGGCTGAGAGAGGAATAAGCTGTGAAAACCTAGATTTTATGTTTTGGTGTCGTGATGTCGTCCGTGTGTGCTGCTGTCGTTTGTGTGCTTTGTGTTTTGTGTGTCGTTTTATGCCTTTCATCCTCCCGTTTTGTAACAAAAAAAAAAAAAAAAAAAGAGATTAAGAAAAACTTAATCCAATGAAGAAGAAGAAGAAGAAGAAGAAGAAGAAGAAGAAGAAAATGAATTCTTACACAGATTAAGAAATTCATCGGCAAAAACTTCAGAAAAGCTGAAGAAAAGCTGAAGAAAAACTTCAGAAAAGCTGAAGAAGCCAAATGAAATCCTTCAGAAAAAAAAAAAAAAAAAAAAAAAAAAAAAAAAACTGAAGTAGATAAATGAAATTCCGGTCAAGAAATAGACCGAAGAAATTCCTTCTCTTCTCTCATTTACATACTGTTTGTCAAAAAAAATTAAGTACTCTTGTATTTCATTGTCATTGTTGCAATCTCATGCTTGGTTTATCAAAGCATGAGATTGAGGGGGGATGTTAGAGTGTATATTCTGGAATACTGAAAGTATATTCTAGAATGTAGTATAGAGTATTATATAAAGCTGTTAGTAGCACAAGGTTTGTATGCAGAAATATTACAACAGAATATATTCAAGATTTCCTTCTCTCTCTCTCTCTCTTCTTCTCTGCACAATTTCTTCACTCTTTTACTAATCTCTACATATACCATTTACAAGTGACAAAATTCCAGAGATTTTGAAGTACTTCGTGTTGAAATCTGGAAATTATGATTCCAGGTCTGCGAAGATTTACAAGCTGAAGGAGATGAAGAATTGAAGAATTGAAGACATTGTAATCATGTTATAGTGCTCTGTTTCTAATTCATATTGTATTAGTCGAATAGTCAAACTTTGTTAGTTAATTCAGTTAAAGGTTGACTTTGTATTTTGTTGACTTTGTCAATTCAGAATTTTCTGGATTATAGCCGTTGTAATGTTTTGATTCCTATAAATAAAATCAATGGGATGGCAGTAACCATAAGAAACTATTCTGCCCATGTGTGTTTGTTCTTTCTAATCAAAACAATAGAAATCTCAAGTTCTTAGTTTCTGGAAAATTTCTCTTCCCAGTTCTTGATCTCCACAGTACCAGTTCTTCAGGTTTTTTGAGCATTTGTCCGTACAAATCTCTACAGTGTCTGTTTTTATGTTTTTCTCAGAATTATTCCTCAAAATCCAACATGGTATCAGAGCAGAATAGGTCTTAGAAAAGGGATTGATAAGAGAAACACACGAGTGATTTGAAAAAAAAGTGAGCTTGTTCAAGATTGAATCAAATCTTGAAAGGGAAAGAAGGAAGTTTTTCTAAATTGGCAGATTTTTAAAATCAAGAAGTTAGTCTTGATTTGTTCTTTAAAAGGATAAACAATTGATAAAGATTCATCAATTGATATCCTAGTTCTCCATTCGTTGAAGCCTTGAACGAAAATTGCAAGAAAAGCTGACAGTCATGGATTCTGCATTCTCCTCAAAATCGCCAGTCTTCACAGGGGTGAATTATGGAGTATGGGCAGTGAAGATGAAGATATACCTGAAAGCGTTCGATTTGTGGGATGATGTTGAGAATGAAAGGGAACTAAATCCCCTGAACAATGATCCAACAATGAACCAACTAAGGTATTTCAATGAACAAAGAGCAAAGAAGTTCAAAGCCCTTACTTGCATTCACAATGCAGTAAGTGAGGAAATCTTCTCTAGGATCATGGCGTGTGAAACAGCTAAGGAAGCTTGGGACAAATTGAAGGCTGAGTTCCAAGGTGATGAGAAATCCAAGAGGATGCAGATCCTGAATTTGAAAAGACAATTCGAGAGTTTAAAGATGAAAGAATCAGAAACTGTCAAAGAGTTTTCATCGAATGTGTCAAAGATTGTAAACCAAATGACCCTGCTTGGAGAAGAAATTCAAGAAGCAAGAGTTGTGGAGAAGGTTCTGGTCAGTTTACCAGAAAAATTTGAAAACAAGATTTGCTCATTGGAGGAGTCTAAAGATTTTACTACAATGAGTCTTCAAGAACTCATTAATGCCTTGCAAACTGTGGAGCAAAGGCAGGCATTTAGACAGGAGAATACAAGTGAGGAAGCCTTTACTGTTGGATTTAAAGGTAGAGCAAAGTTCCAGAATTCCCAGAATTCACAAGTGTTCTTCAGAAATCCAGAAAACGGGTCCAGTTCTGGAAACTCATGGCAGAGGAGAAATTGGCCAAATAATCAAACACAAGGCAACAACTTCAATGCAAGGTGGAAGGAAAGAAGAGAGCCACTTCCCACCTGCAAGTACTGTCAAAAAAACAATCATCTTGAGTCATCTTGTTGGCTCAAGAATGCACAATGCCGAAAATGTAAGAAGTTTGGTCACATAGAAAAATTTTGCAATGAAGACAATGCAAACCAAGCTCAAGCTGCTGAAGTGGAGGAGACCAAAGAGGAAATGTTATTCACAACCACTGAAGCACACAAATGCAACAAAACTGAGGTAAACAATCAAACTTGGTTAATTGATAGTGGTTGTTCAAACCACATGTCTGCTGATTTGAGCTTGTTTGAAAATCTTGATACAAACTATAAATCTAGAGTCAAGGCTGCTAATGGACAGTATGTAGGTGTTGAGGGCAAAGGTGAAGTTAAAATTGACACTCTAGCTGGGTTAAAAGAGTTTGAGAACATCTTATATGTCCCTGAAATTGATCAAAACCTCATTAGTGTAGGCCAACTACTTGAGGATAAATTCTCGTTACTGTTCTTAAATGGCATTTGCACGATCAAAGATGATCAAGGTGTCACTTTATTTACTGCAAAAATGTCTAATAGATGCTTTAGTATTCAACTAGAACACCAAAGCACAAATACAAACACAACTGTTGAAAATGAAGAAGGAGAAGCAGATGCAGATTCATCTTGTGAAAGTGTTGAATTAGCTGACGAGTACAATTACAACTATGATGATTATGTTAATGAATCCATGTGGGGAGATGAACAGAGGTCAGAAAGGAAACATGAGAAGTTAGAGGATTATGTGAATATAGATTCACATATCTTGTGCACTTCTGAGATTGCTGACATTGATAGTGATGGAGTAGCTGAAATGAGTGTTACAAGTTCATATTACTTGGATCATGAGTATTATGACAATCCTGAGCATTTGAAAGAGCTTGGTGATATAGATGTTGGGAAATATGTTGCCAGTTCTAGTGTTGCATTCAACCTTGATACAAAGCAAGTAAAGAGGAGTCGAGAACTAGATTTAAGTGCAAGTACTGAAAAATTTCGTGCATATATATACTCTTCACCTTCAGTGGTTGATTTGGATGGTGATGGGAACGTGGACATTCTTGCTGGAAATTCATTTGGCTGGTACTATGTTCTAGATCATCATGGAAATATTTGGAAAAATTTACCTCTGGAAATGGCTGAAATTCAAGGTGCTGTAGTTGCAGCTGATATCAATGATGATGAAGAATTGGTTGCTGAATTTAGAACCAATATGAAAGGCAAGGTTGAAATAAATGAACTTGGACCTTTAGCCTATTGTTTGGGAATAAAACAATGTGAAATGGAGATAAAGTATTGCTGCTCAAGAGAAAAGTTAACTGACTTGATTACTTTAGCAAAAGAAAGATTTGAAAAACTCAGAAGAATGGTGGGAATGTGCAGTCCAGGAATCAAGGGGGAGTGTTGAAATCTGGAAATTATGATTCCAGGTCTGCGAAGATTTACAAGCTGAAGGAGATGAAGAATTGAAGAATTGAAGACATTGTAATCATGTTATAGTGCTCTGTTTCTAATTCATATTGTATTAGTCGAATAGTCAAACTTTGTTAGTTAATTCAGTTAAAGGTTGACTTTGTATTTTGTTGACTTTGTCAATTCAGAATTTTCTGGATTATAGCCGTTGTAATGTTTTGATTCCTATAAATAAAATCAATGGGATGGCAGTAACCATAAGAAACTATTCTGCCCATGTGTGTTTGTTCTTTCTAATCAAAACAATAGAAATCTCAAGTTCTTAGTTTCTGGAAAATTTCTCTTCCCAGTTCTTGATCTCCACAGTACCAGTTCTTCAGGTTTTTTGAGCATTTGTCCGTACAAATCTCTACAGTGTCTGTTTTTATGTTTTTCTCAGAATTATTCCTCAAAATCCAACACTTCGCACTAGAAGTCAACTCAAAAGAGGCTCAGATTATCTAGAGACAAAATTCCAGAGATTTTCTAGATAGTGATACTCTCGTTTGGGTGCCATAGAAGAATAAAAAGATGACTCCATGCATGACCTTAAGTAAAAGCTTGGTATTGATCAGCAGAGGGCGATAATAAGTTTGCTGCCTTGTTGTCGTAGCTGCTGTTTATAATATGCATGTACTCCCGGCCCGGCCCGGCCCTTCCCTGTTGTCGTGGCTGCTGTTTATGTTTCCTATATGTTTGCAATTTGGTTAATAATAAGATGATCCTGAAAAAACAGCCTTATAAGGTTTGGATATCTACTCTACAGTACTGTGTTCCTTACATGAGTCAATCTAGTTACTGAATTATGAAAAATATTAAACATGTAATATAAATTACTCTTTATTACACATGTAATTATGGGTTTAATGAGTCATAATTTTGAAAAAGCTTAATGGCAGTCTGAAAACATAAATTATCTATTGATTAACAAAAAGATCCTGAAAAACCTGAGCCTTGACAGGCTTTGAATTATCTATTGAGAACCTTGTCAGTGCTATTTTCTAGGTACTGGTACCTCCCTCACCAGAATATATATTCTTCTGTGCTGGCCAGATTAATAGAAATAGTTATTGCAGGGTGCTAGAGAAGAAGTTGATGGCGTCATGGCGCGATGCTTTGGCCAGTGGCTGGCTTGCTGCGTTATCCCATCTGTGTCTATCAGGTAATTCTGTTTTTTTTTGTGCTGTGAAGTAAGAGATGGGACAGTTTGGATGATCTGTGTGCTTCATGTCTTTGATCCTACTTTTATATGAGTTGAGGGTATAAAACAGGACTTCAAAGCTGGTTTTTGTTCCTGTTCATCAGGACTGGGTTTGTTTCTGCGGGTTCCCGGCCGGAAGGGGGCCATAGGGGAAGCCTCTACATTCAGCTCAAAACTTGCTCAATTTATTAACTATATTATTTTCTCAGTTAATTTTATATTTTAGCTTGATTTACAGTGCTTATTTTTCTATTTAAATTAAAACTTTAATCATTATTATCCAATAAAAAATTATTTAAGAAGCTATAATTCTCAAAATATCTTGAGAGGAACCTGTTAGAAAAGAATTACTTGGTAACAAAACTCCCTGGATCCATTTTACCAAAAATCTTGTTTTTTTTAATCATAGATGATTTGAAAATCACGTGTCGAAGTTTTATCTATGTTGTCAAATTGGGTTGAAATCAAAATCGCTTTAAAATTTAAAACAACATTTTATGATCATCAAAGCATATTTATTTTTTATTCGAGGAAACTTTATTTTCAAAAAGCATATTTTATGAGCTTAAATGAACAAGTAAAATTCTGGTTATCCCAGATTCTTATGAGAGATACACGTCCTGACTCGAATTCAAAACCTATTATACAAATCTCAATTTTTTTACCATTACATCACTCCCTTTGGAGATCATCGAAGCATCATCACCAAACTAAAAAAACACAATACGCAAATCAAATGAATTATTTTGGAAGATTCTGGGAAAACAAGCAAGAAAAGAGGTGTGGGATCCATGTATAGACAGAATTTGCTTTATTCTTCCCGCAGATACTCACATGCCTGAAGATACGTTTGTAAAAGATAATCATGGCAAACATAGAACAAGCAGCCCCCACAAGTCCTTGTTTGTTTGTCCCACCAAGCAACTTGTAAGTTGGCAATGCTTGTAATAGTATTTGTCTATTCAAGGACCAGACTATAAATATATTGTTCCATTCTGTGCCTCAATTCAAAATAAAAAATAAATAAATAATGAATACAAAAAGGTTTGATTCTTCCCGTCATTTTAAATACTATTTTCTATGCTTGGTATGATGGATGCATTGTATCTTACGCTAGAATTTGTCATAATTTCGTTTAGATAGATATATTTATCATTATTCTCCTTGTATATTTTATTAGTTTTGATTTGATATAAATTTATTCTTCATCTTATTCTTTCAAAGTTTTTTTTTTTTTAAAAAAAGATGGTTGGATGTGTATTTTAAAAAGCTAGTTTTGACGCTAATTTCTTCCTTTTAGTATAGTCAATCAAAAGGGTAGATCTCTTATTTATTTAAGACTATATTAAATTCCTTTTGAAATTATATAATCCACACTCAAAATAGTTTTAAACCTGAGATTTCATTAGAATATTTGAATTGAATGACACTTCAAAAACATTCTCATTATAAAATAAAAAGAAAGACAAATAATTCATCGTGCTTATTATATTGTCAAAAATTGAACTTAATTAAAACAATACAATAATAGAGCATTTAAGAAATCAAATCAAAAACTAAAAAAAATAAAAACTTGGTTAACAATAGTTTTTAAGAATATTATGTATTTTTTTCTGTTTTGATAATCAAATTTTATTTTATAACTTTATAGTTATTTAAAGAGTAATTTATTATTTATTTAAAAAGTTAATAGATATTCATTAATTTTTCGAGCTACAAGAACGAGTTTTCATACCAGCTATGAATTCTCTAATTTTAATTAGAGTTACAAAAATTAAACAAAGTTGATCTAAGTATTAAAAAATAAAATAAAGAAAAGAAGTGGACTATTATAATTTGATCATAAAAACCCAAGCAAACTTAAATAAAATCCTTACAAAATTCACTGATTTTTTCTTTAAAAAAATATTTTTGTATAAAACATTTTTTTTATAAAACAAAATTTAAATTCATTCGAAAGGTTTTTAAACTATATTTTTAATTTGAATATTCTATTTCGAAAATATTAAAAATTATATTTTGAGTAGTGAAAGTTGTCACTAAAATAATGTGATCAATTAATCACAAACCAAAACCCAAGCAGCCCACAGAAAAAGGGGAAAGGTATCTCAGACAGACAAGGGAATTTGTTTAGATCTCAGTTAAGCAAAAAGTTAGATGCACAGTCAGCTAGAGAGAGAGAGAGAAACTCTAAACTAAATCTAGATAGAGAGAGACAAAATGACTCGTGTCCATGTCCTAAAAGAGAATCTAGTCTATTCATCATAGACTTAATTACAACTTAGTCCCTATAACTTATTAAAACTAATTAATTAAACCTTGTAGTATATAAACATAATTAAATACTCCTTTGTTAATCCATTAGTTTTTTTTTTTTTTTTTAAATCCTTCTTCTTTTTTGTTAAATTTCTTCGGCTTCGCTACTTCTATTTTTTCTAGTATATTTGTCAAGAAAAAAATAAATTAAATAATAACATAAATTTAATTAAAGGACTGATATGTAAATAAATTGAAGTACATATTATTTAACCAGATTTAATCTGGTGGATTGACTCAGACCTAGACAATTCAAGACTTAATACTAGATAGATTTATAAAAAATTAGAAGGAAATTGATCTGGTTAAACCTAAATGACTTCATCAAAACCTGATTTTTTTTAACTCAGATATAGACAGTTCAAGACCTCATGCTAGATAAATTTATAAAAAAATTAGGAGAAAATTGATCTGGTCAAACCTAAGTAACCTAATTAACACAGTTCTTGGACTGGGTCATATACCAACAGGGCTTAATAACTTTGAATTTAAGAAAATCTGCATTAGTAGATAATTTATGAAACTACAAATACTAATGAATTAGTATTTTCATACTATAAGGACTAAGTTATAGTTCACTCATTCATCAGAATCAGACAGCGCAAAAAGTCTTCTTTCTCATCACTAGATAGAAAAGGGAAGAGGGATTCAAGACCCAAGACTGAAGCTTTATCTTGAGTCCTTTTGAACCCACTTCAGGTTTAGCGTTTCTAACCATGGATGATCAACCAAAACCCTCATCGATTAGTGCTCCACCACTATCATCAAGGCCTAAATGGGTGCTTCCTTACAAGACCCAGAACTTAAGAGACCATTACAACTTAGGGAGGAAACTTGGTCAAGGCCAGTTTGGTACAACTTTTCTTTGTACGCATAAAACCTCAGGCATCAAGTATGCTTGCAAGTCCATACCAAAAAGAAAGCTTCTTTGCAAAGAAGATTATGAGGATGTGTGGAGGGAAATCCAGATAATGCACCATTTGTCAGAGCACCCACATGTTGTTAGGATCAGTGGGGCATACGAAGATATTTCTTGTGTTCACTTGGTGATGGAGCTTTGTGAAGGAGGTGAGCTTTTTGATAGGATTGTTAAGAAAGGGCATTATAGCGAAAGAGAGGCTGCTAAATTGATGAAGACTATTGTTGGGGTTGTTGAGGCATGTCATTCACTTGGTGTCATGCATAGAGATCTTAAGCCCGAAAACTTCTTACTTCATAATGTTGAGGAGGATGCTCCTCTTAAGGCCACTGATTTTGGGCTTTCTGTGTTCTACAAGCCAGGTCTGGTTCCTTCACTTCTTGCGTGTTGCCTTTTTTCCCATTTTTCTATATGTTTTGCTTGTGTCTTCTTTGGTGGGTTTTATTTTTCTTCAGATTTAGTGTTTGTTTCGTTGCTCTCGATTGAATTTACATTTGGGGTTGCCTGCTTACTTGACTGTTTAAGACACGCCTGATTAAGATTTTGATCTGGGATTATGTGTGTGTTCATTCACTGTATGTCCAAAACACTTGCTATCTTTATATTTACAACATTAGTTGGGAGTGATTTTTATAATTGGGACTTTACTAATACAATTGATCATCACTAAGACACTAATGTCTCTGGCTCCATGATGCACAATCTCTTGAAATGCTTTTGGATTGAACACCAAATTTTCAATGAGCTTGTTTCAAGGAGTGATTGATCCCTTCATTCAGAAATGTGACCCTTGAAATCTTGAAAATGAGAGTCTTGGACATTGACCATTCAAAATGAATCTGCATCATTTTTCTGGTCAAGCATTTAATAAGGGATTTGAATACTTCCTTGCTTGAAGTATTTGAATTTCTCTCGAAGGGGGGCCCAATCTGGGACATTGCTTTGTTGGACAAAAGAGCCTTTGCCAACTATCTCAGCGGGCTCCTAGCAATCAATGTTTCAATAATTAACCAAGAAATACATAACTACAATGTGGTTGTGCTTCAAAGACTTTGTTTCTGCTCCCTCGACCAAAGTTATTTGATGCTCAATACTCTCCATTCTAGTACACTCTAAGATGAGATAATTGCTTGCCAGTACCTCATACGATCCTTCAACATGTTTGCACAAAGTTGATTATTTTTTTTGTAGCTATTTTAGTTCTTGTGTTGGTCTGTGTTGAATGAATTAAATTTGATTCATTTTTTAGAGGTTCTGGCAGTGCATGTTTCAACTCTCCTCTCCCTCAACCATTTCAGTTATTCTTCCAGCTTTCTTTATTTTTTCTCTTTTCCTCTTGTTGAAATCCTGAGTGGTCTCATCTTAAGGTTTTCTCAAGTCTGATTATTAAAATTTCTCTCGCACCTCATCTATAGATGGACATATTGGCCTCGTATAGGTATATCAGATTCCTGTGCAAATATCTTTTACACATTTTCTTTGGGGAAAAACAATTCCTTTGGTTTATTGTAAGCTTCTGCAACCTGGGAAACAACTTCTGTCCTGTAATTTATGGTATGCGTATTTGCCTGCATGTGCCTGTAAACTTCATGGCAATGATTCTGAATAAATATAAATCTTCAAAGTGGATTACTGTCAATTATTGCGTCACATTTCAAAATTATGAGTTTTTTGTCCTCATTGCTTCGAAACCATTGCTATTTAACACAACCTTATCATCATTTGATATTGTGGTCTGCCTCAGTCTGACATACGTAATTTTGTGGATTTTCAGGCGAAACTTTTTGTGATGTTGTTGGGAGTCCATACTATGTAGCACCAGAGGTATTGCGCAAACATTATGGACCTGAAGCAGATGTATGGAGTGCAGGAATTATTTTGTACATACTATTAAGTGGTGTGCCACCTTTTTGGGCTGGTAATAATTTGTAAATTCATGTACTGATGACAAATCAAGTTCTGGATAGGGATGGTTACTAAGAATTGAGTTTTTGTGCTACTGACGTTTACTAACAGTATTTTTTTTCTTCGTTTACTCTGTTATAAATGTCAGAAACTGAAATCGGGATCTTCAAGCAGATATTGCAAGGCAAATTAGATTTTGAATCTGAACCATGGCCTAGTATTACAGACAGTGCCAAGGATCTGATCAGAAAAATGCTTGAACGGAATCCAAAGAAAAGACTTACTGCTCATGAAGTACTCTGTAAGACTCTTCAATTTTCTTTAAACAGGGATTTAGGAATATTAGGCTTAAACAAGTTGCAGTACAGTGATTATTGATGGATGTTGGTATATCATGATACCTATGTGACCTTTGGTGCAGGCCACCCATGGATTGTGGATGACAGAATTGCCCCAGATAAACCTCTTGATTCAGCTGTTTTATCGCGGCTGAAACAGTTTTCTGCAATGAACAAGCTTAAGAAGATGGCTTTGCGTGTAAGTTTCTTGCAGATGTTTAGTAGTTTTCTTTGAATATATTATTGGTTCCGATGAAGAAACTATGAATAAATCAACTACATTGATTATTAAGTAAACTGATTATGTCACCTCTAAAAATCCAAGGCGTGATGATGCTTCAACCATTTTCATGACAACTACTTTATCTGGTGGTCCCTTTAGTGACTTCTGTGCTCGCATACACGTGGAAAAGAAAGTGCCTGCATACACATAGATAAGAAAAGTCAACAGTCCTTAATAACATCATATTTAACATTTTATTGGAGCCATTCTCCAAAAGATCATTAACTTAGTTATCAAATCAAACTAAGTATCTTACTTGTAATGGACTCAATACGATCATGGAATGTTTAAGAAACATGAAAATAATATAAATAGAGGGATACTGGATATATAGTACTCTACTTGCTTAAGTTTTAGATCGTAGTTGCTTAACATATTCAATGAAATTTTAGTTTTTTTCATTTGTTTGCTAACTCAGCACTCTTAATTTTGATACCCGGAACAAACTTATACAGACTCACTGGCACCCACTCGTGCACATATGCGTGTATCTTTGAGTGTAGATATGTTTGCTTGTTGTAATGCTGACCTCAACTTAACTGATGCATAGTGATTCTTGTAATGAATTTTAGGTCATAGCTGATAGGCTTTCTGAAGAAGAGATTGGTGGTTTGAAAGAGTTGTTCAAAATGATAGACACAGACAACAGTGGAACAATAACTTTTGATGAATTAAAAGATGGATTAAGGCGAGTTGGCTCTGAGCTAATGGAGTCTGAGATAAAGGATCTGATGGATGCTGTAAGAGAACTTGCTCGAATCCTCTATCGTTTCTGTTTTGTTTTTTCAACTATTCAGTTCACTTGAAATTGAACAAGTGCATGCTTTGTGGGTATTTTTGGCAGGCTGATATTGACAACAGTGGAATCTGTTTTGTTTTTTCAACTATTCAGTTCACTTGAAATTGAACAAGTGCATGCTTTGTGGGTATTTTTGGCAGGCTGATATTGACAACAGTGGAACAATTGATTATGGCGAATTTCTTGCTGCCACTGTGCACTTGAATAAACTGGAGAGAGAGGAAAATTTAGTGTCTGCTTTCTCATTCTTTGACAAAGATAGCAGTGGATACATAACCATTGACGAGCTTCAACAAGCCTGCAAAGAGTTTGGCTTAAGCGAGCTCCACCTTGATGAGATGATTAAAGAAATTGATCAAGATAATGTAAGTCCATTCTGCAACTGTCATTCCAATCTTTCGCCTCGTAAAATCAAGAATTTCGGAGCTTTGCTCGGATAAATCATTTAGAAGGACATAACATTTGTTTTGGAGCTTCTGACAACATGTGATCATGAAAATTGCATTGCAGGATGGACAAATAGACTATGGTGAATTCGCTGCAATGATGAGGAAGGGCAATGGAGGAATCGGGAGGAGAACAATGAGAAGCACATTTAGCTTGGGAGATGCCCTAGGACTCACTGCCAATGGATCTCAAACATCTGATTGATGCTCAGATAAACTATGTTTAACACTCTGCCATACTCTTATGAAAATATTGGCTGATCTTAATCTTTATGAATGGCCTGGCCAAATTTTGCTTCTCTGTTTCATATATCTGACTAGTTTTACATGCGCTCCCTTGAAAGCTGCGGCTAAATCCATACCGAGCATGTTGTGGCAGAGAAAACTACAACTCAGGGAAGTTATTGATACGGGCATGTTCCATGAAAGAGGAAGCCTGTAATATTAGCGCTCAACAAAGCTGGCAATGAATATATAGAAACATGTATACAAATACTTACGAAATTTATCCCTCGGTGAATATTGATAGTTTTCTGCATGGTTTGACAAGATCAAACCTGTTCTGACCCAGTAAAAACAAGTTGACTCAACGAACCAACTTCAATTTTTTTTAATTTTTTTTATCCAAAATAGAATAATATTTTTTGGTCCAAAACAATATAATTTTATTTTAAAGAAACTAAAATGGGGTTGTTTAAGGATTACCTAATAAATCTATAACCCGGTTTTGGGTCAGATCACATCCCGGGCCAAGTCTGATATTGAAGGCTTTGGTTTAACTGTAGGTCTGGTGTATTGGTTTTCTAAATTAATTTAACTTCAATTATTATTTTTACTTTTTTGAATATTTTGACGTCAATATATTTTTTATACTGCACTGAACGAGTAGAGAAATGGTCCATTTTGGAATGATGTTGAAGATACGAATAGCGGTTGCATGAAGTGTAAGTTCTGTGGGCATTTATTTGCCAAGGAGAGAGATGGCATGGTGTTTCCATTTGTGGTCAGGTGCCTAGAGAAGTTCAAGAAGCTACCTTCCTAGCTATCCATGGTGGCAGCAGAAGACAAAATCTTAGCAAGTTCAAGCAATGCAAATGATTATGCCATTCCCACCAGCCCACAAGAACGAAACAAATTGATGGATTTGTCGGAAACTGATATGCTTGACAAGGCAAGCCATCTCCGCCCCTTTCTCTTGAAGAAATGATTATATATCCAATTTGCGCGAGTAGTGATCATTTTTGTCAAGATGGGAAAGATCAGGAATCAGAGTAAACAAGCATCCATCCAGAAGCAAGAACATTAACATATCCACCAATAACTTGCATGCAATAGCTCATAGGTAGTAATTCAATTCTCAGGTGTAATACATTGAGGCAGATCCCGATAGTTTATAAATGAGGTTGCCAATACAGAATGAACCAATTATTTCCGTAGTACAGAACAAGATCCTGCAAGCTAATAATGTACATGGTGTCATTCAACAAACATATAATAATACAAAGCTGAGTTAAAGCCGGAAATATTCCCTCAAACTAACAAAATGAAGTAGCATCTATGGCTCAGGGTTAAATAACATGATTCTCACTCCCGTATACTAGTTGGAAGTTCATCTGCGACGAAATTTAGGCCTAACAGTGATCATACCTGGCCTCGTCTCATCAAATCGATATCTGTGAAAAAGGTGTACTAGAATGTCAATTTCTTTCTTTCTAATGTATGAACTACAGATAGGAAAGAAGGAGATAAGGGAATCTCTAACCCGTTATCATTGAGGAAACTTTTCACAGCTGTTGGGAGTGCAGCTTGCCCTCGGCTATGGTTGCCTACACCTGTAACAGAGTAGAAGAAAAGTGCTGATGTCTAGTATATTGTTGGGTGAACATCTACACGATATGCATGCGAGCTTGTTATGTAATTTATGGGCCAATAGTTAATAATTATCATTTCATTACACGTTAAACAGTAAGGGGTCAACAATAAAAAAAAGGGATGAATCTAAATTTTGACCAGATTAACATCTATGTTACTTGATACAGTATATAATTGTCTTAAACTGGACTGAGGTGGATTTAAAGCGATTACTGATAGTTTTTCGAGTTCAAATGAACAGGAAACATCCATTAAGATTCAGTAAGGGAAGTGATATACCTGTTATGACTTGTACTGATGTTCGCCTCTGTCTCAATGCTGCTTGCTGCTTATCCAAGTTCTCTGCATCTACAGTTCTAAAGCCATCGAATGGTGGAGAATGTATAATCCCATTCTTTGTCTTTATTCTACATGGAGAAGTTGACCTATTGTTTGGAACCAGGGTCTCAATTTTTAGCAGGTGTTCTTGCAAGGCTTGAACAGCCTCTGCTGCATGAAGACCGTGCAAGTCTAATTTCCATGGATCATTGCCACTATTTCGTATGCTTAGAATTTCCTTGGCTGCCTGAGCATTGAGTTGCTCAGCAGCCGACCATTTTTCTTGAGCTCTCAATGAGTGCTGCTGAGCAGAAGAATGATCCCTTCTTAAAAAAGCATTAGTGGCAGCCCTGGAATGCCGAGATGCCAACCTGTTTAATGGAAGGTTTTGAGAATTTCCAATATCTAATGTGGCCATAATAAAATCAAATAATACACATTTATCATAGGCAATTCCAGACCATGAGTTGAGAAATACTATTTTCTAAAACATTATAAAGACCAAGAAAATGCCAACAGATGAAGGAATGTATTTCAAATATTAGCATCACTCAATATAATAAGAGCTGGCATAGCTTCAAAACAAAATGTTCATCATACCTTCAAAATACCAGAAATTCCAGTATTTTGACACAGCTTACAACAAAGCTATCAAAGTAGAACCCTATTTCTCCCTCCCCCTTTTCCTATGTTACTTTTGACAATGAGACATCCTTTAATTACAAACATGGCATCCTTTCACTAGAAAAATTTGATGCTTTCAGATGTTGCGATTCTTAAACTTCAAAACATCATCACAACAAAAGCAACTCCTCCCAAACCAAACCATTTCAAGATAAGTGCTTTACTTGTCTGAATCTTAAATCATAATCATGGGAAAATAACGAGGAAATATCAATATGGGAATTTAAATGATGAAGAGAATAACATATAGTCCAGCTACATAGCGCCATAGGTTCTATCCCGGTTGTCTTCAACAAGTATAATAACTACGCTATTTGATACCTACAGCCTAGCATTGCCTAACAAGGCATTCAATGAAATTAATTTAAAAAGAAGTATATCATCCTACTCGGGAACACGCAGAGGGATTGCAAACACTTACCTCATCATTCTCAAAGCATTCTTTCGATGACTCAAATAAAGGTCATCCTCTTCCCACTCAGGCTCAACAGGTATAGACTTCAAGTGCCCCAAGATCAGTTTCATATTTGCAGCGGCATCGACTGAAGAAGAAACACCTACATCCTCTCTCAATTCTATATTATTCTTATCATTGTTATGATCATTATATTTTAGAGCATCCTCAAGAGTAGAGCTCAAATCAGCAATATCATCAGCAAGACTCTTATTAAAACCAGAGTTAAATTTTGCTCCCTCATCCTCATCAAAGTCAGCACTAGAAACCATTTCATTCAACAAAACAAAAGCCTTTGCAGCATCATTATCCACACTGCTCATGACATCCTCAATCAAGCTAAAATCAGCCCAGCCATGAATCTCTTTCAGGCTCTTCAAATCCAATAAAACATTCCCATCATTCTTCTCCTCAATAACCTTATCGCAATCTCTATAACCAGCAGAAAAATCAGCATCTGTGGCTGTCAAATTATTAACGTTCTGTGTCTTCACAGCAGGAAAACCAGGAGAAGCAGGAGGCTGGAGCACAGAAGAGAAAGACTTGAAAGATAAACCACCAACATCATTATTCCTCCTCAAACCCCCAGTTACTGGCAAGTCCCCAATAGCTGGAAAAGGATCCTTACCATCACCTTCACCATCTTTCTGCCTCTGTTTCAAGTCAAAGGCAGCCCACCCAGAGGACTTGACTCTCCTTGATTTATTATTCATTTAAAGAAGTAGAATTGCCTGCATATGAATTCGTAAATTAACAAGTTTTGAATAAAAATACCCGAAAGTAATGAAACTACCTCGTTTTCCTTGTGGGGTATCAGAAATATGAAGGGGAAAAAATTGGCTATCCAGGAAGGCTGTTAAAGAAGGTCAAGCAATCAAAGGGTGAAAAAAATGGTGAAGAAACAGAAAAAGACTCCAGATTTATTGATGTAACAGTCAAATCCAAAGAAACACTTGTTCTGCTTGTGCTTGTGCTTGTGCTTGTGATTATCATAATATCCATAAATCTGGGTCTTCGTCTTGGGGATTTTCTGAGACAGGGAGAGAGGAGGCGGTGTTTTTGTTGGGAAGGAAGAACGAAAGAGAGACGGCTCAAATAATAATTTTATAAATTATAAATTAGTTCCCTTAGTCTTGAAAAATCAAATGGATCCTTTAGTTTTGATAATTACTTATTAATCCTTTACCAAGTGTAAATCAAGTTTAATTTTAGAGGGTATTTAGAAGTCTGGTGATAGCTTCTGATTTTGAATGTTTTTTTAAAAATATATATGATGTGAAAA
The DNA here is from genome assembly GCA_009078335.1 of Salix brachista. Taxonomy (NCBI): domain Eukaryota; kingdom Viridiplantae; phylum Streptophyta; class Magnoliopsida; order Malpighiales; family Salicaceae; genus Salix; species Salix brachista. The sequence goes on from CM018590.1 coordinate 2,609,625, forward strand.
TAATTAAATTAAATTTCTGAGTGTTTTTTAATATTTTTGATGTTACATATAAAAAAAAATTCAATATATTTTTAAATAAAAAGTATTTTCATAAAACATTTTAGTATTTAGTTGATATTTTAAGAAAAACAAAAGACGAGAGATAAAGGAAACATGTCTTACATACCTCTTATATTTTAAAAAGAAAAAAAATCCAATCCAAAACTATTTTAAATATATATTTATTTTACATTTCGATTTATATCCCTTCAAATAAACTAAATCCTTTTGTATATATCCTTTCTTTTCCTATACATTAATCAAGTATATTAAAAAAAATATCTTCTTTTCCTTACATATTTTTAAAAAAATATCTTCTTTTCCTTACATATTTTCATCAGAAATATTTTTTCTATTTTAAGAAAAGGATTGGATGCAAAATAATAAGGATCAATATAGTTTTTTTGACTTTATAAGGACTCGTTAGATACTTGTAAGAAACTACAGGGACTATGCTTTATAACTAACTAATATTTATTTGTGTGTCCGAAGAGCAAGCAGACACCAAGGATAGGTCAAACCTGTCACTTGTCGGCGGGCCTTTCTCATTTATCACAATTATTATTTTCCTTTTTGATTTGTTTAGATTTAATTACTTGGGATATTATCTTAGCCATTTTCATTTATTAAATTAAACCTGTCTATATTAATTGAGATTTGCATCTTAGACATGATCATTGTTCAAATTTGATTAAAAAAAATTCACAAGAAAAAAATCTTGGATTATTATTTGTTTTTTTAAAAAGGATATTTATTTATTAATTACCAATTTTTTTCATATAGAAAATCAGATTCTCTTTGATTTATATAAAAAAAACAATTGTATCCTTTCAGAAAGCGTATAATATATCATATTTATTAAATACTATTTATGAAGTATTGTTTGTATTACTCTTAAACATTTTGAGTATATTAATTAAAAATGATTTTTCAATTAATTAAAAAAATAAAATATTTATAAAATCTAATCTTAATTGTTTTTAAATTTTCAAATTTATCCATTGTCGCCCTCATCATATCAATTTATTAAAAAAAAACACTTCTAAAATAATTTTTTTCACAATTTTTGTAGTAAAAATACAAACTTGGGTTAACAAAATATTTTGCACTTGAGAGAAAGGTTTGAGCTTTCTAAATTGTAGTATGCCTCGAAGCTTAGCCTGTTCTTATATTTCTTCTTGTTGGGTTTCGTCATCAAAGAGAATAGGGTTTTCCCCCCTCTTTATCACTCTTCTCTAAACCCTTGAAATTGCCTTTTGACCTTCTGATTCTCTGATCAAATGCGTGAGCATACTCATAATCACTGTGAAGGTGAGTTCTTTTCCTTCCCTTTGATGTTTGATTACTTGGTTCATGCCCTCGGACTGAAATACTAGGTTTTTTTCTTCTTTGTTTTCATTTATTTTTTGTGATTTTTGTTAATGCATTGATGAGTTTCTTAGAAGAGGAGTAGAAAGTAAGGATTTTGACATAAATAGGAAAATAATGGTGGGCTATATTTTGTTCTGTATTTTTTTTAATCAAATATCATTGTTTGATTGGATGAATATCAGTGAAATAGAGTAAAAAAATGAGAAAAAATGTGTGATCCTTTTTTGCTGCTTGGTTACTTTTTAATTTGCTGAACCTTGTTAGAAAAAACTTCCTACATATATAATTTCTGGATTTGTTGAGGGAATTTGAGCAATTGTTTATTTTGTGCATTGAGAATTAAAAGGGAGGTATTTGTTCATCCTAGTGATTATGGCTTATGTGGATGAGGATGGTTCGTCGGGCTCTGGAGAAGATGTCAACATGTTGGATGGACACAACAAGCGTCAATCTGTGACGCCAGGAGCTTCTGGTTGTGGGAAGAGGAGTTGTAAGGCAACCGGTGATGCTATTGTGGATGCTATGCTGGAAATTGCTGCTGCTTCTAAAATGAGGGCGGCTGCTATTATGAAGAATGAGGATCAATATTCTATCAGCAAATGCATCAAAGTATTGGATGAGATGCAAGGTGTTGATCAATGGATTTACTTTCTTGCCTTGGATTTTTTTGAGAGACCCATTGCTAGGGAGAAATTTATTGCTCAAAAGAGTGTGAAAAGATTGCAGTGGTTGCAGGGAAAGCATGGTGCTACACCTAGCTGAATGAGTTTTGGTTGACAGCTTTTAATTTTGTGTTTTCCTTGGTTCTGCTATTTACGGACAAATTACTCTGAAGAAACCCCATATAAAACTAGGTTGACTTCATGATTGGTGGCTGTTTTGTCTGTTTAATTTTCTTAAATGATAGACAGCTGTGACTTCACATTGTTTGGTTAATTTGGCCATAGGACGTGGTCTGTAGGGATGCTTGCTTGTCTTTGAAGGTCAATAAGAAGAGTAGAAATACATACAAGAGAAATTACTTTTATTTATCTACATAATTAACCTCTTGCATTGTGTTGTATATTCTCCATTTTAATCCAATTTCTACAGATACTTTGGCTAGTATGGAAGACTTCGACTTAGAATTGGACAAGATGGAACTAGTTGCGGCCGCAGCTGGCTATTACTACTATAACAGTATAACTCGGCAACCTCGACAAAGTTCATTGCCTTATGGAAGTAGTTTTATGTCTGAAGTGCTGAATGGCCCTGATGATGGATGCCAGGAAATGTTTCGGATGGATAAACATGTTTTCCACAATCTATGTGGCATTCTCAGACAAAGAGGCATGCTTCGTGATACTGCAGGTGTTATGATAGAGGAGCAGCTGGCTATTTTCTTGAACATTATTGGTCATAACGAGCGTAACAGAGTTATCCAGGAAAGGTTCCAGCATTCAGGTGAAACCATAAGCCGGCATTTCAATAATGTGTTGAAGGCAATCAAGTCACTTTCACGTGAGTTTCTACAGCCACCACCTATCGCCACTCCTCCAGAAATTGTGTCCAGTAATAGATTCTATCCATATTTCAAGGTAAATCTCTGCAAAACTACTCTATATCTTTTGTGATGCATTATTTTATGCCACTTGACTTCTTTTCGTTCAGGATTGTATCGGAGTCATAGATGGTATGCATGTTCCTGCACATCTTCCAGCCAAGGACCAATCTCGATTTCGTAATAAGAAGGGTGTTTTATCACAAAATGTTTTGGCTGCTTGTACATTTGACTTGCAATTCATATTTATTTATCCGGGTTGGGAAGGCTCTGCTGCAGATTCTCGTGTATTACGAGCAGTCCTTGATGATCCAGACCAGAATTTCCCTATCATACCTGAAGGTTACCTCCCTTCCTTCTCCCTCTTATTTATCCATGTCTAATTTGTACGCCCAAACCATGTTTATCTATGATTGCCTTCAACACATTATTGAAATAATAATGTTTCAGCACACATAGAAGCCCTCTCTTTCAAACTTGAACTTCTATTCTCTCTAGCTTTTTTCTTGGTTTGCTTACCCACTCTGTTCTTTGACAGGAAAATACTACATAGTTGACACAGGATACTCAAATCTGGAAGGATTTATTGCTCCATACCCAGGAGTTCGCTATCACCTTCATGAATTTAGAGGTGCCAATCAGCTGCCCAGAAATCCACAGGAACTATTTAATCACCGACATTGTTCCCTTAGACACACCATTCAGGCGTCTTTCGATGTGCTGAAAACACGATTTCCTATTCTTAAAGTCGCCCCTCAATATGGATTTCATGTCCAAAGGGACATAGTTATTGCTGCGTGCGTGTTACATAATTACATCAGGCGCGAAGGGAAAGATGATTGGTTGTTTGCTAATGCTGATGGAGTGGCTGTGACAGAATTGCCAGATATTGATGATGAGTCTGATATACAACTGGCTTCCTCCATTCAGGATCATATGGCTTTCTCATTACGAGAATCGATTATGGGGGCAATGTGGAATGACTTCATAAACAAATGGGATCAATGGTGATTGGTGTTGGCTCACTCTCTTAGTTTTGTGAAGATGATGTATAGACTCAGGCAACTAATTTTGACGCTTGATTGGTGTAGTTTTGTTGAGTGATGTAACTTTCTTGTGTTATACTTGTATATAGTTTGAATGGATAAATTGTTGCTTAGCTTCTGTACCATTTGCATGCAGAAAATACATTATTATTTGTAGTGAAAGCAGCTTTAAAATGAGATTTGTAATTTGTTAAACCTCCTTATTGATTAACCCTCCACCAATTAAAAATTCAATCGAACATGTTCAAATGGCTATTGTACCAAACATTACTAAAATGGAGCCGCTTTATTTAAATAAAACAAACAATGTTGTTTTGATCATTAACAAAAAAAAAAAAAAAGAGTGTCAGACAACTTGTTATACAGTCATTGTTTATCATCTTCAACTTTGTTTCCTGAAAGGTGCTCGGGGGCTACTTTTCAATACCATTTTAAAAGCATTTAAAAAAAATATATTTTAAATTAAAAAATTTAATGTATTTATATTATTCTCATGTGCTAATATCAAATACATCTTCTTCTTGATAACGTGTGGGGCATGCATCAGCTAAAGGGTTGGATGAAGTACATGTTGACAAGGATAATTATCAATTTAGAAAATGAAAACTAGATTTCAGGAATAAGTGTGGAAATAGGTGTTATATTTCGCAATCAACCTCTGTCGTTTCATTTCTACAGCTGCCAGATGGCGGTTACCGGCTGAATGGCTAGCAGAATCTGATCTTGATACAGCTGTACCTCTAGAAGAGCTTTCTCCATTTAAATCACTAACTTCAGGCTTTGATTTTTTTTACTTCGAAAGCTTGAGAGCTTCATCTTTAGGTGTTCCTGATGAAGTGTTTCCACTTTGTGTTGGAGGCACTGCATTCAACAATGCAACTCCTACGTGGGCCTGAAAAAAATGTATCAAATATTGATATTTCTTCTGCAACTTCTGGTTTTGGTACTGTGAAAAAGTTAAAATGCTTTATTTCTGTTTCGTTATAAAGAGTTAGATGCCAAACTTGTTGTTTTATCTTCCCAATTGTATATGCATCCCTAAAGGAGGTCTGGCCTACCTGAGCTGATATATTTAGGTTCAACTGGTCCAGAGACTAAAATGGTAATTAAGAAGGAAAAAGGATGAACCCTGGTTGAACGAAGAGCCTCTGTTCACTACCTGCTAAAAGCATCAATTCTAAGTCAAGAGCTTCACCCATCAGTTTCGTAGACTACAGGGATGACCATCCATGAATATGATCATTAAGAATTAAAAGGTGTTTTACCAAACTTGCTCGAGCACAAATAATTGGTGAATGTGTGTGCATTTGTTAGCATGCGATCCTCCCAACTGTTTTAAGAGTGGTCAAGATAAATTGCAAAAACCTGGAACCATAATAATGGACATGCATCATCAAGATGAAACCATGATGGAAAATGATACCCAGAAAAAAATGTGATTTAAAACCTTGACGTAAGGGATGACTCGTAAAGCAGCAGAACTCTGTCGCACACATTTCAATGGAGTCACCTCCAATACAGAGGTCAGGGGTCTCTGACAATTCTTCAGCCTCTTTGTCACTGAAATTAATTGCATTTTTTTCTCAGAGCAAGCAGGGTATCAAAGACAGTTTCAAAATTGCAAAAACTCAATTTCCATTTACTGGGTACTGAAATATTGTGCTTAACCACAGTTTAGAGATGTATTAATTGCTATTGATAATTCCATTGGCAGCTCAGGTGGAATCACAGATGTTATGATAAGTGAACAACTTAGGAAAAGCTTGTACTTCCTCCTTGTGGGATCCTCTAATCCCTGCATTAAGGAAATCCTACTAGCATAGGGCAACTTGTACAGTTTGCTTAATAGTACCTCAAAAAGAAGAAGAAAAATCATTTGCCTTTTTAAGCACTTAACCAGCAGCAATGGTTGCAAACACAAATCTCACAAATGGCTTGTCACTTTTTTCTTAAGAAGGGCTTGGAGCAATAAAATAGCCTATTCGTCAAAGCACAATAAACCCTCCTCCAGATCCTCACCCGCATGCCAAATCTATTGTCAGATAATCAGATTTTAAAAGCTCTTAAAACAACATTTATTAGAAAACAGAAAAGAGAACTACCTTCCATTGGGGAGTAGTCTCGCCCCAGAGAATGGTTTCATTCACAATGGCACTTCCAGCCAATGGAAGCATGTCAGCAGGTACAGACTTGTCTTCCCCTTTCTGACCAGAGGAGCATCCAATGGAGACAACATAACCAGGCAAAAGATTAGTTCCAGAGAGTTTCACCCACCTAAGATCATGTTGATGGCATGATTCCACTTATCTACCATAATTATGATTTACAAAAAGCACTCAAATCACATAAAAAACAACTCAAGATGAAAGAGAGTCCTAATAATAGAGAAAAAGGAGGAGGATTAAGGACAGAACCTGAAATACAAAAAAGGGCTCCATGCACTGCTCTTTCAATAATTTTTGGAATGTGGGTTGCGGGTATTTGAATCTATAAAACCATAAACAATCCCCATAAAGAAGAGGAGCAAAATAACAAACACAGAGAAACAATGCTTCAAATGTTCAGGCACAATGAACCATTCATGATATCATTCGCGAATCCTTATTTAATACATAGAAAATCTAATTGAGAAACCATTCAAGACATCAAAAGTCCAACAATTAAGTTCCATATACTAGGGATTATGTAGTAGTTTTACATGAGAATGTGACAAAAAGAAAGAAAAGAAGTTATATCAGAAGTTGATAGAACCTACAATCTAATATTGTCACTCCAAATAATAAAATCCCACTAAAGTTAATTTGGTTTTGCTATCCTTAACAGGCATCAACCAAAAGTTAGTCCCGTTGTCCATTTATTGCCATTAATACTGCAGAGTTATTAGAAATGAATATCCAGAAGACTAGCAGGATCGATGGAACAGTTACAGAGACAGATGAAGCAAGAAACAAATTGACAACCCAAAAAGAAAGAACCTGTTAGCAATGAAATGGAAGGACACTTGGGAGACCTTTTCCATGACAAAGATTGATACACTCTGGTATCCTTGATTTTATAGATCACAGATATTGGACATACAAGTGAATGAAGCAGAGAGATAGAAAAACTCATTCACTTGTATGAGTTTTCCGTCCCCATTTCTCACCAGCAGCAGCAGCAGAAGCTACCTTAACCTCAGGGCCATGGCCAGTTCTTTTTGTTGGAAATAAATAAATAAAAAAACTTGATGAAGAAACAACTACTGTTCAAATCACTGTCAGGAATTTTGAAAACTGCCCAGAAAAACAGACACTGTTGAGATCAACAAAATTTCTACCTGGATTTTGCAGAAACTTGAGATACAAGGCAGATGAAAATAAACAACTTTCAATGAGATTTTTGGAGCAGAATTACTCGAGGTTACTGTCATCCCTTGGATTTATTTATAGAAGAAAATTGAACACAGGAATAGGAATTCTAGTCTATTACAACTTTTTCAACTAAACTAGGAACATTTAAAACTTCTTAAATAGGAAATAGCTAGCATACTGTGATCAACAATTTGATCTTTAATTAAAAATAAATTAAATTGTTTAAAAATATTAATAGTTAGAAATTGGACTGCGAAACAACTTGTTCTTTAAAAAACAACTTTTTCCACACGTTAACTCACTCAAGTTCGATAATTTAGGAAACATATAATGAGTATCCCATAACAATCGGTATGCTTATAAATAAGAAATATGACAGCTGTAGTTTCCTGTAGAGATTTGTACAGCTCACGCCAACAATAACAAAGTGATGCAAATCAGGAAAATAACTCTGCTGTTGCAGATCAGGCAAGGGACTCCCCATAGTGCAGTGACCAAAGCTGGAGCTGCTGCAAAAGTGGCTTTCTTTTATTGTTATTGTTTTATTTTAATTTTTGCTTTCCAAGTTAAAATAGGAAATCAAGGCTGTTATGGTTTCCTAGTTATTTACGTTCCTATTCAGAACAGAGGACTACCTTAGTATTTAAAGATTGCTGAAACAAGACGGAGGGCAACTTTGGCCAACCTTTTTTATTCTACAATTGAATCGTTACTTGGAGTGATTCCAGCACATAGAGAGATTCTATGTTTGTCTCTGTCTTAGTGATCAGCGTGAGGCTTTCTAAAGACAGTGGACACCACAAAGCTTTATTTTTCTTCTGAGTTCAAGTCCCCACAGTTTCCTCCTCACAATCTTCAAGTTTCTGGAGATCATAATCAAGGACAAGTCGATCAAGCTTCTGTGATTCCTCACATAGACAATATGCAACTAGAGACCTTAGTGCCTCGAAACTTTGGCAAATCTACCAGGTATTAATACCTCTTCTCTGATCTCTTCTTCTTCTTCTGAATATACACTGCTTCAGCAAGCCAGCACTTGAAGGACATCAATAGCTGAATCCAGGTATATTATCTTTTCTTCTTCCCATGTTATTATTGTTTGGATCTTTTAAGTGTAGAAATTTTATTGAGAAACTTTGGAGTTTGGATCATTTTCTGTAGTTCCCAAAACTAAATAAATTTGTCTTTCTCGGTGTTAGCTGGCAAGATATGTATGGATCCCAAACATTATAGGAAATCTGTTGTTTCTTGTATAAATTGTTGTCCGATTAAGAATAGGATTCGAAGTAGAATAGGTTTCCTTACTTCCCTGTATATATAGTTGTTGAACAGATGAATTAAAGAAGTAGCAGAGAATATTTTACAAAGCAAAACCTCTTATTGTATATCTCCCGAAGTCAACACTCGGTTCTTATAATCCTTGAATTCATTGTTTTTTTCTTTACTGTTTTTAACTTGTTATTTCAGCTTCAACCTTCCCTTTTACAATTAATGTAACTTCCATTCAATATTTTGACCCTGATCGATCCATTTTGGCATCATGTTGACAGATCTTTTTTTGTTTTTTCTACAGAGCCACTTGTCAAGATGCTTCGAAAGAATGTTTTTTCTACAGAACACGATGTCATTATGGATGAAGTTAAGAGTGTAGTTAAAGAGAAAACAGAACCCATAGCTAGCATGTTGGAGCAAAGCAATGCAATACTTGACAAATTGGCAGGTGATGATGGAAGGATACAAGTGGGAGTTCAGGGCCTGGAACAAGGTGCAGAGGAAGAGTTAATTTGCTTGCATCTTGAAGCAGAAAGTGGCACGGAAAACACCTGTGCATAATATATTCTGCATGTTGACAGGAATGACTCCCTAGGTAAATTATTTATTCCTCGGTCTTTATTTTTTTATCTTACCATATTGTTTTTCACATGGAACTATTGTTTAAATCTTTGGAGTGGGATCATTAATAGTTTCAATCAATTGGTCTTTCTTTGTTCATATAATGAATGATTTATGGAGTTCATACTAAATTGATCCTAAACCTATTTTCCCTCCCACATCTCATCAGAACAAACTAGATTAATGGAGAGCAATAGCGGAAGATTAGTGCAGCCCGGCACAAGTGCTAGCTCTACAAAGCTAGCGGGTCGAGCATCTGTAAAGAATGCGATATGGTCTTGTTTAATGGATGATAAAGTCTCAATCATTGACATTTACGGAATGGGGGGAAATGGTAAAACAACAATGCTGAGAAATATCTGCAATGAACTTCTAGAAAGACAAGACATTTCTCATAGTATTTACTGGGTGAATGTGCCTCAAGACTTCAGGATTGATAGGTCGAAAGATCTTATTGCTAAAAGACTTGATTTAAATCTTCCAAGCAAAGATGATGATCTATGTGGGGTTGTTGAATTGGCAAAAGAACTAATGATGAAAAAAAAATGGATTCTCATTTTAAATGATTTGCGGAACTCTTTTGATCCACAAGAATAGGGGATTCCTGTCCCATTGAATGGATCCAAGTTCATTATGACAACTCGATCAGAAATGGTTTGTCAACAGATGAATTGCCAAAACAGTATAAGAGTGGATCCTCTTTCTGATGAAGAAGCTTGGACTTTGTTCATGGAGAAGCTTGGACATGACAGACAACTTTCTCAAGAAGAGAAACAAATTGCTGTAGATGCTGCGAGGGAATGTGCTGGTTTGCCATTGGGAATTGTTACATTAGCAGAAAGTTTGAAGGGAGTGCATGAGCTACATAAGTGGAAGATTACATTGAAGAGATTGAAAGAATCATTTTTTTGGGAGATGGAAGATCAGATATTCCAGATATTAAGATTGAGTTATGACTGTTTAGATGATTCAACAAAAGAGTGTTTCGTATATTGTGCATTATTTGATGAATCTCAAAAGATTGAAAGGCGGGAGTTGATAGAGTCGTTTATCGGGGAGGGGATAATTAATGAATATGACAAGGGCCACTCAATTCTTGATGAACTAGAAAATGTCTGCTTATTGGAAAGAATTGATGATGGTAGTGCTGTCAAGATGCATGACTTGCTTAGGGATATGGCCATCCAAATACTGGACGATGAGTACTCTCCAGACATGGTAAATTTTACTTTCTATCATCCTCCTTTTATTTTATCTATAGTTTAACCACTAATTTTGTTTCTTCAAGTATTTGTTTTGATTCTTCTAGATCGAAGTGCTCTTTGGTTATATTAAAATGAATGACCACGTCGTAGAATTTGCAGGCAGGATTCTAGATTGATGAGGGAGTACTTATTTATTGATGTTGCTTACTGAATAACAACAGAGCTCAGCTCATGTTATAGTTTCGTTCTTACATGTTCATTCCGCTATTATCTTCAACTCGTCTTTAAAACAAGGAGAATTTCTTTAAAAACTTTATTTTAGATTACTTGGCAGTCTATTTTTTCTGAAAATCACTTCAAAATCAATTTTTAACTCAATGTTTATTTGTGTCTGCAGAGGGCTAAAGAAGAAAGAGGATGAAATCAGGACAGGCTTTGCTGATGACGAACTTGATTCTAGAGATTGCATATGTAGTTTTTTTAATCAACAGGTTCTAACAATTTCTTTATACTCGTAGAACTCATCAAACACATCTGAATGGAATTCCAAACATTGTCAATTCTTAAGCGATTGATCTTTGTACTTGTAAATCAAGGCTGTTCTTTGCTTGAAGGTGACAATCATATCACTTTTATCTTCACAATAGACACCGAAACCTCAAGGGTAGATATTGTGCTATGTTTTTTGATATAACAAAGGAGAACATCAAGGGTAGATATTGTGCGTGTTTTTTGATAGATTTTTAATAGATTATTAAACACATTCAACTGTTTTTAATTATTTAATAGGGTGAAAGTGTTTTTGAATTAAAATAGATAATTTTTTCATTATAGATAATTTGGTCCAATTTTTCCACTTCTTTAGTCTACGTGTAACTTTGTATATTTTTTTGTTTATGTGATATTAGATCTAAAATATCATACATAAAAAATCGCAAAAGTCAAATTCTAAGTAAAATAACATCAATTGATGAATTATTTTGATGATTATCTCATTGTTATTATCATGATTTTATGATTCTAACCGATGTTAATGATTTTGCTTCGATTTCTGGGTCCAATTTTTGTTAAAAGCATGTCAACATCTATACATGCTATCATGTATTCTCTGTTTCTTGTTTTTTAAGGAGTGTTAGAGATTATTTGGACAATAACACGATTATTTGGACAATAACACGATTATTTGGGGCTGTCTTCTTACAAAAGGGGCTGTTTTGACAGCCAGAAAATGTGAAGATGTGGGCTGTCTACATAAAAAAAAATGGGGTAGTGTTGACAACCCGAAAGTGTGAAAATGTGGGCAGTTACAACCATGGTTGTCAATTATGTTTCGTTCCATCTTGGATAGCCAATACATTTCATTCCAATTAAAAAAAAAATAACAAATTGGAGCAAATTTTATCTCACTCAAAATTTCGGTCGGTTCCGTAAATTCCGCCTAAATTTCGGTCTGAATGTTCCAGTTTCGTTCTGTCCGTCCCGTTCCAGTGTAGTAGTATTTTTTTTAAATAATGAATAGTTTTACAATATCAATCATATCTCTTAATCCGACCATTAGATTGAAATGAAATTTTACGAGGAGTCTCTTGACATATTTATATATATTATGTTAAACTTTCAGAGCAATCAAATAATATAACAAACTTGTTAAATTGATTATGACATTCTCATAATATTATACATGTTCTATTTTTACTATTATATCTGTCATGAAAAAAAAAACATAAATTTAATTAAAGGGTTGATATATAAAAAAAAATTGAAGTACATATTATTTAACTGGATTTAATCTGTGGGTTGACTCAGACCTAAACAATTCAAGACTTAATACTAGATAGATTTATAAAAAAAATTAAAAAATAGAAGGAAATTGATTTGGTCAAACCTAAACAACTTCATCAAAACCTGATTTTTTAATAAAAAAATAACATAGGTTTTACTTTTAAAAAAATTTAAATTTTATTTTTATTAATTTGAACTAAACCGAATTAGCCCATCCAATCTGTAACACAATTCTTGGACTGGGTCATATACCAACAGGGCTTAATAACTTTGAATTTAAGAAAATCAGCATTAGTAGATAATTTATGAAACTACAAATACTAATGAATTAGTATTTTCAGACTATAAGGACTAAGTTATAGTTCACTCATTCATCAGAATCAGACAGCTTGATTTCATTTTGCATACATTTTGCAATTCGTTTCTTTTCTGGAGAAAGTTCAATGTCCTGTCCAAGTTTCATCATGAACAAAGACACAACTTCTTCATGTGAAAGAGTATCTACTTTGATGATGCTTGGACTAGCCATCTTTAGAAAAACTTCTTTTGATCGAGTTGAAACAATCAGCTTGCATCCCTTATTTGACTCAGGAATCCCCACTACGTGTGGCTCAAAATAATCCCACAGATTATCTAAAATAAGGATCCATTTTTTATTCTGCAGTAGTAGTTCTTTTGACAATTTGACAGATCTACGCCAATAGATTTAGCAATTATATTCTGCAATCTTTCAATGCTGCAATTTTGAGACACGGGCACCCAGTAAAGACGATGAGGAATGTCTTTACTTTGTAGAAGCTCGTTATGGAGATATTTTAGCAATTCTGTTTTACCAACCCCCGCCATTCCGTAAATGCCAATGGTTGAGACTTTATCATCCATTATCCAAGACCGTATCTGTCTTGTATTCTCTTCAAATGCTCGATTTGAAAGAACAGAGATCTGAGGAAATGGATCTCCCCTAGTCTAATGATTTGCTTAAGCAAACAAGAAAGAACAGAGATCTGAGAGAGAAGAATGGTTGAAATGAAGCGCCGAAACACTTCAAAACTGAAACATCCGTTCCAATTAAAACAATAAAGAATCAACCGAAACAGAATTGACAGCTTTGATTAGGACAACCCAAACACATGAAAAGGAGGGGTTGTTTTTTATAAATGAGTAAAATTTCGATATTCTTTTATAATGTTTTTATAAACATTGTATGTATTTTGTAAATTGTGTATCATAAAGAATAGTGTTATGTAAATATTACCTACGAGTATAAGAAAGGTTGCTATGTGAGTATTGCTTACAGGCATGAGAAGAATAGTTATATAAATATTGCTTACAGACATGAGAAGTATTGTTTTATAAATATTGTCTACTAGCATGAGAAATATTGATATGAGAATATTGCTTACAAGTATGAGAATTACTGTTATGTGAATAGGGACGAAGATATTGAAATTTTTCTTACCCAATTTAAAAAGAATTTCAAAGTAAAAGAGAGATTAAGTGCCCGTTTGGCATTGCGATCCCACCGGCTTTTGGCCGAAATTTGATTATTTTTTTTATAGTTTAAATGAATATGTTTTTGTGTGTTTTAGATCATTTTGATGTGCTGATTTCAAAAATAATTTTTCAAAAATAAAAAAACATCATTTTGATGTATTTCAGCACAATAAACACTTTGAAAAGCTACCACAACCACACTCCCACACAGGCCCTAAGTGTTACCAAAATATTCAAATATCAAAAACACAGATTTGGAGTATTATTAGAAAAAGAAATTAGAGATAAAAAGGAGTGTTGGGGCTGGCAGCAACAGGAAGAAAAAGAAGGGAGGAGATTGTGATTTCACAAGCAATTATAATTTTAAATCTTTCTTGGCATGATGTTTCTTATATGCATATAAAATTCTTGAGTTTATTGTTAAATTGCATAATTTTATTTATGAGATTTAGGTTAGGATTCTTGGAAAAAATTTGCTTTGATTTTCGCTGGGTCCGATTTTTTATCCAATTTTACCAGGTTTGTTCTTGTACGATTTTAAGAGTCAAATCACAATTTCGAGAAAAATGGAAATAGTTAAATAATATTATAAGCACATTAATGCTTGGAGAATATTTTGTGGAACTTCAATAGCTAAAAATAGTAAAATAAAAATTTCATTAGCTAGTTCTTCTATAAAATATTTTACAAAACATGAAAATATTTAAGAAAATAAACATGGAAAAATATGGAAAACATTTTTATATAAAATACATGCTCTTATACAATTGACAATTGTACCCATTGTATCTGGTGCTTGTGTCCTTCTTGCACCACCTCCTGTCAAATTGTCGACCTCATTGTTTTGTTCTTGTGGGCTAGTTGAAGTGGCATGATCATTTACATTGCTTGAACTTGCTATGCTTTTTTGTCTTTTGTTGCCACCATGCATAGCACGAAAGGCTTCTTCTTGAACTTGTTAAGGTACTTGTCCACAAATTGCAACACCACGGCCTTTCTCTCCTCATAAATGCCATTAATTTGATCCTCGAATTGGAAGTATCCTTAGCTAATGGATGCCCAAAAGAATCATTATTATTATGATTATTTTTTTCTTAGGTCAAGTTTTAATATTTCATTAACTCGAAAAAAAACCCTAATTAACTGGGGGTTTACTGTAATGTTAAGGATTTGAAGTAAAGAGGAATCTAGTGATAGGATGAGATATGAAAGATGGTCATCGGCTCTCTTGATGCAGGAACTCTGCCATTGACAGGGGAGTGAAAGAAAGCCATATGGACAATTTTACTATAGTTTTATAGTTTTGTAGGTGCTATTAAGAATTCTCTTTAATATTAGTTACAAAAACTATCAATTTTTTTTATATATATTTTTTTTAAATAAAATTTAAGGAAGTTAATTGCCATTATTTATTAGGAAGGTGCTCTTGTATTGCATTGCTAGTTTTTTGCTATTGGTATAAATATATATATATATATAAAATATTTTCAATTTTTATAGAGAATTATTATCGTGACGTATGGATTGAACAATCATGTCTCCATTTAAATCGTTAATAATTTAGTTCTTTCATCAATTCTATATGTTGAAACTTTGGAAAAGCTTAACTGAAAATGGCTGATTAAAACAATTCAAAAATATTAAAACAATAATAAGAAGACTAGATCATATCCTATGTCAAGATCATCGACACAATCCACAAACAACAGTCCTCCTTTAAACAAAATACAACCGTTTTTTTGGAGTTAAGAAAATACCCTTCCTAAGCACTCTCGTCAATGAACTCTGTTTTAATTAATTTGGAAATCACCACACATAATAAGAAAATGAAAGGTAGAAGACACATCTTAATTGGATTATCTTTCTTCTGACGAGCATACGCATACTCCACTGTCGAATAGAAACATTGCCAGACAGCACCAACCAATCCAAAATACTCAACAATAGTGCCACTAACAGTACTAGTCGATGGGCGCATTCTTTCCTTTCGTGCCATGTGAATGAGTAGTTCAGCAGTAGCAAGAAGAAAGGCTACAAATGCCAACACCATGCCAACTAATGCATAACCCAGCTGGTCAAAAACTGCAGATGCAATCTCTAGAATTAAGTTTATCAGCAGCAAAGTCCATCCTGATTTTAATCGAGCCATTTCTATCCACTTTCTTTCTTGACCCTGCAGACACAAATAAATATTTATTGAAAAAGAATTTTGAAGCAATCTTAAGAAAAAGAAAGCCTGCCAGGCAATCTAAAATAAAAAATTAGATGAGATGGTTCCTTAACTGTTAGAGAATAATACAAATCATATTCTGGGGTCTCACCTAACAGCTTAAGCTTTTAGGTGAGATGGTTCCTTTACATGATATCAGAACATTACTGACCCAGCGGTCAATAGTTTGAATCTCACCATCTTCATTCTATTTGATAAAAATCAAGCACATGGTAGTGTGTGCCAGTGTTCAAGTTTAAAATCCAAAGAGCTTTCATTTAAGGGGACGTGTTAGGGAATAATATAAATCATATTCTGAGACCTTATCTAACAGCTTAAACTTTTAGGTGAGATGGTTCTTTTACATAACACACGAAAGAAAGTTGCTTCCCTCAAATCCAAAATAAAGGTTGTAAACACAACTTTTGCTATTGTTGTCTTCCCTATTCCAGCTATCCCATGTATTCCCACGATGCCAACATTATGTTTTGCACCTTTTAGCAAAGAAATAACACCCTGAACTCTGGAAGAAATACCTACTATGTGCTTGGCTTCGTCCAAGGTTTTGATTCCCAATTTACAAGCTACATAATTGACAATCGTTTCAATGAGTTCCGCTTCATCACTGTTCATAGAGAAAGAAAGACATCAACGGCGTATAAGTTGTTGGATATTAACCCCATATATGCAAAAACAATCCGAAAATAGGTTAAGTTGTGTGTTATTGGACAAAATTGTTGTTCAATGTTGACCAAAAATTGAAAATTAAAAAATGAATGAATTGAAAATGAGATCTCCATAAAAATTGTGAGTTATGAGACTAGAATCACTGAGTTTGGTGTTCTAGGACTTCAGATATAAAGTAAAAACCAAGAGGGGTTCGGAGGAGTACTCTATTGGACTTTTTTTCTCCCTAAAAACTCATTTTTCAACTTATTTTCAATTATGAAAAAAATTCTTATTACCTTTAAAAAATAATTTCTTAACTCAGAAAATCTCAAAATTGATTTTAAAAAATCAAATCAGGAAAATATCCCACTCAACTTTTTTTTTATCTTTCTTTTGACAAATTAAAAACCCAAACATATCTGAGCAACACTTCTCTCGTAAAGTCGAATACTTTGACACTAAATTTTGCTTCTTTTTTTTATCATGAAATCCAACCCATACCAATTTTTTTTTTTACTGAAATAACCACATAAAAAAGTAGATTGAAAGCAATTATCGACTAATAGTCAAAAAGATCAAGCCTAAGTTTTTTTTCCCCTAAAAACTCAATTTTTAACTTATTTTCACCTCTGAAAAAAAAAAAAAAAAAACTCTTATTACCTTAAAAAAAAATTAACTCAAAAAATCTCAAAATTGATTTTATAAAATAAAATAGGAAAATATCCCTCTCAACTTTGTTTTATTTTGCGTTTGACAAATTAAAAACCAAAAAATATCTCAGCAACCCTCTCTAGTAAAGTGAAATACTTTGACATTAAATAACCACAGAAAAAATGGATTGAAACAAATTATTAACTCTAAATTATAAATCAACACAATATTAAAGATAAAATAACAAAAAAAAAAATGATGGAAAAAGTAGTGTTTACACATGTATCACTCAGACGAAAGCCTGAGAATAATAATGATTATTCAGAAAGAACTTATTAAATTTTATAACCTACAAGTTGGAGAATTATTTGAAAAAACATAGATATCTGCTACATCTATATATATTACAATTAAAAACTAATATTTAATCGAAGTGGAAATATCAAGTTCAAATTGATAATAATAAAAAGATTGTTTCTGTTGATATGTGCAAGTAGATTTTGTCAGAGAAGATAAAAATATACCTATTTGCCTCATTGTTTAAACCCCATCCAGGTAGATTTCCAACCTGTGTAAGAGCTTCTCTCCACCTGTTGACCTTCTCCATTTCTTCCTTGAAGTTTTCTTCATGTCCATCAAAAGCATAGCTTCTGATCTGTTTGCGGACATCTGAAGGATCCGTATGATAGAATATTGGAAGAACAACCTGGTGAGTTTTCTGGCTGCACTCAATAATCTTTACTAGTTCGTCAAGACAGAATGTAGAGGAAGCATAGTGATAGGAGAATACCACTACAAAAATCCTTGATCCTTTGATTGCTGTGAGAAGTTGCGGGGAGATTTCTTCTTCTCTAGAGAGTTCATTACCGCCCAAAAAAGCATTAATTCCGGCTTGGATTAAGGCAGAATGGAGATGATCTGTAAATTGTATGCGAGTGTCTTGTCCTCTAAAACTTAGAAAAACATCATACTTCCATCTACGTCTATAGGACGAAAACATGGACGAGAACGGAGACTCAGAGGAAGCCATACAAAGGCACTACTGTCTATAGCAAATTGGGATGGTGGTCGGAGATTGTGAATTGAAAAGGTAGCGACAACTTCTATGTTCAAGTGATATAAATTGACATCCCATCCAGCTGGTGACGTTGACATCAACGCACTCGCTCAATGCCCCCGCCCGTGTGACGACGGTATTATATTTTTCTTAACACAAAAAAATTAATTATGTGAGAATTGTTTTATTATAATATAAATTTAGATAAAATAATAAATTTATGTATAATTCGTGTTAAGTGCAAGTTTTCTATAAAATATATAAATTTTAGATCGATATAAATTTATCTATTTAGTAAGTTTCAACGAAATAACAAGCATAAAATTATCATCATCATTAAAAAAGCAAGAAGATTGGGATATCTGAATTATTAAATTCACTGTATTAAGATTAGTTCATTTTATAATTTAATTTAAATTAATCATAAAAGAAAAAAATAAATTGTAAAAATACCTGCAATAATCAAATAACAAAAATAAGTAGTTAATTTTTCTATCTACAAAAAGAAGAAAACATAAATTAAAAATTCATCTCTACGCTATCATCAGTATCATTACTATAATAGTTAAAATTATTATCAACATTACTGTTCAAATAATTAAAATCATAAATTGCCCTGAAAAATAAAATAAAAAAGCAAAATATTTTTAAAAAAACACAATAAGAAAAATTATCATTATTATGGCACAAACAATACAATCAAAAAATCATCTGATCCGAAGAACAGATAAAAATACCAGAAAACACAAAAAGAGAACAAAGGGAAAAAGAGAGCAATATTAATTTTAAAATGATCACCGACATAAATTAAAATTTTAGGACTGAACCGATTAAAAATAAAACCCCAATAAAAAATAAAAAAAAACTAAAGGCATAGATGCATAAATATGGATAAAAAATAAACATTGACCAAGAATGACAGAAAAAACCAAAGAAATTAATAGCAAATAAAAAATTCAAAGAATAAGAACCAAAATGAAAAATAAAATATATAATTAATTCTAATCAAATGACAAAATTGAAACAAATAAAAACCCGAGGACCGAAACAAATAGAGATATTTAAAAAGTAATTGCAGTGTAATTCAGCAACCTCTTCTACTCCTATCTCAACTAGAAACTAAAAAATAACAAAAATAATTTTTTGTATCAAAATTAATTTTGAAAAATATCGAGGTATCAATATTGTATAATTTACATTATTTTTTAAGTTTAATGATGAAAGTTTATCTTTCTCAAAACTTATGGCATGCCGTCATTTTTTTATGTCCTTTTCATTTACGTTTCATTTTTTCAATCCATCATTTTGTAAGAAATAAAAATCAATTAGTTTTCAATTACAACTAAATCACTGGAAAAAAAAGTTTGAGAATCAAATTAATTTTCTCTTGCAAAATGTGTGAGAGGATGAATAGTGAGATTATGCACAATGAAAAATATACTTAGAGCCCATTTGATAGCGTGGTGGTTGTTGTTTTTTAAAATGTTTTTGTACTTTAAAATACATTAGAATAATATTATTATATTTTTATTTTTTTAATATTTATACATTAAAATAATTTAAAAACACAAAAAAAATTTATTTTATTTTAAAAAAAAATAAGTTTCAAAAACCAAAAACCAAAAACCAAAAATCAAAACGGAATTAATATTTTATGTAAAATGCTACCCGACACATGTGAACCCAGTTGTTGAAACTTTGAAAACAGGGAGGTAATTATATAAATGGTCGTCACATGATCGAACGTTAACGTGTGGACTCTACTGCTGACGAGACATTAAAAAAAAAAACAGGGGGTCTATAACGTGTCCACTGTTTTTTTTCTTTTTAATGTCTACAAGTTAACATTCAATATTATGGACCCCATGGTTGTTGATGAGAAATGTTATCCCTGTGTTAAATGAAATTTTTATTTTAATAAAGTTTTATTTAGTTTTTATGATTTTTTTTAATATAATACAATTGGATTTATACTTGGTTTACGGATAATATCTCAATATTTCTTTTATGATATTAGAAGACTTCGTTTTTATACATCACCCATATATTTTTTGGCATTTTCAATTTATAATTATATTATTATGACGCAGAAACTTGAATGAGCCGACTCAACTCGACTGCACCTAACCCTAGGCATGTTCTAGTTAGGTAAAAAATTATGTTTTATATATTTTAAATAAAAAACACTTTAAAATAAAAACTTTGTATTAAAATAAAAACTTTGTACTAAAATAAAAAAATTAACTAAAGCAGACGGCAGAGGTCATCTCACTCTTTCCTCTCTGATGCGATGCCTTGTAAAATGAAGTTTTCTTTGCGATTAATTGGGGCTTTGTTCATGCTCCAGGCATGCTGTAACCGTCCGGCTGCTCTCCGGTCTCCTCAAAGGAACTGAGGACGAAATGAGAAGTGGCAAAGAAAATGGCTCATCAAAAGCATCTGAAGCTAATTGCTGAGTGAGTTAATTTTTATTTTTTTGGGATTAAAAACTTTACTGAAGTGGCATATAATAAAAAGCTTCAACAAAAGCAGGAGAAGCCAATAATTGAACTTGGTGAGTTAACGTGTGGACCCACCCGAGTGTTGAAACTTTGAAAAAGCTCATCTGAAAATGGTAGGTACAACTTTAGCAAAGGAAAGCAGTAAGCTGTGTTCCACCATTTTCCATTTGGTACACTGTAACTTGTTTATGCTGTCGCTCTCTGCTTTTGGAAAAGAAGTGGGCTCATCAGCTAGAGAGAAAAGATGGAGTCTAACAGTGTTTAAACTTATTTTTTATTGAAAAATAAAACAGTGTGTATGGTTTCGAGACTAGCTACAACACATCATGATGGTGAGTTGCTTTGGCACAATGGTAGAGATATATAATATTGCTTATAATGAATCTGTTATCATCGATTAAAAAAACCAATATAATTACAGATATAAACACCCTCTAACAACACATTTATTAGGAAGTTAAATTACTAGCAAATTCTTTATTCTTCCGTTTTATAAATAAAATTTAAGGAAGTTAATTGTCATTATTTATTAGGAAGGTGCTCTTGTATTGCATTGCTAGTTTTTTGCTATCAGTATATATATATATATATATATATATATATTCAATTTTTATAACGAATTATTATCGTCACGTATGAATTGAACAATCATGTCTCCATTTAAATCGTTAATAATTTTGTTCTTTCATCAGTATATTTTTTCTTAATTTATATTTTGAGAAATTAGAAAAAAAATTATAAGGAATTGAAATTGGAAATTTTGATGAGGTTTTGGTAAATAAAAATAATATTAAATTAGAGATGGTCAATACCATCGTTCATTGGCCAATCATTGTTTCAAAATTTCTTAAATTCCTGAAACTACAAGGACTATTTAGTTATTTATTATACTATAAGGATTAATCACTTAATGTTTACAAACTACAAGGACTACAATATATTTGTACGAACCTCAAAAATAAGTTTCAAAAACCAAAAACCAAAATGGAATTAATATTTTATGTAAAATGCTACCCGACACATGTGAACCCAGTTGTTGAAACTTTGAAAACAGGGAGGTAATTATTTAAATGGTCGTCACATGATCGCACGTTAAACGTGTGGACCCTATTGTTGACGAGACATTGAAAAGAGGACGAAATGAGAAGTGGCTTCCCTGACAAAATGTTCTGCAAAGGTAAAAGAGAGGGATTAGCGTGTAGGGTGGAGATTGAGGAAGGCACAAACTTACGTGGATGGCTGTGGATAAAAGGCGCCTGGTGCCGACAGCTGGCAGGAAGTAGAAAGAGGGAAAGAACGGTGCCGTTTCTACATAGCTTAGTAGGCAATCAAGTTAATCAAGATGTAGTCTGTGTGATCTTTCATTTTCCTTAGTAGTTTTTTTTTTAAAATTTTTTTATCTCAGTGCACTCGTTCTAGCTAATTGGTTTAACTGACCCTGACTATGCTGTTACTCTCTGCTTTTGGCATCTCAGTGCCGTTTTGATGCTGGTTTAACTCATCAAAAGCATCTGAAGTTAATTTTTATTTTATTTTTATTAAAAACTTAACTGAAGTTGCATAAAATTAAAAGCATCAACAAAAGCAGGAGAAGCCAATTATTGAACTTGGTGAGTTAAAACGTGTGGACCCATCCCAGTGTTGAAACTTTGAAAAAGCTCATCTGAAAATGGGAGGTACAAGCAGCAAGCGTCTGCATCTATGTCCGGCAGCAATGAAAAAAAGCTCAGGCTGTAAAATCATAAATAGGATTTACCGTGTGGACCCACCCCACTGTTGAAACTCTGAAAAAGCTCATCTGAAAATGGTACAAGCAGCAAGCTGTGTTCCACCATTTTCGATCCTTTTTGTTACACTGTAACTTGTTCATGCTGTCACTCTCATCAGCTAGAAAGAAAAGATGGAGAGTCTAACAGTGTTTAAACTTATCACAACATCTGTGATTCCACCTGAGCTGCCAATGGAATTATCAATAGCAATTAATACATCTCTAAACTGTGGTTAAGCACAATATTTCAGTACTCAGTAAATGGAAATTGAGTTTTTGCAATTTTGAAACTGTCTTTGATACCCTGCTTGCTCTGAGAAAAAAATGCAATTAATTTCAGTGACAAAGAGGCTGAAGAATTGTCAGAGACCCCTGACCTCTGTATTGGAGGTGACTCCATTGAAATGTGTGCGACAGAGTTCTGCTGCTTTACGAGTCATCCCTTACGTCAAGGTTTTAAATCACATTTTTTTCTGGGTATCATTTTCCATCATGGTTTCATCTTGATGATGCATGTCCATTATTATGGTTCCAGGTTTTTGCAATTTATCTTGACCACTCTTAAAACAGTTGGGAGGATCGCATGCTAACAAATGCACACACATTCACCAATTATTTGTGCTCGAGCAAGTTTGGTAAAACACCTTTTAATTCTTAATGATCATATTCATGGATGGTCATCCCTGTAGTCTACGAAACTGATGGGTGAAGCTCTTGACTTAGAATTGATGCTTTTAGCAGGTAGTGAACAGAGGCTCTTCGTTCAACCAGGGTTCATCCTTTTTCCTTCTTAATTACCATTTTAGTCTCTGGACCAGTTGAACCTAAATATATCAGCTCAGGTAGGCCAGACCTCCTTTAGGGATGCATATACAATTGGGAAGATAAAACAACAAGTTTGGCATCTAACTCTTTATAACGAAACAGAAATAAAGCATTTTAACTTTTTCACAGTACCAAAACCAGAAGTTGCAGAAGAAATATCAATATTTGATACATTTTTTTCAGGCCCACGTAGGAGTTGCATTGTTGAATGCAGTGCCTCCAACACAAAGTGGAAACACTTCATCAGGAACACCTAAAGATGAAGCTCTCAAGCTTTCGAAGTCAAAAAAATCAAAGCCTGAAGTTAGTCAAAAAAATCAGGTTTTGATGAAGTTGTTTAGGTTTGACCAAATCAATTTCCTTCTATTTTTTTTTATAAATCTATCTAGTATTAAGTCTTGAATTGTTTAGGTCTGAGTCAACCCACAGATTAAATCCAGTTAAATAATATGTACTTCAATTTTTTTATATATCAGTCCTTTAATTAAATTTATGTTATTATTTTTTTTCATGACAGATATAATAGTAAAAATAGAACATGTATAATATTATGAGAATGCCATAATCAATCTAGCAAGTTTGTTATATTATTTGATTGCTCTGAAAGTTTAACATAATATATATATATATATATATATATATATATATATATATATATATATATATATATAAATATGTCAAGAGACTCTTCGTAAAATTTCATTTCAATCTAATGGTCGGATGAAAAGATATGATTGATATTGTAAAACTATTCATTATTTAAAAAAAATACTACTACACTGAAACGGAACGGACAGAACGAAACCGGAACATTGGACCAAATTATCTATAATTAAAAAATTATCTATTTTAATTCAAAAACACTTTCAACCTATTAAATAATTAAAAACAGTTGAATGTGTTTGATGAGCTCTACGAGTATAAAGAAATTGTTAGAACCTGTTGATAAAAAAAACTACATATGCAATCTCTAGAATCAAGTTCGTCATCAGCAAAGCCTGTCCTGATTTCATCCTCTTTCTTCTTTAGCCCTCTGCATTGAGTTAAAAATTGATTTTGAAGTGATTTTCAGAAAAAATAGACTGCCAAGTAATCTAAAATAAAGTTTTTACAGAAATTCTCCTTGTTTTAAAGACAAGTAGTTGAAGATAATAGCGGAATGAACATGGAAGAACGAAACTATAACATAAGCTGAGCTCTGTTGTTATTCAGTAAGCAACATCAATAAATAAGTACTCCCTCATCAATCTAGAATCCTGCCCTTACAAATTCTACAAATTGGGGATAGGAATCCCCAATTCTTGTGGATCAAAAGAGTTCCACAAATCATTTAAAATGAGAATCCATTTTTGTCTCATCATTAGTTCTTTTGCCAATTCAACAACCCCACATAGATCATCATCTTTGCTAGGAAGATTTAAATCAAGTCTTTTAGCAATAAGTTCTTGCGACCTATCAATCCTGAAGTCTTGAGTTTCACCTGCACTAATATCGTCTTTTTTTTCTTTTTTAGTTTATGTGTACAACCTTTTCCCTCTGCTTCTGACTTTGACTTTGTTAATGTACTAAGTTTTCCATTGGACAAGACCTGGAGTGAATGTGGTTGCTGGAATTTCTGTCCGCTTTTGAAAGCATAACAACACTAGGTGTGGTATCTTCTTTTGTCAACATCTTTGCTTGCCCTAGATCTTCCCTGCAAACATGTGCGTAAGCTTTCTCTTGGTAGAATTACGTGTGAGATGTTGCCTTGAAGATAGAATTAAATCAAATTGCTTGTTTTTTGAATTTTGAATTTGAATTCAATTGCAGATTTTACTTCGGCATTTGCTGTAAAATGTGCTATCAATGGCCAATAATCTCTCATGATTGTTGAGAGTTTGTTTTTGATTAAAATTGAGTTTCCTGTAAGCCTTTAAATTGGCATTCAATTTAATAAAATGGTATTGATCTTTCCCTACAATAATTCGGTTCTGTTTTCCCAGATTTTGATTTAAACAGTAACTGTTTAAAACAGTCACTGTTCAAATCATAAACATTTCAACAGCTCTATTGTAGGAAATGGTTGGATTTGAAGGACATCTCCTTAAACCTTGTCAAGACGATCATCTAGTCCATCCAAGAATGTGTAAACTTTGTCCTCCTATGAAATAGAATTATACTTTTGTATATCAATCTCACATTTCATTGGATTGACTAGATGATCGTCTTAATGGGAACCCTCTATTAAGGGAGTTCATTCTGTCATTGTTCTTCAAAAAGAAAGAAAAATCACAACTTTTGCTCTAATATCATGAAAAAAAGTTACCAACTTTTATTCATACTTTTACATAATACAAGAGTATATTTATACGGTATAGACAGAGGAGACCCATTCTAGATAGGTAATTACTCTCATGTCATGCATAAATCCAGGCTAGAATCAACTGGTATTCCATAATTAGTGAAAATCAAATAACAAAGGAATCCCTTTAACCTCTCCAAAGAATCCTCTGTTGACAACTCACGCCAACAGATAACCCATTACAATTTCTGGTGCTGATAAAGGATGAAAGGAAAAGGGATAAAAACCAATTTGTCTTTATAAGTCGGTAGGTAGCATTAAAGGATGAACTCAACTGTTTCAAATAAGGAAGTGGTCATCAGATAAGATGATGCAGGTTCCAAAATTCAACAGATTTTGAATGGTCAGCGAAAAACTTCAAAAATAAAGGACCAAATTTCTGCATAAGGGGATCTGATACCTGAAACAAGTATGTAATTGGAATTGCAGGCTATGTATCCAGATATCCTACAACTGAAACAACATTGGCGGTCAATTCAAAAGCATTTCATGAAATGGCCAGACATGAGACTAGAGAGATATCATATTAGTGATAATTGTTGAAGATTGAAGACTTTGATTCCAAGACTGCAACTGGATTCAAGTTAGAAGATCATTCGTATTTTAATTTATGTTTAATAAGATCAAGTGTTGATCAAGTTCTTTAGTTATTTTCAATTTCCTAATTAGACTAGAATTTGTAATAGACTAGAGTTCCTATTATTGTAAGGATTCAATTTTCTTCTATAAATAAAACTAAGGAATGGCAGTAACCTCAAGTAATTATGCTCTAAATTTTCAGCCTAAGAATTGATTAAATTTGGTTTGTCGTGGCTCTCAAGTTTCTGCCAAACAAAGCAGAAGTTCTCACTGATCTGAACAGTGAGTGTTTTTCTGGGCAACAAGCATAAGAACAGTTAGTGATCGTGCCTCAGGAATTTTTCCAACAATAATCTGCTGTAGCAGTAAAATCTTAGTTATCAGAAATCATTCCCAACTTTTACCTACGAAAGACAACGATGAAAAGGTTTTGAAGGGGCGAATGAAAGAAAAACAATAAATGAACACATGGAATCCAAGACAACACAAGACTTATTCAGAGTATGCTTTCTTCCAATCCTTATGAAATAAGTGGCTGGTCTTTCTTCTCCATCGGCCTACAAAAGATCACCAAGTAATTAAAAGCCATGAGCGTTGAAGCCAATCAAATTCTCATTTAAAATCCAATCTTTAAAAACAAAACAGTTTTTCAATCCCACATGAATATAGTAGACAAATTAATTTTTTCTCCTATAAATAATAAATATATAGAGGAATCAATCATTTTGTGGCTGAACCTAATTCATTAAAATTAAATTAAAGGGGAATGAGATAGAGGAATTAGCATAATGCTTACATGATTTCATTAACGACAGTTGTCTCCTACTGAAACCTTACTAAGCAACGAAGGGAAGCGTTGGCGTTAGGATGGCCCCACTCCAATGCTGACACCCACCATTCTTCTGGGTGTATTATTATTTCAATTTTTCTTCCGTTACTTTCCAAAAACGGAAGAAAAATTGGTATCCTCTTCAGCTTCTCACAATTTTTTATATGAATTACTTCGAGAGAATCGCAAATCAGTTTTGCACTAAAAATGCTTTTCAATTCTGGTAATTCAATCAATTTCAATGTTTTCAACTTTGGAAGTTTGAGGTTGGTGGTGCTGTTGCTGCGGCTGCTTTCTTCATCGATAAGCCCTTCATCATCTGATTCTGTTTCTATTATCTCCACCATTTTCTCACATTCACTAACTTCAATCACTTCTAGGTTTTCCAGGAAGACAAGAGGGAACAACTTCTTCATACTTTTACATCCAACACAATAGAACTCTTTAAGACAAGAAAATTTACCATTATAAGATGGCATTGGTAGTGGAGCAGACCGGAACCTAGAAGATGAAGCGAAGCTCTCCCTGCTACTGCACTCCCCAGTGATTAGTTCTTGATTATTATTTGGCAATGTGGCCTGAAAATCTCCATCTTTGTTCACACTCAAATTACCGAACCCCACTGCTTTATCTCTATAACACGTTTTTACATTGCAACCATCATTCTTCTCCTTTAAGTGTCCTACACGAACTTTGTAAGTTTTGAGTGAGTGGGTCTGATCCCGATAATTGAAAAACTTCACTAAGTCAGAGTGACCATTAAAATGGCATTCCAAATCTTCCAATTTCTCCAGGCATCCTACTTCCTCTCCTTTAACAGTCATCGGAGCATTTTTTCCCCATCCAAGTATAAAGACTTGCAAGTGAGAGAGTTCACGTAATATCCCACCAGGAAATTCCTTTTGACCACAGTTACTCATTCTAAGATACCTCAGTTCAGATAGACATTCCAAGCCTTGAGGAATATTTTCAAGTGCAGTGCGATAGAGATCCAACCTCCTCATTTCCCTGAGCTTTTCTAATGATGGTACATGAACTAACTTTTTACAATCAATGAGCAATAATGTAGTGAGCCTCACCAAATTAGAGACAGAATCAGGTAATTTTTCAATAACCGTGTGAGACAGATCGAGGATCTTGAGCCCATGCAATTGGTTGAAAAATGTATCGTCAATCAATTCCAACTCTCTATTATAGTGTAACAATAGAGTTGATAGCTTGGGGCACCTTGGTGAATGTCTGGAAGGAATTTCTTTAATTTGGTTTTCTATAAGTGAAGCAGTCACAAGACTCTCCCCCCATTCTCGTGCACCCGACAAATTTTTTAATTTCTCACCTGCTTTAATTATGACTGGACCGCACTCTTGATCATATATTTCGATAGCCATGCCCCTGATCAATTCATGCATCTTGACAACACTACCACCATCAAAACTTTCCAATAAGCATACATCTTCAAGTCTATCAAGCAGACCATGGCCTCTGCGAAATTCTTTCTCCCTACTTTCCTGCTTTTTTATCACTCCCTCATCAATCAAATAAGCTATCAAATCATCTTTAGGGATCATGAAGCCTTTGGGAAATAATGCACAGTACAAGAAACCTTGTTCCTGATCAAACTTCTTTAGGTGGGTATAGCTTGATTTCAACGATGGGAATACCTTTTCCATGTCAGAGTGACCAGCACTTGATTGTTCCAGGTCTTGTAAAGCATTCTTCCATTGGCGATCGTAACGCAACCTCTTCATGGATCCAGCCATTGCTATGATTCCTAGCGGCAAACCACCACACTCATTTACAATACATTTTGCAATTCGTTTCTTTTCTGGAGAAAGTTCAATGGTATGTCCAAGTTTCTTCATGAACAAAGACACAGCTTCTTCACATGAAAGAGGATTTACTCTGATGCTTCGACTAGCCACCGTTTGACAAACTCCTTCTAATCGAGTTGAAACAATCAGCTTGCATCCCTTAATTGTCTCAGGAATCCCCACTTTGTTTAGCTCAAAATCATCCCACAGATCATCTAAAAAAAGGATCCATCCTTGATTCAGTCGTAGTTCTTTGGACAATTTGGTAGCTCTAGACTGATCATCATCTTCACTTGAAAGATCTAAGCCAATACGTTTAGCAATAAGATTCTGCAATCTTTCAATGCTGAAATTTTGAGACACGGGCACCCAGTAAAGACGATGAGTACTGTCCTGACTTTGTAGAAGCTCATTATGGATATGTTTTAGCAATGCTGTTTTACCAAGTCCCGCCATTCCGTAAATGCCAATGGTTAAGACTTCATCATCCATTATCCAAGACCGTATCTCTCTTGCATTCGCTTCAAATGCTCGACCCAGTAGCATTGTAGAGCTAGTAGGTAATGGATCTCCCCTAGTCTCATCGAATAGATAAGAAGTGTCTTCAAGTATCGTATCCAACCTTTGATAAACTAAATCTTCACCAGGGGGTATGCGAGAAGAGACATTTGTTGGTTGGGATGGATCTCCTCGAGGCTCTTCG
The DNA here is from genome assembly GCA_009078335.1 of Salix brachista. NCBI lineage: Eukaryota > Viridiplantae > Streptophyta > Magnoliopsida > Malpighiales > Salicaceae > Salix > Salix brachista. The sequence continues at coordinate 2,639,288 of CM018590.1, forward strand.
TCTTCAACAATGATGCTAGGAGGTAATGGATCTTCGAGTGAAAGATGTTCTCGTTGGTGTGCCATCATCATTTCACCTGTAGAGCTAGTAGGTAATGGATCTCCCCTAGTCTCATCGAATAGAAAAGCAGTGTCTTCGAGTATCGTATCCAACCTTTGATCATCTAATCCACTTGCTAAAGGTTCACCAGGGGGCATGTAAGAAGAGTCATTTCTACCTAAAGCTGCTTCTTTAATGTGTTCAGGAACTTTGACACATGCTTTAACACCTTTCCCTGTCTCTCTTGACAAATGGTATCTGATCCTCGTAATGGATGTACCTTTGCCGAAGCTATGGTCACAGTACTTGCACTGCAGTATACCACCATCCACCTGAACAACATGTTCCCATAATGGATGACGTGGTCTATTCATTTTGATCAGTGGCTCTGTAAAAAAGAGAAGAAAAAGATACATGTCAACACGATGCCTTAAGGAAAATATATTGAATAAGAATTAATGAAAGTTACATTAGGATCAGATAAAATAATTAACAACAAATCTTATATTAGAATCACGGGGCCATATTTATTGTTCAACTACAATATTACTCTTTACTATATATAAAAATCTTACCACATTCTTATCCCTAAACATGTCAATTAATTTATTCATACCAAACATGTATACGTAATACATATGCTTCCTGTGAGGCCCGTGATTTCTTTTTAAAGCCTTGGGCCGTGAGTTTTTTTCTAGGTTTGACCATTAGTTAAAGCCCAAACCTCCTATTCCTTTTCACGAGCCCAATAAACACACACATATAATAATAAAATAAGAGTGCAGAGAACATCCCCAAATCATTCTTCCTAAGAACACCGGCACATGTTTTCTTCTCTTCTGTCAAAACTCTCTTCAAAACCAAGGTCTGCCAAACGATTATATTGTTTTGCTGTATTATTTCGGTATAATAAGGCTATTGAAAATATTGGGGTTATGCGAGTTAGTTGATAATTTAGGGGTTCGTTGATTTGAAATGCGTGTAAGTAATTCTATATGCATATGAACATAGATTATGAATGATTGGTACATGATTATGAATAATTGATATATATATATATATATATATATATATATATATATATTGATTTATTTTGGGTAAAACCTTAGAAATGTGTGATCGAAAATAGTGAATTATAAAAGAATTAAAAATTGAAGAATCATGTTAGGAAAATCTGTTTAGAGGTCGAAGATAACAAATTTCAGTTTGGTCCTTGAATTTTGAAAATTACAAGTTTTCCATGAAAAATATAGTTTAGTCCCTAACTAAGTAAAGTTTTTAAGAGAGATTGATAGAAAATTGAGTTTTATTTGTAAGTATTATCAAAATGTTATGGTTTCTCTTGAAACACAGGACAAGTAATTTATCTTATTATGCTTAATGAATTTCTCTATTAAAATAAATTTGTATTAGAAAAACACAAAATTTAAAATAAAAACCAACATAAATACAAAATTTATTGAATAAAAAAAATGTAATGTTGCACATTTGAAAAATCTTATAAACAAAAATATTTTTTTGACAAAAAACACATTTCAATCATAACCATCTCCTTAAAAACTAAAGAAACCAAATATCATTAAAAAATCATATCAAACTAATTAAAACATATACCCTAAATTTATTTGCAAAAAATATCAACTAATGTGTTGATTTAAAAAAATCAAATTATATATATATATATAAAACAAAATCAGGCTAGGCTATGCTAGCCTTGGTAGTCAGGCCTAGCACCTGACATTATCAAGCACCAACCTAACATGGGCCTATATATATTATGTTTTATGGGTTGAATGCATAAAAAAAGACTCCTCACTTGCATCAATAGGCAGCACATTGTTTGTCCATCCCTAAAATCTAGTATTTTGGAGGTTGGAAAAACAAATCCTTTGTTTTTTTACTCGAAAACTAGTTTTTAACTCCTTTTTTGCCCAAAACACTTAGGAAACATTTTAGAGATTTTGTTAAACCAATGATGGCTATGATAACACAAAAAAACACCCCAAAACAAACAAGCTTCTAGAGCTCAAATATGATATATGAGGTGTTTTCAAGTTACAGAGAAACATATATTCTTAACTCATTTCATCATATGGAGCCATTTAACATATAAAACAACTATTTTGGTGGCCAAATTCATCAACAATGGATACTCTCTCTCAAATTCGAACTCTAATGACTTCCTCCCTTTCCTCCAACAAAAAAGGACTGAAAAATAACGAGGATAAAGTTCACTACTAAAATTGAATTTTGTAAGATGTAAGAGATTGGTCACCTAATAACTAAAAAAGACAGGGAAATTCAAATGAATGTTTGACAAAAAAAATTAATCCACCACCTCTATTATCTGTTATTTTCACTTTGCTCCTTTTCTTTCAATCCAACCCTCCCTTGAACATAAGCATGCAATGAAGCTTTAATTTAGTCTTAAAATGGTTTGATTGTGCAAAAACAAAGTTCAGGGATCAAAGTTGAAATTTTTCAAAAATTACATTATTCTAATTTATATTACAATATGAGAGGATTAAATAGTATTTTAATTTATATTATAATGTTGTTTTGTTGTCTCCCTTTTGTGTAGCTTGGATGTTGAGTTGATAATCTTGGAGTGAGAGAAATTAGAACATATTGGTCTCACCCTCACACATCTGTAATCTAACATAATCGCTCTCCCCTACCCATCGTCGCTAATGTTGATCAAACCTTAGTCATTGCCAGCCTGCTTTTATCCCTTCAACCAGATCAGAGATAGTTTCTCTCCCTCACCCCTAACAACCATTGTGGCACTCCATAAAAATAGTTGTTGCCCACAATCAAAGCTTTCCTCTTCATATTATGGTGGGGATATCAGACCCATACCGCAAATTACACGGGTATATGGACAGAGATGACGAAGGATGACCCAGCCATTCACGTTTTTGTTCGAAGACTAAACCTATTTGGGTCTATCACATTATTATTTTATTTATTCGAAATTATTTATGTTGAATAATTTGATTTGATGGGCTAGGCCTAATAGTGAGATGTTTTAGGGTTTTACTATTTATATGTTTCTTTGTCATTATTGGAGACAATTTTTGATGATTAATGAAAATATTGTAGACTTTGTGTATCTCTATTCCCCTTTCTTCTCTTTTTTACCTTTGTTCTTTCTTAAAAGCTTTTTTTTATTGCTTTAATCCTTATTATTTATTGTTCCGCATGAAATTTGGTATCAGAGCTAGGGTTTCTTACAATTAAACAATTCACATGCTAAACCCTAGATCCGATTTGATCTAAAGACACAAAAAAAATTGTTCATTATTCATCATCAATGATAGCAATCAATGACGCCTCAGCCAATCACAACAGCAGACCATCAAAGGTAGTCAGTATAGGTGGAGTACTTAGTGAAGAACATCATTGTTGCCTACTTTAATGAGAAACTTAATGAGACAAAACAAAAGTACTCAACTTATGATAAGGAGTTTTTATGCAGTGGTTCAAGCCTTGCGTTTTTGGCGTGATTACTTGTTACCATAGGAGTTTGTTATTTACTCTGACCATGAGGCCCTCCACTATCTTAATTCCCAAATAAAGCTCAATCACAGGCATGATCATGGGGTTGAATATTTGCAGGCATATTCATTTGTTTTGAAACATAAATTTGGGATAGAGGATAAAGTTGCAGATGCCTTGAGGCGTTGGGTAACACTTTTATCTGTAATGAGTGTGGAAGTCACAAGATTTGAGAGACTCAAAGAGGAGTATGAATCTTGCTCAAGATTTGTAGAAATATACTTGACAATGAGGGATGAGATCATCGTGTCATTAACGGTTATCACCTTCAAGATGGATATTTATTTTGAGATAATAAGCTTTGTATCCTGAAAACATCCGTGTGTGAATTTTTTATATGGGAGATTCATGTTCTCTCAGGACATTTTGGAAGGAATAAAACTATCGAAGAGGTGGAACGTCAATTTTTTTGGTCTAGTTTGAGAAGAGATATTGTTAAATTGGTAGGTCAATGTCGAACTTCCCAACTAGCTAAACATAAAAAACAAAACACTAGTCTTTACACCCCATTACCCGTTCCCTCATTACCTTGGAAAGATGTAAGCATGGATTTTGTGCTAGGACTTACACGTACTGGAAAGCAACATGATTCTATTTTTATGGTTGTCGATCACTTCTCTAAGATGACCCATTTAATTCCTTATACTAAGACCATTAATGCTTCTAGAGTTGTAAAACTTTATTTTGACGAGATTGTCAAGTTGTATGGTCTTCCCAAAATCATAGTGTTAAATTATTTCTGGAAAACCAAATTGAAGTTTTTTATTATTTACCACCCCTAAACTGATGGTCAAACTAAGGTGGTTAACAGGAGTTGACAACTTTTTGAGGTGTCTAGTGAGTGATCATACTAGGAATTGGGATCTGATTCTTCCGATGATCTAATTTGCCTATAATAGCTCTATCAATAGATTAATAGTCATAAGTCTCTTTGACGTTGTATATGGCTACAAACCTAGGAAACCCTTAGACCTTTCTCCCATGTCCCTTCATACTAGAGTGTCTGAAACCATAAGCCACTTCCTATTCCAAATGATTTTAGCATTAACTCTACATTTAACATTGAGGATCTAGTTGCATACTATAAGCCACTTTATATTCCAAAAGATCCATTTGACATAACACTTAACTCCCCTCATGATGATCCTATTAAAACCTCTACCCCTTTCGCCTTGACATCAGCACAAAAAGATAGTATTGATGTTATTCTGGATGAACAAGTTGTTATTAACAGGAATGTTGAGGTTCAACGGTTTGTAGTTTACTGGGTGGGCCAATCTGATTCAGATTGCACTTGGATCACTGGAGATACTTTACAACAAATTGATCAAGATCTTTGAGAATACTATTAGAGTCGTCCAGTGCTACACAGTGAGATGTTTAGGGTTTTACTTTTTATATATTTCTTTGTCATTTTAGAAGACAATTTTGATGATTAATGAAAATAATGCAGACTTTCCCCTTTCTTCTCTTTTTTAGACTTTTGCTTTCTCTAAAGCTTCTTTCTTTTATTGCTTTAATTCTTATTATTTATTGTCATGCATCACATTAGCCAACATGTATTCTTCTTTCTAAGACTGTAACACCTACATCTCCTCCTACCAAAGCAACCGCCAACCATCACAGACCACTACCACAATGGTGGTTTTAACTTTCAACCGATCACATCCCTTCTGTCTCCCACCACACTGTAATAGGAACACAACTAGTTTGTACCATCTCTCTCCCCTGAGGCCAACATAACCCAACACATTTAGCTACTCCCACCAAAGCATCCACCAAGAATAAAATGAGAGAAAAGAAAACAAAGTTTTTTGACAAGTTTGGTTTTTTTTAAATGCTATCTTTTTCCTTCTAAACACTAGTTTTATGAGACTTAAAAGATAGAAAAAACCTTAATTTTATTTGTGATTCATTTCAGATGGAGGGATGACAAAATATGGAGAAGATTGTTATGGATAAAGCATATAAATGTCAATGCAAAGAGGTCAATATGTGAATTTCTTTGCTCCTATGTCATCAAAGAAACCAATATGCCTTTATATGAACAAGTGGAATTATTGATGGTGTTCTTGACATCTTTAAATTACTTACCATTGATCATGATTATTTCCAATGTGTTCTTGACTTGACAATCTAAGATTAAACTGGTTATCCCATCTACAGTCCCAGCTTGGTTTTAAAGGAAAGCATTTTGTCCAGCTAGACCCAATAATCAAATTGAAAAAAATTGCAGCACAGTTTTTGGTTTGGGGTGGAGGAACACAAGTAATAGCTGGAAAGTTTTAGTAAATGAAATTGTGCAAAGGTATGTATTGTGCATAAATAACCTTACCTTTATGTAATGAATTTGATGATGTGATTTTAGAAACCTGCCAATAAAAACATGATTATTGGATTAATATTTCATCAAGTAATAGTTACCAATTACAAAATAGATGATATGATGTGTAAGCATGTCATCATTCGACATCAATTTCACCTCATGTTCAAAATAAATGCTCTTTTGACAGTTGGGCATTGGGATGATTATATCTGATATGGAGGACTAAATTGACTTTATAGGATCTATTTTCATTATCATTTCCTTGTCTGTTTTGCGTCATCCTCCACATTGTTTAATATAGTTTGCTACAATTTCTTTATTAGCTTGTCCTTCATGCTTAATGGAAGGGGGATAACCTGAAGCTAGCTAAAACATTTGGTTCACCTGTTTGGACATTTACACATGAGGCATCGATATGTCTTGGTTTTATTTCATTTAATATTTCTACATTCCAATAAATACTTCATTGGATTGTCTTAAATCTGAATTATTGCAATGTTTATTTATATTTATATTGAACGAAGTATATGATTCTTCTTTAAAAAATGTTTTCTTAATTCTCTTTTCTCATTATATTTTTCTCTCTTATATCACAGCTCAGCTTCAACGCTATAAATTTGAAAATTTACAGGAGGATAATAAATTAAAAATGTTATATTTATTCTTTTCTGAGAAGATAAAATACTTATTTTAATTAGAATCGTTTCTTTTTTTATTTTTCCAAATCTTTAACCACATATAATATCAATTTTAATTATTCTTTTCAAATTGTTCTTTAGCAAATAAACAATGTTGCGCTCCACCGCAACGATAATTTTTTTTTGTCTCGTTTCAATATATATAATTTTTCGTTTTGTATTTCAGTTTTTATTCTTTTATTTTTTGATTTAGTTTTGATCTTTTTATTTTTTTTATCCTTTTGAGATAGTTTTTAACTTTTCTTTTGTATTTATATATTTATATTCTTAGTTTTGACTTTTAATTTTTATTGTAATTTATCTTTGTATTAAATGCAACCTGTATTAAAAAACAGTGTGAGTTTAGTTTTGGTGGCATGAAATCAGAGTGAAACTCTCTTTTATACATGTATAGTGAAACTTATGCTGTTATTGATTTGTTATCTGTGTTTTTTTTTGCATTTCTATTGTTTATGTGTTTTGTCTTATTTGAGTGTAAAAGGGTTATTTTACCGCGCGCTGTAAATGTGAATTTACAGTGACACCCACGATGACAACTCTTGGTTTTTGTTTTATTTGAGGGTATTATGGTTATTTTATTATGCCTAGAGATATAAAAGATCAAAATATCCCTGAGTACAAGGCTAAAATTACTGTGCACTAAGAGGTCAAATAATAATTTCACTATTTTAATCCACAGTAATCTATATCTATTGTTACAGTAATTTCACCACAATGATATGTTTTAGCTTATTAGATAAATACTAACCAATAAAAATTTGTTTTAAATATGATTTAAATTAATTTACTTGTAAGAAATCAAAACTTTTTAATGAAAAATAGAATAGAGATAAACCTGAATCCGAGCTGCTTCTTCTTCTTCCTGTCTTTATATATATAGAGAGAGAGAGAGAGCGAGAGAGTAGAAAACTTAATTAGTATGGAATACCACACAGCTATAGCAAATCATTTAAATATCGGTGGATCATGACTTCCTATTATAAGAAAACTTAATTAAAACCAACCATGATAATTTAATAACAAGCATTCTGTTTCACTTGGACGTGTCTGCTGGCAAAAAGAGGTTTTTCTCCAAGTGTATAGTCACGGGTTTACTTAAGCAAACAGGAAAGAACAGAGATCTGAGAGAGAAGAATGGTTTACAAATGGTGGTGAGGGAAAGTAAATAAATAAAATGGTACAGTATACGTTCTGAGAGAGAAGAACGGTTTAGAGAAGGTGTCGAGGGAAAGGATATGAATGAATGGAAGCACAGATAGTGTGGAAGAGAAGAGATTTATAAGCATCCCGATTGTTATGGGACACTGATTATTTTCTTTGCTAAATTAGCAGTGTAGGACTGCATATTGATGTGTATATATACTGAGTATTTGTAATGAGAATTATGCATGAATTCCTCCCAGTAATCTCTCTAATTAACAGTTATTAGTTGAAAACACACAAAAAAACAAGTACAAGCTAATTGAAATGCTCAAGCAAACGGCCGCATACCTCAAGGTTTGAGAAGGCTCTGGCAACATGGTTGAACATTGTGGATCATACTGGTTATGCATGATTGGAACTTGATTAGATTGATATGGAAATTGTCGGGAGCTATAATACAAAAAATCATCGTCATTTTTGGTCAAGTTTATTGTTTTCACGATTAAAGAAGAGTATATTTAAGGTAAATACCATTGATTCATTGGAGGTTGAGGTAGCATCACAGGCACTTGATTGCTCATTGGTAACTCATTAGTCCAGTGTTGCTCACTAAATTAGCAACATTTGTTAGTAATTTCTTTATACAATTGTTAGTTGTTAATCCACTAAGCATTTGATGATATCATTTTAGCTTAAATCAAAGGCATTGAGGATCAAATAAATTACGATTCAAACATAATGAGTTCATTTAGATTGATCAATTCTCATCAATAACAAGTACAAGAAGACGAAGAGGTTAAATAAATAATGATGAATAGCATTTACCTTGATGGGGTTTGAGCCCAATTTGGTCCATTTTGGTTGATCCATGATGATGATGTTCCGTCTAAACCTCCCATTGCTGTCTGTTTGTTTAAACAATTTGAAGATGCTTGAGATAAATTGATACACTAACACACACAACTTTTTGATTCAATGGGTGATATAGCAATACAAAAACTTGGTAATTCAATGGACATTGCAACAAATTGGAGTAATCACCATGGTTTGAGAGAATGGTGGAAGCTCAGACATTAATGTATCAAAATCTTGCTGATTCAATGTCAAGCTGACATTATCATCCACAAAAGATGGTGGAGCTCCTTCCATCATTAGTATGTTCAATCATTCGAATTAATTTTGCTAATTACAGAAATTAATTCCCTCTATTTTCACCCTTAGTTACACATCAGAAAACCCAAGAAAATTAATCTGTTTATATGCATTTACTCGCTAATTTACCCGTGTATTGTTGCGGGTAACGTATACTTTAATTTTCTCTGTTTGTTTTTTTTTTTTTTTAAATGATTAAGAAGTTTCTAAGTTGCGAACAAAACATGAGCTAAAATTCGAGAGAGAAGAAACCGTGAAATTTCCAAAAGAAAAGAGATAAAAACATAGAAAATTATATCCAAGAGACATTGTTCAAAAGAGGCTTCCCTTTTAATTTATTTGTTATTAAAATTAATTATTTAATTAATTAAAAAAGAGATAAAAACAAAGCAAATTCCCCAAAACCATACCAAACACCCATAATCTCAGCAGAACTAATGATCAATGCATGAGTAGTCACCATGGTTTGCTGAATACTATCGTTGATCACATCATTATCCACCAGCGTCTTCTGTCCAGCTTGATAATTGCATAACATGGAGCTTTGGTTGATCGACCTGCTTCCAACAATAAGGAAAACTGTAGAAAAACTAAATTGCAAGCAATCATCTTCTTATAAAAATATGCTTAAGAATGACGTACGAGGGAAGCTCAGACATATTGAAGTTATCTTCTGGTGCTTGAAGATCCCACTGATTGACATCATCGTCCATAAAAGATGGTGGAACTCCTTCCATCTGACCACAAGTACAAGATGATTAGCATTATATATAAGAGAAGAAAATATATATATATATATATATATATATATATATATATATATATATATATAAAATACACAGAAAATCCACAAGTTCAATTTAGATAAACACCACAAGGCATGGATTATAAAATCTGAGAAAAAGATCAATTTATTTATCATGGATTAAAGAAAACAAAAACACCTTTTGAGGATGAAGTATATATATGTAACCTGGATTCAAGATGCTCTTCAAGTGCTGGTTTGCTTAAGCAGTAATCAGCAAGAAAAAAAAAACTAGTTATTATGCTGTTAAAAGAAATCCACAAGTTCAATATTGATAAACGCCATAGTTACATGGATTATAAAATCTGAGAAAAAGATCAGTTTATTTATCATGGATTTCTTTAAAGATTCAAACCATAGTTACAGATAATAAAAAAAACAAAAACACCAACAAGATGAAGCATAAATAATTAACCAACAAGATGAAAGACGTTCTTCAAGTGCTGGTTTGCTGAAGCAGTATATATTCAGAAGAAGAAGAAGAAGAAGAAGAAGAAGAGATCAGAGAAGAGTACTATCGATTAAGTTAGTTCATTCTGATGAGATGTGGAAAGGAAAATTGTCATTATTTATTAGGAAGGTGCTCTTGTATTGCATTGCTATTAGTATAAATATATATATATATATATATAAAACAATATTTTCAATTTTTATAAAGAATTATTATCGTGACGTATGGATTGAACAATCATGTCTCCATTTAAATCGTTAATAATTTAGTTCTTTCATCAAATCTATATGTTGAAACTTTGGAAAAGCTTATCTGGGAATGGTAGGTAATGGATGATTAAAAAAAATCAAAAATATTAAAAATTCAGATAAACCCACAGGTCAAGTTGGGTTTAAAAACACTGCTAATACAATGACAAACCAGCCCAAAGTAATTTAACCAAAATATAATAAAAATTCTATTTTTTTAATTCTCTTTCATCATTATATTTTTTTCTTTCTTATATCACAGTTCAGCTTCAACGCTATAAATTTAAATTTATAGGAGGATAATAAATTAAAAATGTTATATTTATTCTTTTCTTAGAAGATAAAATACTTATTTTAATTGGAATCTTTTCTTTTTTATTTTTCGGAGATCTTTAACCACACATAATATCAATTTTAATTATTTTTTTCTAATTGTTCTTCAGCAAATAAACGATTCTCTCAGCAGCAGTGATAATTTTTTTTTGTCTCATTTCAATATATATAATTTTTTGTTTTGTATTTCGGTTTTTATTTTTTTATTTTTTGATTTAGTTTTGGTCCTTTTATTTTTTTGATCCTTTTGAGATAGTTTTTAATTTTATTTTTTTTGTATTTATATATCTATACTCTTAGTTTTGACTTTTAATTTTTATTGTAATTTATCTTTGTATTAAATGCAGTTTTCGTTAAAAAACAGTGTGAGTTCAGCTTTGGTGGCATGAAATGAGAGTGAAACTCTCTTTTATGCATGTATAGTGAATCTTATGTTGTTAGTGATTTATTATCTTTGTGTTTTTTTTGCATTTCTATTGTCTATGTGTTTTGTCTTATTTGATGGTAAAAGGGTTATTTTACCGCATGTTATAAATGTGAATTTACAGTGACACCCCTGGCAACAACTCTTGGTTTTTGTCTTATTTAAGGGTATTATGGTTATTTTATTGTGACCAGAGATGTAAAAGATCGACAATACCCCTTAGTCCAATGCTAAAATTACCGTGCACTAAGAGGTAAAATAATAATTTCACTATTATAATCCCCACAGTAATTTGTATCTATTGTTACAATAATTTCAGTACAATGATCTGTTTTAGCTTATTATATAGATACTAACCAATAAAAAATTGTTTTAATTATGATTTAAATTACTTTACGTGTAACAAATCAAAACTTTTTAATGAAAAATAGAATAGAGATAAACCTGAATCCGAGCTTTCTTCTTGTCTTTATCTATATATATATATATAGAGAGAGAGAGAGAACTTAAATCAGTATGGAATACCACTCAGCTATAGCAAATCATTTAAATATCGGTGGATCATGACTTCCTATTATAAGAAAACTTAATTAAAAAACCACCAGCCTTGGTAATTTAATAACAAGCATGCTGTTTTACTTGGAAAAATCAAGCAATTAAAAACAAAATGGGAAGACAAAAAAGAGAGCGATTTAGTTTACCTGGACGTGTCTGCTTGCAAAAAGATTGTATAGTCACGGGTTTGCTTAAGCAAACAGGAAAGAACAGAGATCTGAGAGAGAAGAATGGTTTAGAAATGGTGGTGAGGGGAAATAAATAAATAAAATGGTGGCGAGAGAGTGCGGAAAGTAACAATATACGTTTTTCTCACAATTTAAGAACTTTTCTAAATTGAACTCTAGCAAATAAATAACCAGCAAAAGTTTTAAGAAATAAATATCAGTTTACCTGCAAACTAAAAATCAAGCAATCTGGAAAAATCAAGCAAAAAAAGGTTCACCTGCAAAAAGCGGTTCTCCAAGTGTCTAGAAACTGTTTTGCTTAAGCAATCTGGAATCAAACTGACAGCTGAGAGAGAAGAACGGTTTAGAGAAGGTGTCGAGGGAAAGGAAATGGATGAATGGAAGCACAGATAGTGTGGAAGAGATTTTATTTTAAGATTGATTGGTTCAAGAAGAATATTGTAATGCTACAGTAGTCAACCATGGCTTGGGAGACTTTTATGGGTAATCATTTTTTTTAAAATCTTTTTTTATTGAAAAATATATTAAAATAATTTAAATTTTTAAAATAAAAAATAAAACACAGAATGTATAACTCAATCGTGTAACGTGTTGACGCCTGAAAAAAAAAACCCAATTTCTAAAATTATAATTGTAATATAAATATTTTAAAAATATATATATATATAAAAGTATTAACTGAAAAAATTTAGAGCATAGCAAGTCAAGTCAATTAAGATGATATATTTTTTTTGATCTAATATCACTTGCCCTGCGCTTCATTGCACCCAAAATCAAATATTTTAACATGTGAAAAAAATAGTAATGGTCCTAGATCTTTTTTATGATGCTATACATTTGAATAAAATAATTAATCTATAAAATTTTTGATTATTTAGTTTTTATATATATTCATTTTATTATAGATAAGACGTTTAAAATAATAATAATAATAATAATTACTTTTAAGGTATTGTTTTTTCTTAGAAATATGCGAGGTTAATTATATATTTTGATATTTGTTTATGTATTAATGCCTTAAAATATATATAAACAAATGACCTAAGTTTTTTTTGAAAAACCTCAAATTAATTTAATCTTAGTGTTCTGAAATACTTTTAATATAATAATATGAAGAATGAATGTTAAAAAATAAAAACAAATAATTTAATTGTTTTTTTATAACAATAATGATGGTGACAACGATAATATTGTCTATAATAATCAAAATATTAATTATTTACAATAATAGTTATAATTGCAGCTATAATAATTGTGGCAATTTAACAATCATGGTAATAATTGTCGCAACGGCGATTTTTTTTACGCGCTTCGCGCCCCGCCATCCCCTATAGATCGGGAGGAGACAACGGTGCGCGGTGAAAATGGGATGTGTTTTATAGTCGTAAAGTTACGACTATAATTATCGGGAGTCGCCACCTAGTATTAAGGTCACTAGGAACCTATTGGTCTGCGAGAGTCTTGAGTAAGGGAACTTGTTGTGCAAGGGGAAGACGCATCACCCCCAGTGCACCCTATCTTAAGGTAAGCTGCATTGTTGTTTGATTGTTCTTCTCAGTTAAATTTTTTTACACTGTATTTTCAAAAAAAACCATTTTTTTTGTCTGCAGGTGTACTTTACAATGTAATTTTACACCGCAATTAATTTTTTTGTTATCTACGGATGTATTTTACCATATAAATTTACACCATAGCTTAAAACATTTTTTTCTATGGATGTACTTTACAATGTAAATTTACATCCTAATAGATAAAACAAAAATAGTTATAATTATTTTTGATATTTAGGCCAAATTTCAACGGATAATCGTAAACTGGTTATGATATCCAATTTTTGTTTTTTTAAAATGTGAAAAAGATGCAACATTTTTTTGCGAAAAAAATATAATGGAAAAACTTTGGAATCCGGCCGTATGCATGAAAACAAAACATATTTTTTTGTTTTTTTTTATTTTGTAATAATAAAATCATTTTTTATGTCAATTTGTATTTTTTTCATTTTTTTCAATTTTTTTGGGAGGTTGGGCTGGCAGCCTGCCTTGCTTGTGCTGGGCTTCCAGCCTTGCTTGGGCTGGGCTTCCAGTCCGGATGGGCTGGAAGCCCACCCTATTATGGGCTGCGCTTCCATTCCTTTTGGGCTGGAAGCTCAATTAATTGTGGGCTGGGGTGACAGTCTAGCCCTGATGAGCCGAACTAACAGCCCACTGCATGCAGGGACGAGGTGAGGCGAAGAAGATGATGAACAGTCGATTTTTTGACTATGACGAAGGGTGTACCTGTTAGTACCGTTGGGTAGAGGAGATCGAGGTGAGGATTCCTGTCGTGGTGGCGTCGTCAACGGTGGCCTGTGGTGGCCGGAGGGAGCTTCCAAAGTCGCTGGGGTTTGTGTTGCAGATGCTGCAACTGTCGCCGTGGCTGCAACTGTCGTCGTGGCCTCGCCTGAGAGTGTGGATGGGACGCTGGTGTAGAGGGAAAGCTCACGGTGATGATGAGAGAGGTGTTGCGTGGTTGAATGGCCTCAAACGGTGGAGAGAGAGAGAGAGCTCAACGGGGCTGTTTTGGAGAGAGAGAGGGGCTGTGAAACTAGGGGGAGAGAGAGAGAGAGAGAGAGTTGGCTGTCGGAGACGAAGAAGATGAAGAGACGATGGTCACGTTCTGACGTCTCCCTCTCTCTGCGTAAATTTTCTGGTTTCTCCCCTCTGTTTGTGATTTTTCTCCTCTGTTTTTCTCTGGTCTTTTTTTCTCCCCCGAACTTCCCCCCCTTATGCAGCGTCCATGGCAGCTATTTACAGGGGTAGAGGCACCTCTCATGCATATTGCATGAGGTTACTGCCTGTGCCTCTAAATTTGCAGAGGCTGCGGGCTGCAGTGCTATGCTCTGCACTATTCAGGTGTCGGAACAGTGCAGGCACATGTAATTTTGGTTTTGGAAAATTGCAATTTGGTCCTTTAATTTGCAATTGTTCTAATTGCATTCCCATTTGGTTTTAAATTTTTAATTTTATGCAATTGTACCCGCATCAGAAATTCAATGTTAGCCTTAAATGTACGCGCCTTTTTTATTCTGGTCCTTGACTTCTGATTTATGCGATTCGACCCTTAATTGACCATTAAACTTTCAATTGTCTTTAATTTGACCCCTAATTTTGCACAATTACCTTGGAAAAATTCAATTGGGTCTCTGAAAATTCCAATCTTCTCAATTGAGCCCGAATTAAATTCAAGAATTTGATTTTTATCAATTAAGCCTTAAATAAAATTGATTTGACCAATTTAAAGTATAACTAAGTCGTTGCACTTAATTAAATCCTTTAATTGGATCCTAAATTAATTCCAAAATATAATTATACTTTAAATTGGCCCATGATTAAATCAAATTGGCCTATTCAAAATATAATTATGATTTTGGACTTAATTTTTACCTCGAATTTGTATTTTCTCTCATTTTTTAGGCACAAAAGAGATATGATCAGCTCAAAAAATATTCAAAATTTTCACCGCAATTTTCTAACAACGCCAAACCCCTTTTATTTTATTTTTTTCATTTTTATTTTATTTTGGGGAGTAACCCAAAAATTGGGTTACGAAATAATAATGAGAATAATAATTGAAATAATTCATTAGTCGATGCTATTTTTATTCAAAATTAACTTTTGCGCCTTTTTAATTTTTGATATTTCAGATCTAATATCACCTAAATAAAAAAAATATGAAGCTATATGTAGACAAAATGGATGGGAAAATTGGATCAAATTATCTCCAATGAAAAAATATACGAGTCACTTGCCCTGCGCTTTGCCATAGTCAGAACCAAATTTTTTAACATGTGAAAAAAATGTTAATAGTCCTATTTTTTTATGATGCTATATATCTAAGTGAAATAATCAACCTAAAAAATTTTGATTATTTATTTTTTGTATATATTCATTTTATTATGAATAAGGCATTTATAATAATATTAATAATAATAATAATAATAATTACTTTTAAGGTATTGTTTTTCTTAAATAATAATAATAATAATAATAATAATATAAACATCTTAAAATATATATAAACAAATAAACTAAGTTTTGTTTTTTAAAAATCTCAAATTAATTTAATCTTAATGTTCTACAATACTTTTAATATAATAATATGAAGAATAAATCTTATAAAATAAAAAAAATTAATTTAATTTCTTTTGAAATAAAAAATACTGTAAACTAAAAATATATCAAGCCACACATAAAAAAACAGAATAAAAAAAAGACAACAAATCACTAACAACAAAAGATTCACTATACATGCATAAGAGAAAGTTTAATTTCATTTTACGTCACCAGAGTTAAACTTACACTATTTTTTTAATACAAACTATATTTAATACAAAGATAAATAACAATAAAAATTAAAAGTCAAAACTAAGAGTATAAATATATAAATACAAACAAAAAATTAAGAACTATTCCACAAGGACCAAGGAAATAAAGGGATTGAAAGTAAATTAAAAAAAAAATATTAAAAACCAAAATAAAAAATTGCATATGTTAAATCGAGACAAAAAATTTTTTATCTTGGTGTTTAAAATCATTGTCAACGATATATTTTTCTCTCAACTCGGAATTCAACAACTTCTTCTACTCTTATCTTAACTAGAAACTAAAAACTAGCAAAAATAAATTTTTGTATCAAAATTAAATTTGAAAAATATGGAGGTATCAATATTGTATAATTTACATTATTTTTTAAGTTTAACAATGAAAGTTTATCTTTCTCAAAACTTATGGCATGCCATCAATTTTTTATGTCTTTTTCATTTATGTTCCATTTTTTCAATCCATCATTTTATAAGAAATAAAAATCAATTAGTTTTCAATTACAACTAAATCACTGGAAAAAAAAGTTTGAGAATCATATTTTTTTTTCTTGCAAAATGTGTGAGAGGATGAATAGTTAGATCTTGCACAATGGGAAATATATTTAGAGCCCATTTGATAGATTTTTTAAAATATTTTTGTACTTTAAAATACATTAGAATAATATTATTATATTTTTATTTTTTTAATATTTATACATTAAAATAATTTAAAAACACAAAATAAATTTATTTTATTTTTATAAAAAATAAGTTTCAAGTTTCAAAAACCAAAAACCAAATCGGAATTAATATTTTATGTAAAATGCTACCCGACACATGTGAACCCAGTTGTTGAAACTTTGAAAACAGGGAGGTAATTATATGAATGGTCGTCACATGATCGCACGTTAACGTGTGGACCCTACTGCTGACGAGACATTGAAAACAGGGGGTCTATAACGTGCCCAGTGTTTTTGTTTTTCTTTTTAATGTCCACAAGTTAACATTCAATATTATGGGCCCCATGGTTGTTGATGAGAAATGTTATCCCTGTGTTAAATGAATTTTTTTTATTTTAATAAAGTTTTATTTAGATTTTATGATTTTTTTTAATATAATACAATTGGATTTATACTTGATTTATGGATAATATCTCCATATTTCTTTTATGATATTAGAAGACTTCGTTTTTATACATCACCCATATATTTTTTGGCATTTTCAATTTATAATTATATTATTATGACGCAGAAACTTGAATGAGCCGACTCAACTCGACTGCACCTAACCCTAGGCATGTTCTAGTTAGGTAAAAAATTATGTTTTATATATTTTAAATAAAAAACACTTTAAAATAAAAACTTTGTATTAAAATAAAAACTTTGTACTAAAATAAAAAAATTAACTAAAGCAGACGGCAGAGGTCATCTCACTCTTTCCTCTCTGATGCGATGCCTTGTAAAATGAAGTTTTCTTTGCGATTAATTGGGGCTTTGTTCATGCTCCAGGCATGCTGTAACCGTCCGGCTGCTCTCCGGTCTCCTCAAAGGAACTGAGGACGAAATGAGAAGTGGCTTCCCCGACAAAGGTCGACGAGAGGGATTAGCGTGTAGGGTGGAAATTGAGTACGGCACAAACTTACGTGGATGGCTGTGGATAAAAGGCGGCTGGTGCCGACAGCTGGCAGGAAGTAGAAAGGGGGAAAGAACGGTGCCGTTTCTACATAGGTTGAGTGAGTTATTTTTTTTTTCTTTTCGATTAAAACTTTACTGAAGTTGCATATAATAAAAAGCTTCAACAAAAGCAGGTGAAGCCAATAATTGAACTTGGTGAGTTAACGTGTGGACCCACCCGAGTGTTGAAACTTTGAAAAAGCTCATCTGAAAATGGGAGGGTACAACTTTAGCAAAGGAAAGCAGGAAGCTGTGTTCCACCATTTTCCATTTGATACACTGTTTATGCTTTTACTCTCTGCTGTTGGCAAAGAAGTGGGCTCATCAGCTAGAGAGAAAAGATGGAGTCTAACACTGTTTAAACTTATTTTATCACTGTATGGTTTTGAGACTAGCTACAACACATCATGATGGTGAGTTGCTTTGGCACAATGGTAGAGATATATAATGTTGCTTATAATGATCCTTTTAATAATGAATCTGTTATCATCGATTAAAAAAACCAATATAATTATAGATATAAGCACCCTCTAACAACACATTTATTAGGAAGTTAAATTACTAGCAAATTCTTTATTCTTCCGTTTTATAAATAAAATTTAATGAAGTTAATTGTCATTATTTGTTAGGAAGGTGCTCTTGTATTGCATTGCTAGTTTTTTGCTATTAGTATATATATAATTATTTTCAATTTTTGTAAAGAATTATTATCGTCACGTATGAATTGAACAATCATGTCTCCATTTAAATTGTTAATAATTTTGTTCCTTCATCAATTCTATATTTTTTTCTTAATTTATTTTTTGAGAAATTAGAAAAAAAGATTTTTTTTATAAGGAATTGAAATTGGAAATTTTGATGAGGTTTTGAGAAATAAAAATAATTATTAACATGTACTAAAAGAGGATCCTATGTCAGCAACTGTAGACTTGATATTTCTCTTCCGTGCTTCGCAGGCGTTCGTCCACATTTTTTTCCCCCCCGCTATCTGCTGTTTCAAGGCATTTAATTGAAGCTAAAGCTGAAACGCATTTCTGTCGTGTCACGCTCATCTAAGCCTATCCATGCAGTGCACGCGAATCTTTAACAAACTGAAGATGAAGATCAAGGTGGGTGTATCTTGGGGAACCACAACTTCTGTTTTCTCATCATTTACCATTGTGATTTTCAAGCTTTCTTTAGCTTTTATTTTTTAAATAATAATAATATTGTTGACTAATTGTCCTTGGAAATCCTCTTTTACTGCTCCTAATATTAGACACTGCCAAGACAAAGGAATGGCTAAGCAAAGGACTGTTTCCGAGTAAATATATCATTATTTTATTTAAATAAAAAAACAAAATTATTGAATAATACTCTTCGTCTACTGATCAATTCAATAAATTAACTATATGAATATTTTCTTTTTTTCATTATTTTGGGTGTTTGAGCCTGCTTACGCACGCCTCGATTAATTTCATGAATTTTGAAGTTAATAATTAAATAAACCTTCAATAATTATCATTTTAGCAACCACAAATTTCAAACCTGAGATCAGATCGAAAAAAAATTCATCTGGTAGGGAAAAAAAAAAGATGGACGAACGCTTGCGAAGCACGGACGAGAAATGACCAGTCTACAGTGCTGACGTAAGATCCTCTTTTAATATATGTTAATGAACAGTGTATTAACGAAAAAAAACCCGGAAAACAACAAAAAACACCGCCAGACCGAGGGGCTCCGTTGTCATTACGCACATCGGCCCGGACCGGTCCGTTCCGGCCCGCTGGTCTGCTGTTTATTTTATTATTTTTTGAAATTGGCTAAATACGGTTTCAGCCCCTAAGACAAAAACGGTGCTTTGGGTACAGGGGCTGGACGGTAATTGACCTCATTTTTTATTATTTCTTTCGTTTAATGTCAGAGCGTGATGGGCACGCGCCCATCAGTTTTTCGCCCACACCCTGTTTAGGTGGCGCGTGCGTCCTCATACGGTGTCCGAAGACGCCATTCCGGAGTCCATATCGATGCGCCTCCGCGTGGTCTTCCTCCCGCGGCGACGAGTTTAACTTACAAATGTCCGTGGACGCGGCGGCGACCGGCTAAAGCCGTTGGCCACGTTTCTCTCTCTCTTGCACGTAAAAGTACAGGAGAGTCCCCCATTTGTTTTAACTTTTTACTTCGGTCCTTGACTTGCAATTTTGTTTTTGGTCCTGATTTTTGTTATATAAGTTTTGATTTAGTTCAATTGGGTCCTCCGATTGGAATTGATTGAATGTCAATGTTTCACTTCGGTCCTCCTTCTTTTAATTTTCAGATTGGGTTTAAATAACTCAATAAATACGATACAGAGGTTTCGATTTCTTCAATTTGATCCTTTTATTAAAATTGATAATATATTTAATTTTCATTTCGGCCCTTATACTTTTAATTTTGGATTTTAATCCCTTTATATTTGATTTTCATTTCGGCCCTTATACTTTTAATTTTTTATTTTAATCCCTTTATTTCTTTTTATTTCTAGAATAATCTCTACTTTTGTCCATGTATATATAAGTGTGCTCTTAACTTTGATTTTTAATTTATGTTATTTTCTTATTTGTTGAGGTGATATTTTTTCCAAAAAAAATAAGCTCTTAAATTTTGTTTTGTATGTATGATCGTTTGAAAATTGATATTTTTTTTCTCTATTTGTTCTTTCTTTTGGTTTTTTATTCGGTTTTTTATTTTTATTTTTATATCAGATGACTTGTTTTTACTTGATAATTTTTATTTTATTTTTTTGTTTGATCTTTTGTTAAAGTTCTTAAGATCTTTTTATTCTTTCATTTATTTTATTTTTTCCATTATTAACATCATAATAATAATAATAATAATAATAATAATAATAATTTAATTTTTTTTCTTGCTTACTCTTTTGCTAATGTTTTTAGGTTTTTTTCTCTCGGGATAATTTGATAATTTTTATTGTTTTGACAGTAATAACAATGATATTTTTTTTTTGTTTGATCTTTTGTTGAGGTTTTTAGGATTTTTTTAGTCTTTCATTTTTTTTTCTTTCATTATTAACACAATAATAATACTAATACTAATAATAATAATAATAATAATAATAATAATAATAATAATAATAAAAATAATAATAATTTAATTGTTTTTCTTGCTTACTCTTTTGTTAATGTTTTTTAGGTATTTTTTTTCTCGGGATAATTTGATAATTTTTATTATTTTGACACTAATAACAATGATAATTTTTATTTTTATTTTTATTTTTTTGTTTGATCTTTTATTAAAGTTTTTAGGATTTTTTTAGTCTTTCATTTTTTCCTTTTATTATTAACACAAAAATAAAAATTAAAATAAAATAAAATCAAAATAAAAATAAAAAATCAAAATCAAAATAATAATAATAATAATAATTTAATTCTTTTTCTTGCTTACTCTTTTGTTAATGTTTTTTAGGTTTTTTGTTTCTCAGGATAATTTGATAATTTTTATTGTTTTGACAGTAATAACAATGATTTTTTTTTTGATCTTTTGTTGAAGTTCTTACGATTTCTTTACTCTTTCATTTATTTATTTATTCTTTCATAATAATAATAATAATAATAATAATAATAATAATAATAGTAGTAATAATAGTAATAATTTAATTGTTTTTCTTGCTTACTATTTTGTTTATGTTTTTTTATTTTTTTTCCTCGATATAACTTTATATTTTTTATTGTTTTGATAGTGATAACAAAAATAGTTTTAGATGTTAAGACTAGGATGTTGCTATTGTTATAATAGAGTATGTTAATCTATTTCATTATATTAAAGTTTGCATATATAAATATTATATTTTAATTTTGATCCAGCAAATCTTATAAAAATTGTTAGCTTAGCCCGCAATGTAGGGTGAACAATTTTTCTTAATTTTCAAGTTAAATGATTTTTTTCAGCTAATAATTTTTATTTTTTGTTTTATCATATATTATATTTTTTTTATTCCCTCTTTTATTCAAGTTTTTATGTTTTTTTAAGTCTTTGATTTTTTTTTCATTATTAGCGCAATCATAATAATAATAATAATAATAATAATAATAATAATAATAATAATAATAATAATAATAATAATAATAATAATAATAATTTTACTTTTTGTTCTTATTTGTTTTTCTATTAATTTGTTTTTCTCGGGGTGATTTAATAATTTTTACTATTTTGGCCATGATAGTGATGATAATTTTAGATGTTAAAACCTCGATGTTACTGTTGTTATAATGGGGTATGCTCATCTGTTTCATTATATCAAACTTTACATGTATAAATATTCTATTTTAATCTCAACAATTATAAAAATTATCTATTCGACCCACGTCGTAGTTCAAACTGACAACATCACAAAGGTTGATGTTAATGTTGGAAAAAAACTATGTTTTCCCACATTTTTTGTTGAAAAACTTTCGAGGCAATTACCTATTTTCGTCTCTTTAATGTTAAAGTTTCGATATTGTTGTTGCGATAGTGTGTATTAATGTGTTATATCATATCAAACTTGACATTTGTTGATATTATATTTTATTTTTAAATTAGTAAAATCTATAAATTACTTCAAATCCAACAATTATCAAAATTGCTTGCTCAGCCCGTAACGTAGTGCGGTCTATTTTTCTAATTTTCAAGTCAAATGATTTTTTTCCCAGTTAATATTTTATATTTTTGTTTTATGATTTATTTTATTTGTTTTATTTGTTCTTTCTTTTATTTGTTTTATTGTTTTATTATTATTATTTTCAAATCAAATAAATTTTTTTCACGTCATATTTTTTATTTGATTTTTTTGTTCGATCATTTGTTAAAGTTATTATGATTTTTTTAGTCTTTCATTTTTCTTATGTGTTCTTTCTTTTATTTCTCTTATTGTTTTATTATTATTATTTTAAAATCAAATGGATTTTTTTTACCTCATAATTTTTATTTTATTTTTTTGCTTGATTTTCTGTTAAAATTATTATGATTTTTTTAGTTTTTCTTCTTTTTTTTCAATATTCACACGATTAATGTTAATAATAATAATAATAATAATAATAATAATAATAATAATAATAATAATAATAATAATAATAATTTCAATTATTTTCCTTACTTACTGTTTTATTAATGTTTTTCAGTGTTTTTCCTCCCGGGACAACTTGATAATCTTTATTATTTTGATAGTAATAACAATGATAATATAAAGACTTCGATGTTGTTGTTTTTATAATAGGGTGTGGTGATCTGTTTTATTATATTGAATTTTGCATATATAAATATTATATTTTAATTTTGGACCAACATATCCTATTAATTTATTTCATCCCAATAATTATAAAACCTTCTTACTCAGCCCGCAACGTAGTGTGATAATTTTTTTTAATTTTCAAGTCAAATGATTTTTTTCCCAGTCAACAATTTTTATTTATTTTCATTTATTTTATTTTTTTATTTGCTCTTTTGTGAATGTTTTTAAGCTTTTTTTTAGCCTTTGATTTAATTTCGTTTTCTTCCCGTTATTAAAGCAATAATAATATTAATATTAAGAATAATAATAATAATTTTAGTTTTTGTTCCAACATGCTTTTTTATTAATATTTTTTTTGTTTCTCTCTCAGATTTGTTAAATAATGTTTATTGTTTTGACAGTAATAGTGATGATAATTTTAGACGTTAAGACTTCGATATGACTGTTAATATAATAGAGGATGTTGATCCCTTTCAGTATATCAAACTTTACATATTAAAATATTATATTTTAATTTCAACAACTGTAAAAATTATTTGTTCCTCCCGCACTACGCCCGCAACGTAGTGCGGGCATTTAGCTAGTATTAAACTAAAGATGGTCAGTACCATCGTTCATTGGCCAATCATTGTTTCAGAATTTCTTAAATTCGTGAAACTACAAGGACTATTTAGTTATTTATTATACTATAAGGGTTAATCACTTAATGTTTACAAACTACAAGGACTATAATATATTTTAGAATTATGTAATTTAAATTTCAAACATAAGTAAAAAAATAAGAGTTGAACTGATATAACTCGACCGACTTGATGAGTTCAAAGATAATATGAAAAATTGATAAAAAAAAATATAGTTTAACTAAAAAAACTCAAGTTCACATCTCAAAGAAATATTGAATCAACTCGGGTCAACCTAGGTCAATCTTTCAAATATGTGACCTCCGTTATAACTTATAAGATCACGATAACCTTAAATAAAGCAAATCAAATCAAATTATAAAGTTCAATTCGTAATAAACTCGTTGTTAAATAATGAAATTGAGAAAACTTTAATCTAAAAAGAGACACAATAAAATGATTTTTCTAAACAAAATTATAAACATGTATAATATTATGAGAATGTCATCATCAATCTAGCAAGTTCGTTATATTCTTTGATTGCTCTGAAAGTTTAACATAATATATATAAATATGTCAAGAGACTCGTAAAATTTAATTTCAATCTAACGTTCGGATTAAGAGATATGATTGATATTGTAAAACTATTTATTATTTAAAAAAATACTATTTGACCGGAACATAACGGACGGAACAAAACCGGAACATTCTGGACGGAGTTTGGGCGGAATTTACGGAACAAACCGAACAGAAATTTTGAGTAAGATAAAATTTGCTCCGATTTGTTCTGTTTTTTGAATTGGAACGAAATGTATCGGTCATTCCAAGCGGAATGGAACAGAATTGACAACTATGGTTGTAACTACCCACATTTTCACACTTTCAGGTTGTCAAATCCACCCCATTTTTGTTTATGTAGACAACCCACATCTTCACATTTTCTGGCTGTCAAAACAGCCCCATTTGTAAGAAGACAGCCCCATTTTTTTTTGTATGTAGAACAGCCCCCCATTCGCATACATAACCGCTGCCTAATTTTGACTGAATTCGCACATGTTCACCCAGTTGTAACAGCCCTTATTTTTCCCATTGGTCAAAACATACTTTCAACAAAAAAAAAATCAGATCTATAATAAAGCATTATTGCTGGCCATCCATTGGTCTAAAACTCGTAGTTGAGCTCAATTCCTTCACTTGCTTTTTAATCATTCTATTTCTACATAAAATCACTAAAGATTACCCAAATAATTGTGTTATCGTCCAAATAATATCTAATACTCCTTAAAAAACAAGAAAACACCAGTAAAATTGTTTGGATGTGAATAAGAAACAGAGAATACATGATAGCATGTATAGATGTGGATGAAAAGTATTGTACCGCATCTCTTCTTTAATCTCTTGGTATTGGTTCAACAATTATATATATTTGTAATTAATTCAGATAATGCTTTTACTCAATTGTGAGACATGAAATTATAGTGAGAGAAAGATGACAAAGTCAAGCAAACATGATTTGTTTTTTGACAAAGTCAAGTTTGATTCCTTTAAACGTGTCAGTAATCTGCTGCCCTCGCTGGTTGTTACTTTATCCCTTGGATCTTTGGAAACATTAAGCTTCCTGATTGCTCCGATGATTCTAGTGATTAAGAGGACGAGTAGATTTCATTGAGGACGAGTCGATTGCGTTCGTCGGGGACAATGGTCAAAAGAGACACGTCATCTCCAAGATTCTAGTTATTAATTGTCTTTTTTTTTAAAAAAAAAAATGCTCATCACTTTTCATGTATTTTAAATAGATTTTTGATATGATTTATAATATTTCTTAGGATTTGCTTTTAAGGCCATGACAGTTTTTTTTTTTTGCAATAAAAAATATTACAACTACTGTATAAATGCTTATCGCTGGAGAAGAGAAATGGGACTTGGCACAAAGGAGGAACCATTCACGTTTGTACACGGGAATTGGTGGCCCAATAATATCAAAGAAGGCGAGACAAACACCTTTGAGCACGCGGGATTTCATTAGAATCGTAAAATTGGATCCATCCGGTCTGATTTTACGATTATAATTGATTTTAACGAGTCTGCTCTGATTTTAACGGGTTCGAATTTTCTACCCGATTTTACCAGGTTTGTTCTTTTGACCCGTAAACTAGTACGATTTTGGCAAAAATGGTCTGGACTTCGCTGAGCACAGTTCTGATAAGCATTACTGATGCTGCAAAGGCGTTTTATGTTAATAAAACTAGAGTTGTTGAAGGCATGGTTGGTTGAGAAAACATGTTTGACACAAGGATTTGTCACCGAAGTGATGGTTTAGGAATGTTAGAGAATAATATAAATCATATTCTGAGGCCTCACTTACAAGCTGAAGCTTTTAGGTGAGATGGTTCCTTAACATGGTATCAGAGCCTTGTTGACCCAGTGGTCACGAGTTCGAATCTCACCACCCTCATTCTATTTGATAAAAATCAAGCACAAGGTAGAGTGGGCCTGTGTGCAAGTTTCAAGCTCAAAAGGCTTTCACTTGAGGGGGTGTGTTAGACAATAATATAAATCATATTCTGGGACCTCACTTACAAACTTAAGCTTTTAGGTGAGATGGTTCTTTAACAAGGAGCGAGTGAGCCTTCTCTATTTGACACAGCACAATATCTACCCTTGAGGTTTCAGTGTTTATTGTGAAGATAAAAGTGATATGATTGTCACCTTCAAGCAAAGAACAACCTTGATTTAGAAGTACAGGATGAAAAAGACCAATCGCTTAAGAATTGACAATGTTTGAAATTCCATTCAGATTGAGTTTGATGAGTTCTACGAGAATAAGGAAATTGTTAAACTTGGTATTGTCAGAAATACACCACAATAAAATAAGATTGCAGAAAATATAAACAAAATACTTTTGAAAAGAGCATATTATATGTTTTCACAAACTGGACTATCAAATGACTTTTGAGCTAAAAAATTAACATGGTGATCATCATTATAGTTTTGGAGATGAAGACTCAATATGAAATATAGTTTAGTTCTCTTATTGATTACTCTAAATTGAGAGCATTTGATTTTCATGCTTTTTTCTAGACAGAAAAATACAAGAAATTCCTATGAATAGGAATCAAGAAAATTGCAACAAGCAAGAATAAAATCAAAATCACTATTTATTTATGCTTATATTAAGAAGGATAAACTAAAACTAAGAGCATGAAGATGCATATTCGTAGGCTATGCATTGAGTTAGGGATATCAGTTGTAGAGTTTTGATCCGAAATCACCCAAGTTTATTACTATCAAGGATGTATTGATGAGTATGTTTTGTTTTACAAATAAAAAAAGTTAACTAGTGTTCATGTTAAGATACTAACAAGCAAATGGTGATTGAGTCTAAAGCTTCACAAACATTGCAGGATGTTTCAGTTGAGCCTATTAAAGTTGCACATGACAGTGTTGACTTTGGAACAATATTGCAATAAAAAGTAGAGAAGACAAATAAAAGCACTAGTTAAAGTCCAATTATGCTAATTTAATCGGTTTTGCCTTGAATATTGCAGATAATCTTGATGATCAAAAGCTTTGACAAAATCCACTAAAAGGAGTCCTTAAAACAAAAATGTACTCCAATCTTTTTTTCTAGCTCAAAGAAAATACCGTTGCCAAGCACTCTGCTTTTTGATTAATTTTGAAATCACCACACATATATAATAAGAAAATGACACATCTTGATTGGATTATTTTTCTTCTGACGAGCATATCTATACATACTGCATGACCCAGTTGATAAAAAAACTACAGATGCAATCTCTAGAATTAAGTTCGTCATCAGCAAAGCCTGTCCTGATTTCATCCCCTTTCTTCTTTAGCCTGCAGACACAAATAAACATTGAATTAAAACTTGATTTTGAAGTGATTTTCAGAAAAATAGACTGCCAAGTAATCTAAAATAAAGTTTTTAAAGAAATTCTCCTTGTTTTAAAGACAAGTAGTTGAAGATGATAGCGGAATGAACATGTAAGAACGAAACTATAACATGAGCTGAGCTCTGTTGTTATTCAGTAAGCAACATCAATAAATAAGTACTCCCTCATCAATCTAGAATCCTGCCTACAAATTCTACGACGTGGTCATTGATTTTAATATAACCAAAGAGCACTTCGATTTAGAAGAATCAAAACAAATACTTGAAGAAACAAAATTAGTAGTTAAACTATAGATAAAATAAAAGGAGGATGATAGAAAGTAAAATTTACCATGTCTAGAGAGTACTCATCGTCCAGTATTTGGATGGCCATGTCCCTAAGCAAGTCATGCATCTTGACAGCACTACCATCATCAATTCTTTCCAATAAGCAGATATTTTCTAGTCCATCAAGAATTGAGTGGCCCTTGTCAAATGCTGCTGGCGTGCTCTTTTCTTTAATTATCCCCTCGTCGATAAACGACTCTATCAACTCCCCCCTTTCAATCTTGTGAGATTCATCAAATAATGCACAATATACGAAACACTGTTTTGCTGAATCATCTAAACAGTCATAACTCAATCTTAATGTCTTGAATATCTGATCTTCCATCTCCCAAAAATTTGATTCTTTCAATCTCTTCAATGTAATCTTCCACTTATGTAGGTCATCCACTCCCTTCAAACTTTCTGCTAGTGTAACAATTCCCAATGGCAAACCATCACATTCCCTCACAACATCTTTAGTAATTTGTTGCTCTTCTTGAGAAAGTTGCCTGTCATGTCCAAGTTTCTCCATGAACAAAGTCAAAGCTTCTTCATCAGAAAGACGATCCACTCTTATACTGTTTTGGCAATTCATCTGTTGACAAACAGTTTTTGATCGAGTTGTCATAATGAACTTGGATCCATTCAATGGGATAGGAACCCCCAATTCTTGTGGATCAAAAGAGTTCCACAAATCATTTAAAATGAGAATCCATTTTTGTTTCATTATTAGTTCTTTTGCCAATTCAACAACCCTACATTGATCATCATCTTTGCTTGAAAGATTTAAATCAAGTCTTTTAGCAATAAGATCTTGTGACTTATCAATCCTAAAGTCTTGAGGCACATTCACCCAGTAAATACTATGAGAAATGTCTTGTCTTTCTAGAAGTTCAGTGCAGATATTTCTCAGCATTGTTGTTTTGCCATTTCCCCCCATTCCATAAATGCCAATGATTGAGACTTTGTCATCCATTAAACAAGACCATATTGCATTCTTTACAGATACTCGACCCACTAGCTTTGTAGAGCTAGCACTTGTGCCGGGCTGCACTAATCTTCTGCTAGGGCTCTCCATTAATCTAGTTTGTTCTGATGAGATGTGGGAAGGAAAATAGGTTTAGGATCAATTTAGTATGAACTCCATAAATCATTCATTATATGAACAAAGAAAGACCAATTGATTGAAACTATTAATGATCCTACTCGAAAGATTCAAACAATATAGTTCCATGTGAAAAACAACATGGTAAGATAAAAATACTGAGGAATAAATAATTTACCTAGGGAGTCATTTCTGTCAACATGCTGAATATAATTATTAAAGCTAGTAGGAAATGGAACTCCTCTAGTCTTGTTGGATCCTGCGCCAGCCTGCACTGCTGATCTTCCACTTTTCTCCAAAACCTCCTCCTCCACTGGTTCTGTCCTCACTCTAATCGTGTCCTGCACATTATGCACTTGCTCTGTTCTTATTACCCTTCCAATACCTCCTCTTATTACCCTTCTAATACCTCCTCTAATATTTTTGTTCTTAATGTTTTGTTCCTGTGGACAAGTTGAAATTCTACGGTCGTTAACATTGATTGAACTTGCTATGCTTTTAAGTCTTTTGTTACCAGCACGCGTAGCTTTGAGGGCTTCTTCTTGAACTTCTTTAGTCACCCCATGACAAATGGCAACACCATACCCTCTCTCTCCTGATAAATGCCATTTGATCCTTGTAATGGGAATTTTACTGGCCCATCTATGTCGACAAAACATACAAATCATGCTATCATCATTCTTTTCTTCAACATAATTCCAAAATGGATCCCATGGTTCAGCCTTTTTGACCTATAGAAAAAAAGGGAGGGTCAAAATATAGAATAAAAATTGAAGAAAGTTGCACCATATCCGCATGGATGAGAAACTACTTCAGTGCTGTTACCCTTATTTTGCTACTAAAATCGATAGTTAGATTATTGCACAATCATAGGGGATAAAAAGACTATAATTCAGTTAAAATTCTTACTTGTTGAGTATTTAAACCGCTATTTTGACTTTGCAGGGAGCTGTCAGGACCAGGATTTGAGGCATTTGGCCTAGCAGCTCGATTTTGCAATCCTCGAACTTGGAGGTTATCCATCTGTGACCTATATAAAAATGAAGTGATCATATTATAAAACCTTTCAATAATTTGTAGTCTCTCTGAAGCAGTAAAAATCAATGGTGTATCTAATTATCAAAAAGGTATTAATGTTAGAGAATAATATAAATCATATTAAGCTTTTAGGTGAGATGATTCCGTAACATGGTATCAGAGCCTTGTTGACCCAGCGGTCACGAGTTCGAATCTCATCACCCCCATTCTATTTGATAAAAACCAAGCACAAGGTGATGTGGGTCAGAGAATAATATAAATCATATTATGGGACCTCACTTACAAGCTTAAGCTTTTAGGTGAGATGATTCCTTAACAATTAATACCTAGTAGATTTGCCAAAGTTTCGAGGCAGCAAGGTCTCTAGTTGCATATTGTCTATGTGAGGAATCACAGAAGCTTGATCGACTTGTCCTTGATTATGATCTCCAGAAACTTGAAGATTGTGAGGAGGAAACTGTGGGGACCTGAACTCAGAAGAAAAATAAAGCTTTGTTATTGTTGGCGTGAGCTGTACAAATCTCCACATATTAGGAAATTAGAGCTGTCATATTTCTTATTTATAAGCATCCCGATTGTTATGGGATACTGATTATTTTCTTTCCTAAATTAGCAGCGTAGGACTGCATATTGATGTGTATATATATTGAGTATTTGTAATGAGAATTATGCATGAATTCCTCCCAGTAATCTCTCTAATTAACAGTTATTAGTTGAAAACACAAAAAAAAACAAGTACAAACTAATTGAAATGCTCAAGCAAACGGCCGCATACCTCAAGGTTTGAGAAGGCTCTGGCAACATGGTTGAACATTTTATCTTCCATGATGATGATGTTCCATCTAAATGTCCCATTGTTGTCTGGTTGTTTAAACAATTTGAAGATGCTTGAGATAAATTGATACACTAACACACACGACTTTTTGATTCAATGGGTGATATAGCAATACAAAAACTTGGTAATTCAATAGGTGATATAGCAATACAAAAACTTGCTAATTCAATGAACATTGCAACAAATTGGAGTAGTCACCATGGTTTGAGGAAATGAAGGTGGAAGCTCAGACATTAATGTATCAAAATCTAGCTGATTCGATGTCAAGCTGACAATATCATCCATAGAAGATAGTGGAGCTCCTTCCATCTGACAACAAGTACAAGATCATTAGTATGTTCCATCATTCGAATTAATTTTGCTAATTATAGAAATTAACTCCCTCTATTTTAATCCTTAGTTACACATCAGAAAACCCAAGAAAAATAATCTATTTATATGCATTTACTCGCAAATTACCCGTGCATTGTTGCGGGTAACGTATACTTTGATATTCTCTGTTTGTTTTTTTTAAGAAAAAAATGATCAAGAAGTTTCTAAGTTGCGAGAGGAACTGCAGCTCGTTATATGCTTTTACTAGCTAACTTACCCGTGAGTTTTTGCTGGTATTTTATTTATTTTGTTAACTTGATTAAGAGTTTTCCGAGTTGCGAACAAAACATGAGCTAAAATTCGAGAGAGAAGAAACCGTGAAATTTCAAAGTGAGAGGTATAAGCTTAAAATAATTTATTTTGATATATTATCCGAAAGAAAAGAGATAAAAACATAAAGAATTATATCCAAAAGACATTGTTCCAAAGAGGCTTCCCTTTTAATTTATTTGTTATTAAAATTAATTATTTAATTAATTAAAAAAGAGATAAAAACAAAGCAAATTCCCCAAAAACCATACCAAACACCCATAATCTCAGTAGAACTAATGAACAATGCATGAGTAGTCACCATGGTTTGAGGAAATGAAGGTGGAAACTGAGTTGTCTGCTGAATACTATCATTGTTATCCACCAGCGTCTTCTGTCCAGCTTGATCATTGCATAACATGGAGCTTTGGTTGACTGGAACCTCCTCTGCTGGCGACCTGCTTCCATGTCATAATAAGGAAAATTGTAGAAAAACTAAATTGCAAGCAATCATCTTCTTATAAAAATATGCTTAAGAATGACGTACGAGGGAAGCTCAGACATATTGAAGTTATCTTCTTGTGCTTGAAGATCCAACTGATTGACATCAACGTCCATAAAAGATGGTGGAACTCCTTCCATCTGACCACAAGTACAAGATGATTAGCATTATATATAAGAGAAGAATATATATATATATAAAATACACAGAAAATCTGGTTTGCTCAAGCAGTAATCAGCAAATAAATAAAAATAAAAAACAGAGATCAGAGAAGAATATATGGTTTAAGAAAATAATAAAGCTACAGTATACATAAATCTAGTTCGTACTGGTGAGATGTGGAAAGGGAATTGTATAAGGAAATTGCTAGGAAGGAAGTTTGCTAGGAAAGAAAATGTAAGCCTTCAAGGAAATGCAAAAGAAAGAGAGCGAGCTATTTCAGTTTTTTTACCACAGAGGCCAAAGCAGAAAGAAAAGGCTTAGATCATGGAGACATACGACCCTACCCACCATGTCCTCACTCTATTCACTTTCCATGCCTGTAATTTTATCATACAGACCACCAAAATGTTCAAGCAATTTGATCAGAACCTACAAATTAATTTTATAAAGTCTTTGCAGTAACCAAGGAAATGTGTATTTCCCATTACTTTTACATCAATCAATCACATGACAACACATTCTGTCGAAGCATTTTGACAAGTCGCACTGTAGAAAAATCAAAAAAAGATCTGTCAACATGATGCCAAAATGGATCGATCAAGGTCACAATATTGAATGGAAGTTACATTAACTGCAAAAGGGAAGGGTGAAACTGAAATAACAAGTTAAAAACAGTAACATAAATGAAAAGGAAAAAACAATGAATTCAAGGATTATAAGAAATGAGAAAGACAAATTTACATGTTCCTGATCAAACTTCTTTAGGTGGGAATACCTTTTCCATGTCAAAGTGACTAGCACTTGATTGTTCCAGGTCTTGTAAAGCATGCCTCCATTGCTGATCGTAACGCAACCTCTTCATGGATCTAGCCATTACTATGATTCCTAGCGGCAAGCCACCACACTTTCTTACAATACAGTTTGCAATTCGACACTTTTCTGGACAAAATTCAATGTCAGGTCCAAGTTTCTTCTTGAACAAAAACACGGCTTCTTTATGTGAAAGAGGATTTACTTTGATGCATCGATCAGCCACCGTTTGACAAACATCTTGTGATCGAGTTGAAACAATCAGCTTGCATCCCTTAATTGTCGTAGGAATCCCCACTGCGTCTAGCTCAAAATCATCCAAACAATCATCCCACAGATCATCTAAAAAAAGGATCCATCCTTGATTCCGCCATAGTTCTTTTGACAATTTGGTAGCTCTAGATTGATCATCATCTTCACTTGAAAGATCTAAGCCAATACGTTTAGCAATAAGATTCTGCAATCTTTCAATGCTGAAATTTTGAGGCACGGGCACCCAGTAAAGACGATGGGTACCGTCCTGACTTTGTAAAAGCTCATTATGGATATGTTTTAACAATTCTGTTTTACCAACTCCCGCCTTTCCATAAATGCCAATGGTTGAGACTTCATCATCCATTATCCAAGACCGTATCTGTCTTGCATTCGCTTCGAATACTTTCTCTAGCACTGTAGAGCTAGTAGGTAATGGATCTCTCCTGGTCTCATCCAATAGAAAAGTAGTTTCTGCGTGTATCGTATCCCAACTTTGATCAGCTAATCCACTTGCTAAATCTCCACCAGGGAGTTTGTGAGAAGAGTCATCTCTACCTAAAGCTGCTTCTTTAATTTCTTCAGGAACATTGCCAATACATGGATTAACACCTTTCCCTTTCACTCCTAACAAATGGTGTCTGATCCTCGAAAGGGATGTACCTTTGCCAAATTTATGGCCACAGAAAATACACTCCTCTCTATCATCATCCAGCTTTACAACACATTCCCGTAATCGAACATTTGGTCCAGTCATTTTGATCAATGGCTCTGTAAAAAAGAGAAGAAAAAGATACATGTCAACACGATGCCTTGAGGAAAAAAAGAAAAAAAATATTGAATAAGAATTAATGAAAGTTACATTAGGATTAGATAAAATAATTAACAACAAATCTTATATTAGAATCACGGGGCCATATTTATTGTTCGACTACAATATTACTCTTTACTATATATAAAAATCTGACCAGCACATGTTTTCTTCTCTTCTGTCAAAACTCTCTTCAAAACCAAGGTCTGCCAAACGATTATATTGTTTTGCTGTATTATTTCGGTATAATAAGGCTATTGAAAATATTGGGTTTATGCGAGTTAGTTGATAATTTAGGGGTTCGTTGATTTGAAATGCGTGTAAATAATTCTATATGCATATGAACATAGATTATGAATGATTGGTACATGATTATGAATAATTGATATATATTGATTTATTTTGGGTCGAACCGTAGAAATGTGTGATCGAAAATAGTGAATTATAAAATAATTAAATTGAAGAATCATGTTCGGAAAATCTGTTTAGAGGTTGAAGATAACAAATTTCAGTTTGGTCCTTGAATTTTGAAAATTACAATTTTTTCATGAAGAATACAGTTTAGTCCCTGACTAAGTAAAGTTTTAAGAGAGATTGATAGAAAATTGAGTTTTATTTGTAAGTATTATCAAAATGGTATGGTTTCTCTAGAAACACAGGACAAGTAATTTATCTTATTTTGCTTAATGAATTTCTCTATAAAAATAAATTTGTATTAGAAAAACACAAAATTTAAAATAGAAACCAACATAAATACAAAATTTATTGAATAAAAAAAATGTAATGTTGCACATTTGAAAAATCTTATAAAAAAATTATTTAAAAAAAAAACACATTTCAATCATAACAATCTCCTTAAAAACTAAAGACACCAAATATCATTAAAAAAATCATATCAAACTAATTAAAACATATACCCAAAATTTTGCAAAACAAATATCAACTAATGTGTTGTTTTTAAAAAATCAAAATTATATATCTAAAAAATGAATCAGGCCAGGCTCTACTAGGCTTGGTATGTCAGGCCTAGCACCTGGAATAATCAAGCAACAACCTAACATAGGTCTATATATAGATTATGTTATATGGGTTGAAAAAGACTCCTCAATTGCATCATTAGGCGGCACATTGTTTGACCATCTCTAAAATCCGATATTGTGGAGGTTGGAAAAACAAAATCCTTTGTTTCGTTACCCAAAAACTAGTTTTCAACTCATTTTTTGCCCAAAACACTTTTTAGAGATTTTGTTAAACTAACTCATGGCTATGAAAACACAAAAAACATCCCAAAACAAACAAGCTTCTAGAACTCAAATATGATTTTTGAGGTGTTTCCAAGTTAAAGAGAAACATGTATTCTTAACTCATTTCATCATATGGAACCATTTAACATAAAAAAACAGTTGTTTTGGTGGCCAAATTCATCACCAACAAAGTGAAAAAAAGGGACTAAAAAATAATGAGAATAAAGTTCGGTACTAAAATTGAATTTTGTAAGATGCAAAGGATTGGTCACCTATAACTAAAAAAGATAGGGAAATTCAAATGAATGTTTTACAAAAAACATTAATCCACCACCTTTGTTTTATGTTATTTTCACTATGTTCCTTTTCTTTCAATCCAACCCTGACTTGCACAAAAGCATGCAATGAAGCTTTAGTTTGGTCTCAAATGGCTTGATTGTGCAAAAAAAAAGTTTGGGGATCAAGTTACAGTAATTTCGCTGCAATGATCTGTTTTAGCTTATTAGATAAATACTAACCAATAAAATATAGTTTTAAATATGATTTAAATTACTTTACGTGTAACAAATCAAAACTTTTTAATGAAAAATAGAATAGAGATGAACCTGAATCCGAGCTGTTGCTTCTTCTTCTTCTTCTTCTTGTCTTTATATATATATATATATAGAGAGAGAGAGAGAGTAGAAAACTTAATTAGTATGGAACACCACTCAGATATAGCAAATCATTTAAATATCGGTGGATCATGACTTCGTATTATAAGAAAACTTAATTAAAAAACCACCAGCCTTGGTAATTTAATAACAAGCATGCTGTTTCACTTGGAAAAATCAAGCAATTAAAAACAAAATGGGAAGACGAAAAAAAAAAGAGAAAGATTTAGTTTACCTGGACTTGTCTGCTTGCAAAAAGATTGTATAGTCACGGGTTTGCTTAAGCAAACAGGAAAGAACAGAGATCTGAGAGAGAAGAATGGTTTAGAAATGGTGGTGAGGGGAAATAAATAAATAAAATGGTGGCGAGAGAGTGCGGAAAGTAACAGTATACGTTTTTCTCACAATTTAAGTACTTTTCTAAATTGAACTCTAGCAAATAAATAACCAGCAAAAGTTTTAAAAAATAAATATTAGTTTACCTGCAAACTAAAAATCAAGCAATCTGGAAAAATCAAGCAAAAAAAGGTTTACCTGCAAAAAACGGTTCTCCAAGTGTCTAGAAACTGTTTTGCTTAAGCAATCTGGAATCAAACTGACAGCTGAGAGAGAAGACCGGTTTAGAGAAGGTGTCGAGAGAAAGGAAATGGATGAATGGAAGCACAGATAGTGTGGAAGAGAAGAGATTTTATGTTAAGATTGAATGGTTCAAGAAGAATATTGTAATGGAGGTGAATAACTTTGTTTTCTTTTTATTTATTTTTTGGTACAGTAGTCAACCATGGCTTGGGAGACTTTTATGGGCAATGATTTTTTTAAAAATCTTTTTTATTTAAAAATATATTAAAATAATTTAAATTTTTAAAATAAAAAATAAAACACAGAATGCATAAATGTGGATCTCAATCGTGTAACGTGTTGGCGCCTGAAAAAAAAAAACTCAATTTCTAAAATTATAATTGTAATATAAATATTTTAAAAATATATATAAAAAAGAAATATTAATTGTTAAAAAAATTAGATCCTAGCAAGTCAATTCACGTCAATTAAGATGATATATTTTGATAAGATACATGTGGCCTTATTTCATTTGACGCACCCAAGGTGGTGTACATCTTCAGCAAATGTGGGAGAACGATTTCTTGTTGTATTTATGCTATGTTTGTTATTAGCTTTCAAAGTCAATGCAATTAGTTTTCAATTACAACTAAATCACTGGAAAAAAAAGTTTGAGAATTAAATTAATGAATAGTTAGATGATGCACAATGGGAAATATATTTAGAGCCCATTTGATAGTGTGGTGGTTGTTATTTTTTAAAATATTTTTGTACTTTAAAATACATTAGAATAATATTATTATATTTTTATTTTTTTAATATTTATACATTAAAATAATTTAAAAACATAAAATAAATTTATTTTATTTTTTTAAAAAATAAGTTTCAAAAACCAAAAACCAAATCGGAATTAATATTTTATGTAAAATGCTACCCGACACATGTGAACCCAGTTGTTGAAACTTTGAAAACAGGGAGGTAATTATATAAATGGTCGTCACATGATCGCACGTTAACGTGTGGACCCTACTGCTGACGAGACATTGAAAACAGGGGGTCTATAACGTGTCCACTATTTTTTTTCTTTAAGGCCTTGTTTGTTTCAAGGAAAGTGAATTCCCGGAATTCACTTTCCTTGCTTTCCAGTGTTTGGAAACATCTAGGAATTCACTTTCCTTGCTTTCCAGTGTTTGGTAAAACTTTGGAAAACAAGTCAAAGGAAAGTGATTTCCATCACTTTCCCGGTCAACCTATTTTTGGCTTTCCCACGCGGAAAGTGTATTACGCTTCTCTTTCGCGTAATACACTTTCCGCTCCCGCACTCACTCTCGTCTCTTTCCCTCACTCACTCACTCTCATCGTTTCCCTCACCTCTCGCCTGTGACCTCCCGTCGTCCCTCGCCTCCTCTGTCCCTCGCCTCCTCTGTCCCTCTGTGTCGTCTCTCGCCTCTCTCGGTACCCATCTCATCTCTCGCCTGTAACCCATCTCAGCTCTCGTTCAAATCCCTGAAACCCATCTTGTTTCTCGCCTCTGCACTTTTTGTCGTCGTCGCCTATAAACTCTCACCTCCCTCAGTCCTGAAACCCATCTCATCTCTCACCGTTGTCCTTGAAACCCAGCTCGTCTCTCGCATCTGTCCCTCTGTGTCCTCTCGTCTCTCGCCTCTCTCAGTCCCTTTCACCAAGCAAAGGTCGCGTCTTCCCTCTCGGAAAAGGTAAGTAATTTGGGTTTTATTAATTGTAATTAATTAAAATTAATTTTTGAGCTTTATGCCTCCATTTGGTTTGGGAGAAAAATGGGATGTTAATGATTTTTTTGTGATGCTCCCCTGCGGTGATTTTGTGGTTGATAGAAGGTTTTGTTCGTGATGTTTGTATTACATTGTTATTGAAAATGGATTGTGGGTTTTGATGATGTGAAAAACCTAATCAACATAGCTCTGTTAGATTGTGAAAAACCTAATCTGTGATTATAGTATGATTGTGATTTTCTGTCAAGATTCTGAAAAATAAAATTTATGTTGGTGAATTAGATGATGATTGCAAAGAACACGTATTAATATACATTTTATATTTCAAGAACAGACAAGAGTAGATTAATATTTTATATTTCAAGGTATCAATGAATCATACAATGAAAGATATATTTAAAATTATGCATTATACAATATTGAGCTGGTGATTCATCAATTGTTAAGAATATGAAATGGTGAAGTAAAGATGGGTGCTTTTTAAGGTTACATTATGTGGGCATGTTGCTTATAGGCTGTTTTTGTTCTCAAATGAATTGATTAGTTGTTTTATGCGATACCTTGAGCTTATCTTTAGTTTGTTATTGTAAATTCTACTGCCTCTTGTTATGTTGGAGTTTGGACTGTACAAAGGAGTTGATAGGGTATTTTAAGAAGGTAAGAATTGTGATTCTGATTGTATATTGTTTTTGGATCTGCTTTGAAATGCCGAGTTGTTCAAAGGAGAGTTGTTCTTCAGTTTCTGATTCTTTAAGGAATTTAAATTTGTTCTGGTTGGATGCTGGTTATTATGGTGTTTTCCCTCATAAAGTTTGGTCAGCATGTGAAGCTTAATACATTCAAAGAAAGTAAAAGAATGGTTTAGATATTCGGAAAAGCATGTGGTTATACTTGTCAGTATGCGTATTGCCATAGCAAATAAAATTTGAAGTGTCTAACAGTCGTTGATTGAATTATCCGAATGACTTGAATGTTTTTATGCAGGCGAATGGCGGCAAATGTCCTTACCAGCAATGCTAGTAGGTGAAACAGTGGGAGAAATTCTACAGGCAAGCCGATTTGCAAGAGAAATTGTTGCAGCTGTTGCTTGCAAAACCAAGAAAACTACCATTGAAGACCCCAAAACTCCAGTCACTCAACGGAGAAAACAAAAGCCTCATTCGGAAGACACTGGACTCAAATCCAGAAGGAAAAGCAAACTAAATTACAGTCAACTCGATCAGAATCCGGTTCTCCATGTCTTCTAAGAGCTCGATCGCGTATTAACTTCAAGGTTAATGAGTGGACTGAAACAGCGTCCAATAGCAACACCTAGACGGTTCTCACTGGGGAGAATTTGAGCGGTGTTAGTTTAGTTCTGGTTTGTTTGAAGATTGAGGATTCTATTTCGGATACTTTATCAATGTCCACAGTTGATTCTTTTATTTTCCAAACAAGTGTGAATTGTTGATTCTTGAGGTATTCCATCAAGGGAATTCTATTCATCAGGGGATATTCTTGTTGTCTAATAGGAATTGCTTCCTTGGCTTTCAGATACAGGATTAAAACAAAAAAATCGACAATTTGAGATGTGTTATTAACTAATCTACTTTCCTTGATCCACAGAAATCCTAAATTTTAGAATAAATCATTCTCTAGCCCCTAAGTTATGAACCTGTTATTTTAAAATTGAATAAGTTACTTACAAAATATTTCACAAGCTTATTTCTCTATAATGTGATATGACATATATTGTTATATTTTATAAAATAAGCTATGTATGAATATAGGATATAATAAAAAAATTCATCATTATACTTTTTTGATTTCATTTTTTTATTTTAAGTGATTAAATATTTTATATTAAATATTTAATTTATATTAGATAAACTTGAAAAAAAAATTAATTTATTAATAAAGTATTTTCCAGTTCATTTTCCATAACACAAACAAACACTGGAAAGTGTTTTCCAGTTCATTTTCCATAACACTGTCAAACATCGGAATTCACTTTTCAGGAATTCACTTTCCAGTAAACCACTTTCCAGGAATTCACTTTTCAGGAAACCACTTTCCAGGAATTCACTTTACAGGATTCACTTTCCAGGAAACCATTTTACAACAAACAAACGGGGCCTAAGTTAACATTCAATATTATGGACCCCATGGTTGTTGATGAGAAATGTTATCCCTGTGTTAAATGAATTTTTTTATTAATAAAGTTTTATTTAGTTTTTATGATTTTTTTTAATATAATACAATTGGATTTATACTTGGTTTATGGATAATATCTCAATATTTCTTTTATGATATTAGAAGACTTCGTTTTTATACATCACCCATATATTTTTTGGCATTTTCAATTTATAATTATATTATTAGGACGCAGAAACTTGAATGAGCCGACTCAACTCGACTGCACCTAACCCTAGGCATGTTCTAGTTAGGTAAAAAATTATGTTTTATATATTTTAAATAAAAAACACTTTAGAATAAAAACTTTGTATTAAAATAAAAAAAATTAACTAAAGCAGACGGCAGAGGTCATCTCCAGGCATGCTGTAACCGTCCGGCTGCTCTCCGGTCTCCTCAAAGGAACTGAGGACGAAATGAGAAGTGGCTTCCCCGACAAAGGTAGAAGAGAGGGATTAGCGTGTAGGGTGGAAATTGAGTACGGCACAAACTTACGTGGATGGCTGTGGATAAAAGGCGGCTGGTGCCGACAGCTGGCAGGAAGTAGAAAGAGGGAAAGAACGGTGCCGTTTCTACATAGCTTAGTTGGCAATCAAGTTAATCAAGATGTCGTCTCTGTGTGATCTCTCATTTTCCTTAGTAGTTTTTTTTTAATTTTTTTTATCACAGCACACGAGCTCTAGCTAGGTGGTTTGACTGACCCTGACTATGCTGTTACTCTCTGCTTTTGGCAAAGAAATGGGCTCATCAAAAGCATCTGAAGCTTATGGCTGAGTGAGTTAATTTTTATTTTTTTTAGGATTAAAAACTTTACTGAAGTTGCATATAATGAAAAGCTTCAACAAAAGCAGGAGAAGCCAATACTTGAACTTGGTGAGTTAACGTGTGGACCCCACCCCAGTGTTGAAACTCTGAAAAAGCTCATCTGAAAATGGTACAAGCAGCAAGCTGTGTTCCACCATTTTCCGTGTCTGAAGCAGGCTGTAGAGGCCAGTTCACGCTCTTTCCTCTCTGCTGCGTTGCCTGCCTTGTAAAATGAACTTTCTTTGTGATACTAAACTAGTCTTTTATAAATTCTTCTTCATCAAGGATTTCTAAATTAACTTGAATTTTATTTTAATACTATGGAGTTCTCGTAATGTTAAAACTCTTACAAACACCAAATCCTAGTTGATATTGAATTTCAACACTCCCCCTCAATATCAATTGTCATCATTCTTCGTAACTCCTAATGGATCTCTCATCTTTGCAAAAACATCATGTTTAAGTGGTTTTGCAAAAACATCATATTCATGTTTTTTTGAACTAGAGTTTGCTCATCGATTTGGATAGCAAATCCATTTCTTCAATCCAATTTAATTAATTCTATGGCATTGCATCCAATCTGTCTGTCTATAGGAACATGAAAATTTCTATCAAATCAAGTGATTTTACTGTATTTTAATTTAGTCAAACCAAATAAAAATTTAATACAACCAAATTAAATGAAATTAAATACGTGAAATTATCATACATCATGAAAAATGTTAAAAAAAAGAAGAAGAGAAAAGTCATTAAACAAATATAGCAAATATTCCATCGATTTAATAATTATTATTATTCAATATACTAAAAGAGCTCAGTGTTTCACTGTGCATTGTGAGTGAAAACACTGTGGATTACAATAGTCTTTTTTTTATTTTTCTTTTTTGAACTGTAATTATACTATTTATAAATTCTTTCACAGAAAACATCAATAAAAAGCATGTAGGTTACTGGTAAAGATACAGGCGTGTTTAAGAGGGGAGGCGCTAGGCAATGGTTCGACCCCTGCCTAGCGCATTTTTTTTTCACTCTGCTTTTTTTTTTTTTTTTTCATTTTTATTTATTTTGATTGTTTTTTTTTTATTGATTTTGACTTTTTTTTTTATTTCTTTTTTTTTACTTATGTTTTTTTTGTTTTTCATTTTTATTTATTTTGATTGTTTTTTTATTTTTTTATTGATTTTGACGTTTTTTTTTTCTTTTTTTTTTCACTTATATTTTTTTTTTAAAAAAAAAACAATTTATTGACATTTTTTTATTGAATTTTTTCCAATTATTAACTCAATAAGAATAATAATATTACTTTTTTTTCTTGCTTCCTTTTTTTATGTTTTTTATTTTTTTCCATCGTAATAATTTGATAATTTTTATTGTTTTTGTTGTAATAGTAATAATATTCTTAGATTTTAAGACTTCGATATTTTTATTTAGGCCCTTATACTTTTAATTTTGGATTTAATCCCTTTATATTTAATGTTCATTTCAGCCCTATTACTTTTAATTTTTTATTTTAATCCCTTTATTTCTTTTAATTTCAAGAATAATCCTTACTTTTGTCCATATATATATATATATATATAACTGTACTTAGTTTTGATTTTGATTTTTTTTTATTTTCTTATTTGTTGGGTTGGTATATTTTTTTCAAAAAAAAATAGTTCTTAAATTTTATTTTATATCTATGATCATTTGGAAATTGATATTTGTATTTTTTTTGTTATTTCTTTTAGTTTTTTTTTTCCTTTTTCCTTTTTAATTTTTACGTCATATGACTTTTTTTACCTAATAATTTTTACTTTATTTTTTTGTTTGATCTTTTGTTAAAGTTTTTATGATTTATTTAGTCTTTTATTTTTTTTATTATTAGCATAATAATAATAATAATAATAATAATAATAATAATAATAATAATAATAATAATTTAATGTTTTTCTCTTACTTACTCTTTTGTTAATGTTTTTTAGGTTTTTTTTTTCTCTCGGGATAATTTGATAATTTTTATTCTTTTAACAGTTATACAAACTTTTTACTCAGCCCGCAAAGTAGTGTAATATTTTTTTTTATAAATTTTCAGGTCAAATAGATTTTTTCCAGTCAATAATTTTTATTGTTTTTTTTCATTTATTTTATTTTTTCATTTGCTCTTTTGTTAATGTTTTTAGGTTTTTTTAAGCTTTTGATTTAATTTTGTTTTCTTCCCGTTATTAAAACAATAATAATATGAATATTACGAATAATAATAATAATTTTAGGTTTTTGTTCTTACGTGCTTTTGTATTAATTTTTTTTAGTTTTTCTCTGAGATTTGTTAAATAATATTTATTGTTTTGACAGTGATGGTGATGATAATTTAAGAAGTTAAGACTTTGATTTACTATTATTTATAATAAAGGATATTGATCTTTTTCATTATATCAAATTTTACATACTAAAATATTATATTTTAATCTCAACAGTTATGAAGATTATTTGTTATGCCCGCACTATGCCCGTAACGTAGTGCGGGCAATCCAACTATTTGCCACTATATTGGGTTTCTTAGTGTCACCCTAATATTAAAATATTTCAAAGTTTGAATCTTACTCTACATTTAATTCCAAAATCAGCATCTACGAATCATTTCAAAGAAAATTATAAAAGCTTTAAATAAACATAAATTTTTAGGAAAATAAGAACAGCTAAAAGTGAGAATCATACATTATCCAACTAAAACTATGATTGAGCAATAACCCACCATCATTAGAATATAATTAAATTGATTTAAATATTATAAACCTGATTTAACATGTAAATCCAATGATTTGTCGATGTAGAATTTGGCTGCCCAGGCAAATTTAAAATTATTTGATTTTTTTATTTTTAAAATATATTATTTTAACTTAAAATAAATCTTCAAATAATACAATGTTTTATATTGATTTGTGTTTATCCACGTCAATCTGCCTTTAGCTTTGATAATTTCCTCAAATTATAAAATGGGATTTTGTCTGTATGGGCAGTAAATGGATAAAATAAGTGTGAGCCCAATGGGCTAGAGTTTGGATTCGGCTTACCTTCTGCTTAAGCTTAGCGTGCAGTAGAAAGAAAAAACCAGAGCGAAACTGGAGAAGGACACAGAGAGAAAGAAGCAGACAGGGAATTGACACCGACAACAGCAACTACAAAGGTAGAGAAACTAACTAAACCCTCTCTTCCTGTTTCCATTTCAATGTTTTTGACTAATCTGTTTGGTTTAT
The DNA here is from genome assembly GCA_009078335.1 of Salix brachista. Taxonomy (NCBI): domain Eukaryota; kingdom Viridiplantae; phylum Streptophyta; class Magnoliopsida; order Malpighiales; family Salicaceae; genus Salix; species Salix brachista. The sequence continues at coordinate 2,683,858 of CM018590.1, forward strand.
GTTTCTGTTTTTTTTTTTTTTTTTTTTTTTTTGGTTTCCATAAAAAGATTGCTCTATCAAAGATCTGTGTTTAGAATTCAAAGCCTAAATTTTTTTAGAGAGAAAGGGGTCTATTTTGAAAGCTTTGTTGATTTATTCTCCTCTCATTGTAAATTTTGAGAGGATAAGCTTCAACTTCAAGTTTATAATTCGTGAGAGTGTTATAGTTTTAAGCTTTTGCCATTGTCGATTGTTGAATTTTTGAAGTTTCAATTTTATGAATGCTCGTTTATTAGAGGATTATTGTTTTGTTTTTCGATTTCTTATTAGGTAAAGTGGGTGATATAGAGTATGAGCGGTGCTCCTGTTAAAAGATCGCATGAAGAGGGTGGTCATTCTTCTTCTTTGAAATTCCCTCCAAATGAAGATACAGGTTCGTATCCTAAGCTGACATCGGGGGTTTCAAATGAGTACCATCTACCATATGAGATGAGTCCGGATGCTAGGCTGGCTAAGATTCCCAGAAGTGAGTCTCGAGATGTACATAGAAGATCACCTTTGCATTCAATTTATCGAATGCCACCATCTTCAAATGAATCACACATGGATTCTCATTTGAATTTTGCTCCTGAAACCAGGCTTGAATCAAGGGATTCCATGGACAGCAGAGACTACTGCATTGAAAACCATGACACAAGGACTGACGCAAGAGAGATGAATGGCGAGGCAAGGAGGGATTCGCGGAGTGTAAAAAATGAAAGGGATGTGAGGCTTGAGAGTAGAGGGGATGACAATAAGGAAGTAAAGCATGACAGAGAAGCTCATCTTGAGCCAAAGAATGATGTAAAGATAGAAAAGGATGATTTTGGTCCTGCAATTATTCAGGTGAATTGGAAGGAACCAAATGAATACCATAGGGGAAACAGATATTTGGAATCTGCAGGTGGACATGTGGATCCTTGGCATATATCACGTGGAAATTCCCAAGGCCCTGTTGAGATTGGAAAGGAAGTTGTCAGTATTGAGGAGAGGGACCATGCCCAAGCTCATGAGGCAGTTGGAGAAAATAAAGCTGAATCGAAAGGTGAGGATAAATTTAAAGACAAGGATAGAAAGAGGAAAGATTTGAAGCACCAGGAATGGGGAGACAAAGATAAGGAAAGAAGTGACCGGAGGGGAAGTATGCAAGTAGGCAACAGTAGTGCTGAGGGAAAAAAGTCCGTGAAGGAAGAGAGGGAAGGAGAGAGGTGGGAGCAGGAGAGGAAGGATCTGTCAAAAGACAGGGATACGCTAAAAGAGAGGGAGAAGGACCGCATGAAAAGAGAATCAGGAACTGGAGCTGGAAAGGAGGGTTTGCACAATGAGAAGGCGTCCGTGGATGGATCTATCAGAATTTCAGTGCAGGAAAATCCAGCTTTGGGGCCAAAGAAACCGAAAGATTTTGATAACTGGAAAAATTTTGATTACTGGAAAAATGTTGATAAAGAAGTTAAAGATAAAAAGAGAGAAAGAGAAGCTGACATAGGAGGTAGACCTGAGAAGGGCAGCACAATGTCTGGGAAAGAATCTGATGATGGATGTGCAGATGGTGAAATAGCAACTGAAAGGGAAAGAGGAGTTTTTAACTATGGAGTCCAGCATCCCAAGAGGATGCTTTGGCCTAGGGGCAGCCCACAAATGGCCAATTGTGAACCCTGTTTTAGGTCCCAAACCCAGGACACTGAGGGGTATGCTCTGCAATTCTCCTTTATTGCAGTTTTAATAGGAAGTATGTTATCCATATGATTGATTTTGGATTATTGACTATTACCGAGTGGAAACTGCTATTATTGGAGCTAAGTGTCCAGTGATTTATACTATAATGATAGTTTCTAACGATAAAAAGTACTTTTATTGTTGCTAAAACCTTATTTGTCATTTTCATGAATTCTTTAGTATGTTGGTTCTTTTAGATTGGTTAAATTGAGCAACATTCCACTTTAATAATTCAAGATTAAACTATAGTCTAAATTCATTATAACAAAGTTCCTTTTTATATTGCAGATGTCAAGGTAAGCTGTCATATTCCATTTTACACAGCTGGAAATTTATTCGTGCACCATTTTACACAGCCCGATCGTACTTATTTTATGCCAAAAAATACAGATTCAATGTTAAAATAATTTATTATTGGATAAATTTATTTAAGACTTAAGTTGAAAGGCATAATTATATTTTTATGGACAATTTGATTTAATCACCAGTAAATTTAAAATGTAATTATGTTTAGGAATTAATTTAGAGCCTAATTTAAGGATTTAATTAAGCGCAAGGACTTAATTATACTTTAAATGAGTCAGATTAATTTTATTAAGGACTTAATTGGTAAGGAATTAAGTTTGAAAGTCTAATTTGAGTTAAATTGAGAAGATCAGAATTTTTAGAAAGAGTAGTCTTACTGCCAATGCCTTATGTTTACCGAAGCTGCATAACACCACAACCACAAATATTAAAACAATAATAAGAAGACTAGATCATATCCTATACATGTCAATATCTTCGACACAATCCACAAACAATAGTCCTCCTTTAAACAAAATACAACCGTTTTTTTGGAGTTAAGAAAATACCCTCCCTAAGCACTATCGTCAATGAACTCTGTTTTAATTACTTTGGAAATCACCACACATAATAAGAAAATGAAAGGAAGAAGACACATCTTAATTGGATTATCTTTCTTCTGACGAGCATACGCATAATCCACTGTCGAATAAAAACATTGCCAGACAGCACCAACCAATCCAAAATACTCAACAATAGTGCCATCAGGCTTCCCGGGCGCGAAAGTACTTTCCTTTCGTGGCAATAGGAAACTGGGCAATAGGTTCATTCTTTCAGCAGTAGAAAGAAGCAAGGCTACAAATGCCATTCTTTCCATGTAAATGAGTTCAGCAGTAGCAAGAAGCAAGGCTACAAATGCCAACACCATGCCAACAAATGCATAACCCATCTGGTCAAAAACTGCAGATGCAATCTCTAGAATTAAGTTTGTCATCAGCAAAGTCCATCCTGATTTTAAAAAATCTACCATGTCCCTAGATTTTGATCCTTTCAATTTCTTCAACTCAACCGGTGTATCACACGGAAGTTCAATCCCTGCTCCAGTCAAATCAATTGCCAGTTCAAATTCTCCTGTGGACTCAGGTTCTCGTTGCTGTGCCATCTCAACATTGTTCTGTTCTTGTGCATAAGCTGAAATTGCACCAGTCCATCCTGATTTTAAAAAATCTACCATGTCCCTAGATTTTGATCCTTTCAATTTCTTCAACTCATCCGGTGTATCACACGGAAGTTCAATCCCTGCTCCAGTCAAATCAATTGCCAGTTCAAATTCTCCTGTGGACTCAGGTTCTCGTTGCTGTGCCATCTCAACATTGTTCTGTTCTTGTGCATAAGCTGAAATTGCACCAGTCCATCCTGATTTTAAATCATCTATCATGTCCCTAGATTTTGATTCTTCCAATTTCTTCAACTCATCCGGTGAATCACACGGAAGTTCAATCCCTGCTCTAGTCAAATCATTTGCCAGTTCAAATTCTCCTGTGGACTCAGGTTCTCGTTGCTGTGCCATGTCAACATTGTTCTGTTCTTGTTCAGAAGTTGAAATTGCATCAGTCCTTCCTGATTTTAAATCATCTACCATGTCCCTAGATTTTGATCCTTTCAATTTCTTCAACTCATCTTGGTCATCCGGTGTATCACGCGGAAGTTCAATCCCTGCTCCACTCAAATCATTTGCCAGTTCAAATTCTCCTGTGGACTCAGGTTCTCGTTGCTGTGCCATGTCAACATTGTTCTGTTCTTGTGCATAAGCTGAAATTGCACTGGCCCGTCCTGATTTTAAATCATCTACCATGTCCCTAGATTTTGATCCTTTCAATTTCTTCAACTCATCTTGGTCATCCGGTGTATCACGCGGAAGTTCAATCCCTGCTCCACTCAAATCATTGGCCCGTTCAAATTCTCCTGTGGACTCAGGTTCTCGTTGCTGTGCCATGTCAACATTGTTCTGTTCTTGTGCATAAGCTGAAATTGCACCAGTCCATCCTGATTTTAATGGAGCCATTTCTATCCTCTTTCTTCTTTTGTCCTGCAGAAACAAATAAATATTGAGTAAAAAAGAATTTTGAAGTAATCTTTAAATAAAGAAAGCATTTACATTGCTTGAACTTACCATGGTTTTAGGTGTACTGTTGCCACCATGCATAGATAGAAAGGCTGCTTCTTGAACTTGTTTAGGCACTTGTCTACAAATTCTCACACCATGGCCCCTCTCTCCTGATAAATGCCATTTGATCCTCGAAAGGGTAGTACCCTTAGCAAATAGATGCCCACAAAACTTACATTTCAATATACCATCATTCGTCTGTTCAACATAATTCCAAAATCGTTCAATATTTGAGCTAGCCATTTCTATTCCCTTTCTTTGTTCAAATTCTCCTGTGAACAAAGGTTCTCGTTGTTGTGCCATGTCAACATTGTTCTGTTCTTGTTCAGAAGCTGAAATTGCATCAGTCCATCCTGATTTTGGTCGAGTCATTTCTATCCTGGTTTTTTTCACCAATTCACGTGCTACAACATTGACAATCGTTTTAATGAGTTCCGCTTCATAATATCTGTTCATAGAGAAAGAAAGACATCACCGGCGTATAAGTTGTTAGATATTAACCCCACACATGCAAAAACAGTCCGAAAATAGGTTAAGTTGTGTGTTGTTGGACAAAAACTGTTGACCTGAATTTTAAAATTAAAAAATGAATGAATTGAAGATGAGATCTCCATAAAACTCAGTGACTAGAATCACTGAGTTTGGTGTTCTAGACTTCTAGGACTTCGGATATAAAGTAAAAACCAAGAGGGGTTCGGAGGAGTACTCTATTGGACATATTTTTCCCCCCTAAAAACTCATTTTTCAACTTATTTTCAATTATGAAAAAGATTCTTATTACCTTAAGAAAATAATTTCTTAACTCAGAAAATCTCAAAATTGATTTTAAAAAATAAAATCGAAGTGGAAATATCAAGATCAAAATGATAATAATAAAAAGATTGTTTCTGTTGATATGTGCAAGTAGATTTTGACAGAGAAGATCGATAAAGATATACCGCTTTGTGTCATTGAGATCCCATCCAGATAGATTTGCAGCCTCTGCAAGAGCTTCTCTCCACCTGTTGACCTTCTCCATTTCTTCCTTGAAGTGTTCCTTATGTTTATCAAAAGCTTCTGCATAGCTACCGGTCTGTTTGCGGACATCGGAAGGAGCCGTATCATAGAATATTGGAAGAACAACCTGGTGAGTTTTCTGCCTGCACTCAATAATCTTTACTAGTTCGTCAAGACAGCATCTAGAGGAAGCATAGTTTCTGGAGAAGACCACTAAAGAAATCCTTGATCCTTCGATTGCCCTGAGAAGTTGCAGGGAGATTTCTTCTCCTCTAACGAGTTCATTATCGCCCCTAAAAGTATGAATTCCGGCTTGGATCAAGGAAGAATAGAGATGATCTATAAAGTTTTTGCGCATGTCTTCTCCACTAAAACTTAGAAAAACATCATAGTTCCATCTACGTCTATAGGACGAAGACGTGGACGAGAACGGAGACTCAGAGTAAGCCATGCAAAGGCACTACTGTCTATAGCAAATTGGGATGTTGGTCGGAGGTTGTGAATTGAAGAGGTAGTAACAACTTCTATGTTCGAGTGATATATATATATATATATATATATATATATATATATATATATATATATATATATATATATATATCTTAATATATAATTGAATAAATATTTTAGAATAAAATTGGAAAAACATAAACGTACATCAAGAGCTACGTTGAACCCAAGACAGTCATTGAAGAAAAGGAAGTTAAGTTGAACCTGTCTTCTTCCTTTACAGGTCGAATTTTACGTCTTGCAATGACGAATAGCATTTTCTAAGAAAGCGATGAAAAATAGTAGCTCGTTGAATGAATGAATAATTAAAAAATATGAAGCTCGATGTAAAAAATCATCCTTTGCTTTGCATTGCATTGACTAATGGCCATAGCAAGTTCCAAGAAATTGATCATAGTATAAGTTAAAAAAAAGAAGATAAAATGATATTGTTTTGGTCTCAATTTAAATTTCGATCTGTTCTGAATTTTTCGGCCAAATATTGACCGAAACATATCGGTTTCGTTCTGCCCGTTCCATTTCAGCCAAATAGTATTTTTTTAATAATAAATAATTTTACAATATCAATCATATCTCTTAATTCAACCGTTAGATTAAGATAAAATTTTACGAGGAGTCTCTTGATATATTTTTATATATTATGTTAAAATTTTAGAGCAATTAAAAAAATAAAACTCAAATGAATATATATATATATATATATATCCAATTAAAAAAATAACCAAATCTAAAATAAGAATGAGATAACCCAAATTATATTATTGGATCATGCGAATGAGATAACTCTATTAAAAACAAAACAAAATAATTGCAAAAATTAATTATAAAACAATGACGAAACACTAAGATATATTAAAAGCTTTAGAATCATCTTTCAAAACTCATACTAGCCAATGCCCTCGTCTCATCGCGGGCGGCACCATATTTTTTTCAACACAACAAAAATTAATTATGTGAGATTTGTTTTATTATAATATAAATTTAGGCAAAATAATAAATTTGTACAGAATTCCTGTTAAGTGCAAGTTTTCTATAAAATATATGAATTTTAGATCGATATAAATTTATCTATTTAGTAGGTTTCAACGAAATAACCAACATAAAATTATCATCATTAAAAAAACAAGAAGATTGGGATATCTGAATTATTGAATTCATTGTATTAAGATTAGTTCATTTTATAATTCAATTTAAATTCAACATAAAAGCAAAATATAAATTGTGAAAATACCTATAATAATCAAATAGCAAAAATAAGTAATTAATTTTTCTATCTAAAAAAGAAGAAAACATAAATTAAAAACTCATCCCTACGCTATTATCATTATTATTACTATAATAGTTAAAATTATTATCGACATTACTACTCAAACAATTGTTAACATTAAATTGCCCTGAAAAATAAAATAAAAAAGCAAAACATTTTTACAAAACACAATAAAAAAAATAATCACTAAAATTATCATTATTATGGCACAAACATTAAAATCAAAAAATATTTGATCCGAAGAACAGATAAAAATAAGAGAAAATACAAAAAAAGAACAAAGGGAAAAAGAGAACAATATTAATTTTAAAATGATCACCGATATAAATTAAAATTTTAGGACTGAACCGATTAAAAATAAAACCTCAATTAAATGATCACTGTGGATTACAATAGTGTTGCTCAGTTTTTGGGTCAGGTCGGTTTGTTCGGTTCGCCGATTTACTGATTTTATTTTATATTTTCATAGTAAAGTACTCATTTTGTCCCTCAAAAAGACAAAAAAACAGGCCCTGCCGGGAGGGGTGCCACGATAATTGCACATTTTCGGTTCGGGTAGCCGGGAGGGGTGCCACGGGAATTTCATATTTTTTTTTAAAATGGCTAAATATGATTATGCCCCCAATAGGACAAAATTGAAGAGTTTGTTGTAGGGGTGTTGAGGTAATTGACCATATTTTTTATTATTTTTCTCGGATTACTGTTGGCGCGTGTAGAACAGGCGGCCGACGATAATCGACTTCACGCCCTCTTCAGTCAGCATGTGCGGCATCTTCCTGTGGCATAAAATGTCCATTCGGCGTCTCCGTGGATACGTCGTCATGTCCTCTTCAACATGGTGGCTGGAGACGAGCTAGGGAGCGGTTGAATGTTTTCCCCTCTTTTCTCTCTTCTTCAACCTAAACTACACGTCAACCCCACAGTTTTATTGCTTTTTCATTTCAGTCCCTTCTCTTTGAATTGTTTTGTATGGTCCTTATTTCTGTTATGTAAGTTTTGATTTGTTTCAATAGTGTCCTTCAATTGAAATTAATTATATATTAAATTTTCATTTCAGTCCTTATTCTTTTAATTTCCGGATTGCTTTTAAATCTCTTAATTTTTTCAGTACAGAATATTTTATGTTTTCAATTTTATCCTTTAATTGAAATTGATAATATATTTGCTTTTCATTTTAGTCCTTATACTTTTAATTTTTTATTTTAATTCCTTTATTTTTTTAATATTTCTTAAATAGTCCCCATTTTTGTCCATGTTTATATATATATATATATATATATATGTGTGTGTGTGTGTGTGTGTGTGTGTGTGTGTGTGTGGTTTTAGCTTTGGTTTTTAATTTCTATTATTTTCTCTTTTGTTGAGATAACATTTTTTTGAAAAATTTTGTTCTTAAATTTTAGTTTGTGTTTGTGATCATTTAAAAATTGATATTTTTGTTTTTTATTCGTTGTTCTTTCTTTTGGTTGTTTTTAATTAGTTTTTATTTTATTTTCAAGTCAAATGATTTTTTTTAGCTAATAATTTTATTTTTTCATTTTGTGTTTGCTCTTTTGTTAAAGTTATTGGCCTTTTTTTATTTGATTGATTTTTTCCCATTATTAACGCAATAATAATAATAATTTTAGTTTTTTTTCTTGCTTCCTCTTTTGTTAATGTTTTCGATTTTTTTCCTTGGGGTAATTTAATACTTTTTTAATTTTTTAGCAATAATAGTAATGATATTTTTAGATATTAAAGCTTTGATGTTCCTGTTGTTATAATATGGTGTGTTGACGTGTTTCATTATATCAAACCTTGCATGTATAGATGTTATAGTTTATTTGATTTTTTCAATTTTTTTCATTTGATTGAAATTGATAATATATTTGGTTTTCATTTCGGCCCTTATACTTTAATTTTTTATTTTAATTCCTTTAATTTTTATAGTTCTTAAATAGTCCCTATTTTTGTCCATGTTTATATATATGTGCCTTTAGTTTTGTTTTTTAATTTTTATTATTTTCTCTTTTGTTTAGATAACATTTTTTTTTAAAAAAAATGTTCTTAAATTTTAGTTTGTGTTTATGATCATTTGAAAATTGAATTTTTTTTCCTTTGTTCTTTCTTTTGGTTTTTTTTATTAGTTTTTTTTTTAATCACATCAAATGATTTTTTTAGCTAATAATTTTTATTTTTATTTCTTTTTTTGTTTGCTCTTTTGTTAAAGTTTTTGGGCTTTTTTATTCTTTTATTGAATTTATTTTTCCATTATTCACGCAATAATAATAATAATAATAATAATAATAATAATAATAATAATAATAATTTATGTTTTTTCTTGTTTTCTCTTTTATTAATGTTTTCGAGTTTTTTTCTCCTTGGAATAATTTAATACTTTTTATTGTTTTAGCAATAATAGTAATGATATTTTTAGATGTTAAGCTTTTGATGTTGTTGTTGTTATAATAGGGTGTATTCATGTGTTTCATGATATCAAACCTTGCATGTATAGATATTATATTTTATTTTTGAACTAGCAAAATTTATTAATTGCTTCAATCCCAACAATTATAAAAATTATTTGTTCGGTCCGCAACAGAGTACGGGCAATTAACTAGTATATATTTGCCTAAAAGCTTAATGCAACAATTCATCTCAAAATACTTAAATTATATTTGTTATTCTTAGCAATCACTTTCAAATATTAATTTAACATTTCTCATGTATGTATTATAGTTCCTGGTTTTGCTCAAGCAGTCAGAGAAGAACACAAAGGGTGCTGAGAGAAAGGAAATTAATGGATCGTGGTGAATAAATCTTTCTTTTTTCTTTTCTTTATTTATAATAAACTAGTCTATTATAAATTCTTCTTCATCAAGGATTTCTACATTCACTAGAATTTTGTTTTAATATTATGGAGTTGTAATAATGTTAAAACTCTTGCAAACTCCTAATGTATCTCTCATCTTTGCAAAAACATCATGTTTAAGTGGATTTATAAAAATATTTACAACTTGATCTTGATTTTTTACATACTTGACTTCAACTTTATTGTAATGGAGGTGAATAACTTAGTTTGGAAGCAATCTGGAAAAATCAAGCAATCTGGAATCAAACTGACAGCTGAGAGAGAAGAAGGGTTAAGAGAAGGTGTCGAGGGAAAGGAAATGGATGAATGGAAGCACAAATAGTTTGGAAGAGATTTTATGTTAAGATTGAATGGTTCCAGAAGAATATTGTAATGGAGGTGAATAACTTAGTTTTCTTTTTATTTATTTTTTGGTACAGTAGTCAACCATGGCTTGGGAGACTTTTATGGGTAAAGATTTTTTTCAAAATCTTTTTTATTTAAAAATATATTAAAATAATTTAAATTTTTAAAATAAAAAATAAAACACAGAATGTATAAATGTGGATCTCAGTCGTGTAACGTGTTGACGCCTGAAAAAAAAACTCGATTTCTAAAATTATAATTGTAATATAAATATTTTAAAAAAATATATAAAAAAGAAATATTAATTGTTAAAAAAATTAGAGCCTAGCAAGTCAATTCACGTCAAATAAGATGATATATTTTGATAAGATACGTGTGGCCTTTGGTAAAGTTGTAGCTTCCTACCAATTTCATGACTTCTCCGAAGGATTAAACTTTGAAGCAGTGTAATGTGAACACGTTGAATAGTTAGTGTGAATAAATAAAGCAAATGATTCCTTTCGATGGTGACAATGGTGGTTTCCAGGAGGCAGAGAGACTAGTCTTTGCATACCTGACAAAGAAAGCACAGGGGATTTGCTGTTTATACCTTTGGAAGGTGAAGTCGTCGCTTCCTGCCAATTTCTATTGACTGCTCCAAAGAGAAAAACATAAAGTTGCTTCCAAATTGCATTGACTTTGAAAGCTAATAACAAACATAGCATAAATACACCAAGAAATCGTTCTCCCACATTTGCTGAAGATGTACACCACCTTGCATCAAATGAAATAAGGCCACACGTATCTTATCAAAATATATCATCTTATTTGACGTGAATTGACTTATTTATTGACACTAACTACAACGTGTTCACATCTTTTTGGTTGTCAATTTGTTTCTTGCTTCATTTGTCTCTGTAACTGTTCTATCGATCCTGCTATTCTTCTGGATATTCATTTCTAATAACCCTGCAGTAGTAATTGTTGGACTTTTGATGTCTTGAATGGTTTCTCGATTAGATTTTCTATGTATTAAATAAGGATTCGCGAATGATATCATGAATGGTTCATTGTGCCTGAACATTTGAAGCATTGTTTCTCTGTGCTTGTTATTTTGCTCCTCTTCTTGATGGGGTTTGTTTATGGTATTATTGAAAAATTATTGAAAGAGCAGTGCATGGAGCCCTTTTTTGTATTTCAGGTTTTGTCCTTAATCCTCTGTTACAAGCCGACGATTTCTCAACCTTAGTCAACACTAAGTCTTCTATTTATATGGAGGGCAATTCGTAATTAATGGGAAGTCCAGGGTGGTATTCGTATTAATTCTAATTAGGGATTCAATTGCAATTTATCTTTATTTGTTGTCAGTTTAATTACATGCATTTAATTAGTAGTTAAATATGAAAGGGTTAGTGGGGAAGTGGGAAGTTATTTCCGATACCTGTACTGAGCATCTATTTAAGATGTAAAAACAGTGAATCAATTATCCATGTTATTTCATCAAATTGAGAATTCTCAATCGGAGGCACTGGCACCTTGAATAGCCAGAATATCTACCAAATTACAAGTATTATTTCTACTAAATTTCTTGGGGTCTAACAAGTGGTATCAGAGCCGCGTTCCCGCGACATGGCTGAAGGTACTCGTTTGACGCAACTATCTGAAATTGTAAGGCAATTACAAGATGTTACTACAGTTCTGACAGGACAACAATCTAAGCAAGAACTGCTTATGGAGAAGGTACTGCAGCAACTCAACAATCTGGCAACAAGTTATGATAGCTTGGTACAAGACAACCACAGAAGGAACTCAGGAGAAGGTACTTCCCGGAATACTAGAATTCATGCTAATCCATTGTTCGAAGGGCAGGGAGGAATCCAAGCTCGATCCTTGCGGTTGGACTTTCCTCACTTCGATGGAGGAAATCCCAATGAGTGGATTCTGAAAGCACAGCAGTTTTTCCATTATTTCGAGACCCCAGATGATCATAAAATGGAAATTGTTTCCTTTCACATGGAAGGAAAGGCACTTACCTGGTTTTATTGGCTGAAAGAATCAAGCCCTCCAGCATCATGGGAGGAGTTTGTAGAAGCAATCCGCATCAGATTTGGACCTTCAGCCTATGAAGATCCCGTTGGCATATTCACCAAGCTGAGACAAAAGGGCAGTATTGAAGACTATCAGACTGAATTTGAGACTTTGTCTAACCAAATCAGCGGACTAAGTGGGAGTTTCGCATCAGTACCTTTTTAAGTGGCTTGAAGGATGAGTTGCGAATCATTGTCACTATGTTCAAACCCAGCACCCTCGCTGCTGCTTTCGGGTTGGCACGCCTGCAAGAAGAGGAAGTGAGTAGAAAACAAAATCCATACCAAAATAGACACAACCACATTCAGCCCTATAACCCCACATTCAAAACCCAACCCAAAACACCAAACCAGAATATTAACCCCAGATTACCACCAACCCAATCCGTCCTTAGATTACCAGCCCCACCAAGACCTGCTCCTGCATTTCAGAAAAAGAACCCTTATCCTGTTAGAAGAATTAGTCCAGAACAGATGCAAGAAAGGAGGGCAAAAGGGCTGTGTTATTTCTGTGATGAGAAATACCAAGCTGGACATAGATGTAACCGACTCAGGTTATATTTATTAGAAGGAATGGAGTTTGATGAAGAAGAGGAGTTAGAAGAGGAGGAAATCACAAGTCAAACAGAAGAAATACCTGTTATGCAGCAAGCTGAATTGCTAGGTATTTCCTTGCATGCAATTGCAGGTGCTCCCTCACCAAAAACAATGAGGTTAGTAGGAAAAATTGGCAAATTTTCAGTCATAATACTCATTGATACTGGAAGTACTCATACTTTTATAGATATAAATGTGATGAGAAGGATTAAATTGGCAGTAGAAAGTAGTAACCTATCTGTTCAGGTTGCTAATGGGGATACTATTCCATGCCAAGGGTATTGCAAGGCAGTAACAATGGAGATGCAGCAGTGCAATATTATAACTAATATGTTTGTGTTGGGATTAGGGGGATGTGATGTGGTGTTGGGTGTGGATTGGCTAAGGAGTTTAGGCACCATTAAATGGAACTTTGCTGACTTAAGCATGAGTTTCGTGTTGGGTGGGAAGGAATACACTCTTCAAGGCTTACGGAGACCTAATCAGGTTATTGAAGAAGAGAAAAGCCTAAGCAAAATGAACATGACAGAATGCAGGGGAATATGGCTGCAATTAATGAAGGTTGAAGAGGGACCAGAAAAACAGACCCGTCTACCAGTCATACAGGCTATATTACAGCAGTTCAAGGCAGTATTTCAGGAGCCTAAAGGGCTGCCACCACCTAGAAGCCATGACCACCAAATACAACTACAAGATGCTGCCAAACCAACAAGTGCAAGACCCTATCGATACCCTTACTACCAAAAGGAGGAGATAGAAAAACTAGTAAAGGAGATGTTAAAGGCTGGAATCATCCAACCTAGCCAAAGTCCCTATGCATCACCTGTTTTGCTAGTGAGGAAGGCGGATGGAAGTTGGAGAATGTGCATAGACTACCGAGCCCTCAACAAAGATACAATTAAAGCTAAGTTTCCTATACCCAACATTACTGAGTTACTAGATGAACTTAATGGTGCGGAGTATTTTTCTAAGCTGGATTTGAGGTCAGGATATCATCAAATTAGGATGAGACCTGAAGATGTGCAAAAGACTGCCTTTTGCACTCATGAGGGACACTACGAGTTCTTAGTGATGCCTTTTGGCCTCACAAATGCCCCAGCAACATTCCAAGGGCTAATGAATGGCATATTCAGACCCCATCTTAGGAGGTTTGTTTTAGTGTTTTTTGATGATATTCTTGTATATAGTAAGACAGTAGAAGAACATGTGAAACATTTAAATTCTGTCTTAGAAATTCTACTTAATCATCAATTATATGCCAAGGAATTCAAGTGTGTGTTTGGATGCCGTGAAGTGGAGTATTTGGGTCACATTATCTCAAAGGAAGGAGTCAAGGCAGACCCCACAAAGATTTCAGCCATGCTGGAATGGCCTGCACCTAAAAATCCCAAGGCATTAAGGGGTTTTTTGGGCTTGACGGGGTATTATCGAAGGTTTGTGAAGGGTTATGGAGGAATAGCAGCTCCTCTTACAGCTCTCCTAAAGAAGAGCTCTTTTCAGTGGGATGAGAAGGCTACTAAGGCTTTCACTGACCTTAAAACTGCTATGGTGACCCCCCCTGTTCTTGCTCTACCTAATTTCTCTAAACCATTTGTGGTAGAGTGTGATGCCTCAAAGAATGCTATAGGTGCTGTACTGATGCAGGAGGGAAGACCTTTGGCTTACTTAAGTCAAGCACTTAAGGGTAAAAATTTATTTTTATCAACCTATGAAAAAGAGTTTTTGGCTCTAATCTTAGCAGTACAGAAGTGGCGGCATTATTTGCTAGGGTACAGGTTCATTGTGCGAACTGACCAGCAGGCACTCAAGCACCTACTGGAGCAGAAAATTGGGACCCCTTTTCAGCAGAGGTGGATTACAAAGCTACTGGGCTTTGACTTTAGTGTGGAATACAGGAGTGGAAGGAGCAATAAAGCAGCTGATGCACTCTCTCGAATGCCAGAACAGCCAGCACAGGAAGGATCACTACAAGGAGAGATTCAGGCACTTAGCCTAACTAAGGGTGCTTGGTGGGAGGCTCTTCACCAAGCCTACAACCAAGACTTACAGCTGACTCAACTACTCAAACAACACCAGGCAGGGGAACTTGACCCCCTCAAATACCACTACAAGGGAGGATTCCTATTCTATAAAGGAAGGCTCCACTTGGGTACTCTTAAGGAGCAACAGGAGCAGATCATGACTTACTTTCATGACAGCCCTATAGGGGGGCATATGGGGTCACAGAAAACCTACAGCAGGCTAAAGAAGGAGTTTTACTGGGCAGGTATGAGGAAAGATATCAGACAGTTCATTAAAGAATGTGAAATTTGTCAAAAAACAAGACAGACAATCTCAGGCCAGCAGGGTTGTTACAGCCTCTACAGATACCAAAACAAGTGTGGACAGATATCAGCATGGATTTCATAGAGGGGCTGCCTATGTCTAAGGGGTACAATGTTATATTGGTGGTGGTGGATCGATTAAGCAAATACAGTCACTTCATACCCATAGCTCATCCATACACAGCAACAACAGTGGCAAGAATTTTCATGGACAACATTTTCAAATTGCATGGCATACCTAACAGCATAGTAAGTGATAGAGATGCAGTGTTCACAAGCAAGTTTTGGCAGGAAGTATTTCATTTAAGTGGCACAAAATTAATGATGAGCACAGCATATCATCCCCAGACTGATGGACAGACGGAAATAATGAATAAATGGCTAGAAGGGTACCTTCGTTGTTTTACTGGAGATCGGCCGAAGGACTGGGCCAAGTGGCTAGCCCTTGCTGAATGGTCTTACAATACATCAGAACACTCTTCCACTGGGTTTTCACCATTCGAGTTGGTCTACGGCTACCCACCTCCTCGTCTGTTGCCTTATGAACCAGGAACAACGGCAGTCCAAGCCGTGGATGAAGAACTCAGAAACCGAGAGCTCATCTTGTCCTTAGCCCGTGAAAATTTACAAGAAAGTCAGTCAAGGATGAAGATTTACGCAGATCGAAAGAGAACGGAGAGAGAGTTTGAAGTAGGGGACTGGGTTTACCTCCGTCTTCGTCCTTACAGGCAGATCACTGTTGCGATGAGGAAGAATTTGAAGCTGTCGCCGAGATACTACGGGCCGTTCCAGGTCCTTCAAAAGATAGGTATCGTTGCATATAAACTGGATCTACCACAAGAATCGAAGATCTACCCCGTGTTCCACGTCTCGTGCCTGAAAAAGAAGGTGGGAGACCGAATCAACATCAACCCAAAGCTGCCGTCGATGATGGACGACGGAACCCTAACTCCCGAACCGGAGCTGATACTAGAGAGAAGACTTAAAAGGAAGGGAAGTAGAGCTGGAGTGGACTTACTTGTGCAGTGGAAAGGAGCTAGCAAGGAGGATGCAACATGGGTCGACGCTGAGGAGATGAGGCAAGGCTACCCCGAGCTCGTGGGCGAGCTTTTCTGAGAAGGGGATTATGTTACAAGCCGACGATTTCTCAACCTTAGTCAACACTAAGTCTTCTATTTATATGGAGGGCAATTCGTAATTAATGGGAAGTCCAGGGTGGTATTCGTATTAATTCTAATTAGGGATTCAATTGCAATTTATCTTTATTTGTTGTCAGTTTAATTACATGCATTTAATTAGTAGTTAAATATGAAAGGGTTAGTGGGGAAGTGGGAAGTTATTTCCGATACCTGTACTGAGCATCTATTTAAGATGTAAAAACAGTGAATCAATTATCCATGTTATTTCATCAAATTGAGAATTCTCAATCGGAGGCACTGGCACCTTGAATAGCCAGAATATCTACCAAATTACAAGTATTATTTCTACTAAATTTCTTGGGGTCTAACATCCTCCTCCTTTTCTCTATTATTAGGACTCTCTTTCAACTTGAGTTGTTTTTAATGTGATTTGAGTGCTTTTTGTAAATCATAATTATGGTAGATAAGTGGAATCATGCCATCAACATGATCTTAGGTGGGTGAAACTCTCTGGAACTAATCTTTTGCCTGGTTATGTTGTCTCCATTGGATGCTTCTTTTGCAGACATGCTTCTCTGGGGCGAGTCTACTCCCCAATGGAAGGTAGTTCTCTTTTCTGTTTTCTAATAAATGTTGTTTTAAGAGCTTTTAAAATCAGATTATCTGACGAATAGGCTATTTTATTGCTCCAAGCCCTTCTTAAGAAAAAAGTAGAAGACACATCTTAATTGACAACATCTCGTCAATGAAACTCTTTTTTAATTAATTTGGAAATCACCACACATAATAAGAAAATGAAAGGTAGAAGACACATCTTGATTGGATTATTTTTCTTCTGACGAGCATACGCATACTCCACTGTCGAATAGAAACATTGCCAGACAGCACCAACCCATCCAAAATACTCAACAATAGTGCCAACAGGCTTCCCAGGCGCCAAAGCAGTAGTCGATGGGCGAAGATAACTGGGCAATCTAATATTCCCATACTTGAACATAAACAAGGGAGCTTCCTCTTGCGCAGCCAACTTTGGTTAAACTCTGGTGTTGATTCGAAGACGACTCCTGCCTGGTTTTTATGGGAAGAGAATGACAGGGTGTAATCTAATATTCTAATTAAAAAAGGATTGTAATAAACTAGTCTTTTATAAATTCTTCTTCATCAAGGATTCCTAAATTAACTAGAATTTTATTTTAATACTATGGAGTTCTAGTAGTGTTAAAACTCTTACAAACTCCCCATCAATATCAATTGTCATCATTCTTCGTAACTCCTAATGTATCTCTCATCTTTGCAAAATCATCATGTTTAAGTGGTTTTGTAAGAATATCTGTAACTTGATCTTGAGTTTTAATGTATTTTACTGTATTTTAATTTAGTCAAACCAAATAAAAATTTAATACAACCAAATTAAATGAAATTAAATACGTGAAATTATCATACACCATGATAAATGTTAAAAAGCCCATCAAACTAAAAATAAAAAAGAAGAGAAAAGTCATTCAACAAATATAGCAAATATTCCATCGATTTAATAATTATTTGCCACTATATTGGGTTTCTTAGTGTCACTCTAATATTAAAATATTTCAAAGTTTGAATCTTACTCTACATTTAATTCCAAAATCAGCATCTACGAATCATTTCAAAGAAAATTATAAAAGCTTTTAAATAAACATAAATTTGTAGGAAAATAAGAACACCTAAAAGTGAGAAGTCATACATTATCCAACTAAAACTATGATTGAGCAATAACCCACCATCATTAGAATATAATTAAATTGATTTAAATATTATAAACCTGATTTAACATGTTAATCCAATGATTTGTTGATGTAGAATTTGGCTGCCCAGGCAAATTTAAAATTATTTGATTTTTTTTTATTTTTAAAATATATTATTTTGACTTAAAAAAAATCTTCAAATAATACAATGTTTTATATTGATTTGTGTTTATCCACGTGAATCTGCCTTTAGCTTTGATAATTTCCTCAAATTATAAAATGGGATTTTGTCTGTATGGGCTGTAAATGGATAAAATAAGTGTGAGCCCAATGGGCTAGAGTTGGATTCGGCTTACCTTCTGCTTAAGCTTAGCGTGCAGAAGAAAGAAAAAACCAGAGCGAAACTGGAGAAGGACACAGAAAGAAAGAAGCAGACAGGGAATTGACACAGACAACAGCAACTACAAAGGTAGAGAAACTAACTAAACCCTTTCTTGCTGTTTCCATTTCAATGTTTTTGACTAATTTGTTTGGTTTATGTTTCTGTTTTTTTTTTTTTGGTTTCCATAAAAAGATTGCTCTATCAAAGATCTGTGTTTAGAATTCAAAGCCTAATTTTTTTAGAGAGAAAGGGGTCTATTTTGAAAGCTTTGTTGATTTATTCTCCTCTCATTGTAATTTTTGAGAGGATAAGCTTCAACTTCAAGTTTATAATTCGTGAGAGTGTGAAAGTTTAAAGCTTTTGCCATTGTCGATTGTTGAATTTTTGAAGTTTTAATTTTATGAATGCTCGTTTTATTAGAGGATTATTGTTTTGTTTTTCGATTTCTTATTAGGTAAAGTGGGTGATATAGAGTATGAGCGGTGCTCCTGTTAAAAGATCGCATGAAGAGGGATAAGCTTCAATCTGTAATGATAGGAACGGGAAATCAGAAGGCAAATTCTGTTTGCCGTTTCAGTTTGTTAGTAGTTTGTTACTAGCCACGTGGCCAAGTCAGTTAGGAATTGTGGCAATAATATCGTGTGTTGGCTCTATAAATAGCCAGAGGAGCCATGTGGCAGATCATGTTGAATAATATACAGAAACAGATTCTAGATTTTCCTTTGTTCTTGGTTGTAATCCTAAGGTAGAAAGATAGAGTTCTATCATTGGTATCAGAGCCTTTGATCCTCTAAGCTGTTCCTTTAGTGTATGACCCGCACTAGTGTTCGTACCCGATCGACATCCATGGAAGCTCGTGTTGCTGCGCTTGAGGCCTCGGGTTCCAAGACCCAGCTCCTTCTGGAATCTAATCAGCTTCTTCTGGAATCTATTCTGCGACTCCTTGAGGACAAATTCGCGTCAATCGAAAGACGCCTGGATTCAATTGATTCTCGGCTAGAGGGAAGTAACGAAAACGATGGTGAAAACAGTCGCAGGCGAGGAGGGCTGGATCATCGAGAGAGAGAGAGGGTTTCTGAACTGGCATCTGTTACTTGTTTGGAGCTGGCTGACGTGTGTAGGGAGGTTGGTCTTCCCCCTGGTGTCCTTAATATTTTAACTGGGTTGGGCACTGAAGCTGGTGCTCCTTTAGCATCACATCCTCATGTTGACAAGGTTGCATTTACTGGGAGCAACGCTACAGGGAGCAGGATAAGGGCATCTGCAGCTCAAATGGTTAAGCCTGTTTCAATGGAGCTAGGTGGGAAAAGTCCAATCATTGTTTGTGAGGATGTTGATCTTGATAAGGCGGCTGAGTGGACCCTCTTCGGTTGCTTCTGGACAAATGACCAGATATGCAGTGCAACCTCCCGTCTTTTAGTGCATGAAAGCATTGCATCAGAATTTGTGGACAGGCACCTTGATCGTGAGGCCCTGCAATGGTTTCAATGGGAGGAATATGTGTCTTCCTGCTCCAAGTGGGAAGACTTTGTGAAGATATTTTGCGGAGATTTTGGCTCTCATGGGTTTGAGGAGTATTACGAGAGATACTCAAGGCTAGATTCAGTGTGTTCTTTTTAGTTGTTAACAGTCTGTCTTGTTGCTGAGTAATAAGTTTCCAATTCTTGTAAACTTAGTTTCAAAGGGGTGGGTAATGATAGGAACGGGAAATCAGAAGGCAAATTCTGTTTGCCGTTTCAGTTTGTTAGTAGTTTGTTACTAGCCACGTGGCCAAGTCAGTTAGGAATTGTGGCAATAATATCGTGTGTTGGCTCTATAAATAGCCAGAGGAGCCATGTGGCAGATCATGTTGAATAATATGCAGAAACAGATTCTAGATTTTCCTTTGTTCTTGGTTGTAATCCTAAGGTAGAAAGATAGAGTTCTATCAAGCTTCAATCTGTGACGACAGGAGCTTCTGGTCGTGGGAACCGGTGATTCTATTGTGGAAGCTATGCTGGAAATTGCTGCTGCTTCTAAAATGAGGGCGGCTGCTAGTATGAATAATGAGGATCAATATTCTATCAGCAAATGCATCAAAGTATTGGATGAGATACTTATTGAACGAATTTACTTTCTTGCCTTGGATTTTTTTGAGAAACCCATTGCTAGGGAGATATTTATTGCTCTAAAGAGTGTGAAGAGATTGCCGTGCTTGCAGGGAAAGCATAGTGCTACACCTAGCTGAATGAGTTTTGATTGACCACTTTTAATTTTGTGTTTTCCTTAGTTACCAATTATGGCTGTGCTATGTACGGACAAAGTACTCTGAAGAAACCCCATATAAAACTAGGTTGACTTCATGATTGGTGGCTGTTTTGTCTGTTTAATTTTCTTAAATGATAGACAACTGTGACTTTACATTGTTTGGTTTATTTGGCCATAGGACGTGGTCTATAGGGATGCTTGCTTGTCTTTGAAGGTCAATAAGCAGAGTAGAAATACATACAAGAGAAATTCCTTTTATTTATCTGTATATTTATCCTCATGCATTGTGTCGTATATTCTCCATTTTAATCCAATTTCTACAGATACTTTGGCTAGTATGGAAGACTTTGACTTAGAATTGGACAAGATGGAACTAGTTGCGGCCGCAGCTGGCTATTACTACTATAACAGTATAACTCGGCAACCTCGACATAGTTCATTGCCTTATGGAAGTAGTTTTATGTCTGAAGTGCTGAATGGCCCTGATGATGGATGCCAGGAAATGTTTCGGATGGATAAACATGTTTTCCACAATCTATGTGGCATTCTCAGACAAAGAGGCATGCTTCGTGATACTGCAGGTGTTATGATAGAGGAGCAGCTGGCTATTTTCTTGAACATTATTGGTCATAACGAGCGTAACAGAGTTATCCAGGAAAGGTTCCAGCATTCAGGTGAAACCATAAGCCGGCATTTCAATAATGTGTTGAAGGCAATCAAGTCACTTTCACGTGAGTTTCTACAGCCACCACCTATCGCCACTCCTCCAGAAATTGTGTCCAGTAATAGATTCTATCCATATTTCAAGGTAAATCTCTGCAAAACTACTCTATATCTTTTGTGATGCATTATTTTATGCCACTTGACTTCTTTTCGTTCAGGATTGTATCGGAGTCATAGATGGTATGCATGTTCCTGCACATCTTCCAGCCAAGGACCAATCTCGATTTCCTAATAAGAAGGGTGTTTTATCACAAAATGTTTTGGCTGCTTGTACATTTGACTTGCAATTCATATTTATTTATCCGGGTTGGGAAGGCTCTGCTGCAGATTCTCGTGTATTACGAGCAGTCCTTGATGATCCAGACCAGAATTTCCCTATCATACCTGAAGGTTCCCTCCCTTCCTTCTCCCTCTTATTTATCCATGTCTAATTAGTACGCCCAAACCATGTTTATCTATGATTGCCTTCAACACATTATTGAAATAATAATGTTTCAGCACACATAGAAGCCCTCTCTTTCAAACTTGAACTTCTATTCTCTCTAGCTTTTTTCTTGGGTTACTTACCCGCTCTGTTCTTTGACAGGAAAATACTACATAGTTGACACAGGATACTCAAATCTGGAAGGATTTATTGCTCCATACCCAGGAGTTCGCTATCACCTTCATGAATTCAGAGGTGCCAATCAGCTGCCCAGAAATCCACAGGAACTATTTAATCACCGACATTGTTCCCTTAGAAACACCATTCAGGTGTCTTTTGATGTGCTGAAAAAACGATTTCCTATTCACGATTTCCTATTCTTAAAGTCGCCCCTCAATATGGATTTCATGTCCAAAGGGACATAGTTATTGCTGCATGCGTGTTACACAATTACATCAGGCGCGAAGGGAAAGATGATTGGTTGTTTGCTAATGCTGATGGAGTGGCGGTGACAGAATTGCCAGATATTGATGATGAGTCTGATATACAACTGGCTTCCTCCATTCAGGATCATATGGCTTTCTCACTACGAGAATCGATTATGGGGGCAATGTGGAATGACTTCATAAACAAATGGGATCAATGGTGATTGGTGTTGGCTCAGTCTCTTAGTCTCAATAGTGTCTGTGTTTTCTGGGCAGTGTTCAAAATTCCTGACAGTGATTTGAACAGTAGATTTTTGTTCATCAGGTTTCTTTTATGTATTTCCAACAAAAAGCACTGGCCATGCCCCTGAGGCTAAGGTAGCTGCTGCTGCTGCTGCTGCTGAGAAATGGGGACGGAAAAACTCATACAAGTGAATGAGTTTTTCTATCTCTCTGCTTCATTCACTTGTATGTCCAATATCTGTGATCTATAAAATCAAGGATACCAGAGTGTATCAATCTTTGTCATGGAAAAGGTCTCCCAAGTGTCCTTCCATTTCATTGCTAACAGGTTCTTTCTTTTTGGTTGTCAATTTGTTTCTTGCTTCATTTGTCTCTGTAACTGTTCCATCGATCCTGCTATTCTTCTGGATATTCATTTCTAATAACCCTGCAGTAGTAATTGTTGGACTTTTGATGTCTTGAATGGTTTCTCGATTAGATTTTCTATGTATTAAATAAGGATTCGCGAATGATATCATGAATGGTTCATTGTGCCTGAACATTTGAAGCATTGTTTCTCTGTGCTTGTTATTTTGCTCCTCTTCTTGATGGGGTTTGTTTATGGTATTATTGAAAAATTATTGAAAGAGCAGTGCATGGAGCCCTTTTTTGTATTTCAGGTTTTGTCCTTAATCCTCCTCCGTTTTCTCTATTATTAGGACTCTCTTTCAACTTGAGTTGTTTTTCATGTGATTTGAGTGCTTTTTGTAAATTATAATTATGGTAGATAAGTGGAATCATGCCATCAACATGATCTTAGGTGGGTGAAACTCTCTGGAACTAATCTTTTGCCTGGTTATGTTGTCTCCATTGGATGCTCCTCTGGTCAGAATGGGGAAGACAAGTCTGTACCTGCTGACATGCTTCTATTGGCTGGGAGTGCCATTGTGAATGAAACCATTCTCTGGGGCGAGTCTACTCCCCAATGGAAGGTAGTTCTCTTTTCTGTTTTCTAATAAATGTTGTTTTAAGAGCTTTTAAAATCTGATTATCTGACGAATAGGCTATTTTATTGCTCCAAGCCCTTCTTAAGAAAAAAGTAGAAGACACATCTTAATTGACAACATCTCGTCAATGAAACTCTTTTTTAATTAATTTGGAAATCACCACACATAATAAGAAAATGAAAGGTAGAAGACACATCTCGTCAATGAAACTCTATTTTAATAAATTGGAAATTACAACACATAATAAGAAAATGAAAGGTAGAAGACACATCTTAATTGGATTATCTTTCTTCTGACGAGCATACGCATACTCCACTGTCGAATAAACACATTGCCAGACAGCACCAACCCATCCAAAATACTCAACAATAGTGCCAACAGGCTTCCCAGGCGCCAAAGCAGTAGTCGATGGGCGAAGATAACTGGGCAATAGGCTCATTCTTTCCTTTCGTGCCATGTGAATGAGCTCAGCAGTAGCAAGAAGCAAGGCTACAAATGCCAACACCATGCCAACTAATGCATAACCCAGCTGGTCAAAAACTGCAGATGCCATCTCTAGAATTAAGTTTGTCATCAGCAAAGTCCATCCTGATTTTAAAAAATCTACCATGTCCCTATATTTTGATCCTTTCAATTTCTTCAACTCATCCGGTGTATCACGCGGTTCAATCCCTCCTCCATTCAAATCATTTGCCCGTTCAAATTCTCCTGTGAACACAGGTTCTCGTTGTTGTGCCATGTCAACATTGTTCTGTTCTTGTTCAGAAGCTGAAATTGCATCAGTCCATCCTGATTGTGGTCGAGTCATTCCTATCCTGGTTTTTTTCCCCAATTTACTTGCTACATCATTGACAATCGTTTTAATGAGTTCCGCTTCATATCTGTTCATAGAGAAAGAAAGACATCAACGGCGTATAAGTTGTTAGATATTAACCCCATATATGAAAAAACAATCCGAAAATAGGTTAAGTTTGTGTTATTGGACAAAATTGTTGTTCAATGTTGACCTGAATTTTAAAATTAAAAAATGAATGAATTGAAGATGAGATCTCCATAAAACTCAATGACTAGAATCACTGCGTTTGGTGTTCTAGGACTTCGTAAGAACCAAGAGGGGTTAGGAGGAGTACTCTATTGGACATATTTTTTCCCCCTAAAAACTCATTTTTCAACTTATTTTCAATTATGAAAAAAATTCTTATTACCTTAAGAAAATAATTTCTTAACTCAGAAAATCTCAAAATTGATTTTAAAAAATAAAATCGAAGTGGAAATATCAAGATCAAAATGATAATAATAAAAAGACTGTTTCTGTTGATATGTGCAAGTAGATTTTGACAGAGAAGATCGATAAAGATATACCCATTTGTGTCATTGTTGAGATCCCATCCAGATAGATTTGCAGCCTCTGCAAGAGCTTCTCTCCACCTGATGACCTTCTCCATTTCGTCCTTGAAGCGTTCTTCATGATGATGAAAAGCTTTTGCATAGCTACCGGTCTGTTCGTAGACATTTGAAGGATCTGTATCATAGAATATTGGAACAACAACCTGGTGATTTTTGTGCCTGCACTCAATAATCTTCAATAGGTCATCAAGACACCATGTAGAGGAAGCATAGTTTCTGGAGAAGACCACTACAGAAATCCTTGATCCTTCGATTGCCCTGAGAATTTGCGGGGAGATTTCTTCTCCTCTAGAGAGTTCATTATCGCCCCTAAAAGTATGAATTCCGGCTTGCTCTAAGGCAGAAGAGAGATGATCTATAAAGTTATTGCGAGTGTCTTGTCCTCTAAAACTTAGAAAAACATCATAGTTCCATCTACGTCTATAGGACGAAGACGTGGACGAGAACGGAGACTCAGAGTAAGCCATGCAAAGGCACTACTGTCTATAGCAAATTGGGATGGTGGTCGGAGATTGTGAATTGAAAAGGTAGCAACAACTTCTATGTTCAAGTGATATAAATTGACATCCCTTCCAGCCGGTGACGTTGACTTCAACACTCGCTCAAGTTAATAATGGCTCAAGTCTTTTTTTAAAATAAATAAAGAAGATATATATATATATATATATATATATATATATATATACACTAGCCAATGCACTCGTCTCGTCGCCGATACCGCGTTGAAAGCGATAATTTTTTGAAAGCGCGTTGAATACCGAAAGCGATAGAGAGAATTAGGGTTATTCGAGCTCTAATTATTATTATTATTATTTTGAAAGCAGGTAGATCTGGAGCCCCGTCCATGACAGTGAGGAAATTAAAAAAAAACGAAAAGATATATGCCATGCAGCTTCCTAGTTGCTACTATGGCGTTGCCTGCCTTGTAAAATGAACTTTCTTTGTGATTGATTCCCAGCATTCACCCTTCGAATCGTCAACTTTGGGTAAACTCTGGTGTACCTTTTATTTTATATTGATTGGTGTTAATCCTCGTCAATCTGCCTTTAGCTTTGATAATTTCCTCAAATTATAAAATGGGATTTTGTCTGTATGGGCTGTAAATGGATAAAATAAGCGTGAGCCCAATGGGCTTGAGTTGGATTCGGCTTACCTTCTGCTTAAGCTTAGCGTGCAGAAGAAAGAAAAAACCAGAGCGAAACTGGAGAAGGACACAGAGAGAAAGAAGCAGACAGGGAATTGACACAGACAACAGCAACTACAAAGGTAGAGAAACTAACTAAACCCTTTCTTGCTGTTTCCATTTCAATGTTTTTGACTAATTTGTAAAGTGGGTGATATAGAGTATGAGCGGTGCTCCTGTTAAAAGATCGCATGAAGAGGGTGGTCATTCTTCTTCTTTGAAATTCCCTCCAAATGAAGATACAGCTTCGTATCCTAAGCTGACATCGGGGGTTTCAAATGAGTACCATCTACCATATGAGATGGGTCCAGATGCTAGGCTGGCTAAGATTCCCAGAAGTGAGTCTCGAGATGTACATAGAAGATCACCTTTGCATTCAATTTATCGAATGCCACCATCTTCAAATGAATCACACATGGATTCTCATTTGAATTTTGCTCCTGAAACCAGGCTTGAATCAAGGGATTCCATGGACAGCAGAGACTACTGCATTGAAAACCATGACACAAGGACTGACGCAAGAGAGATGAATGGCGAGGCAAGGAGGGATTCGCGGAGTGTTAAAAATGAAAGGGATGTGAGGCTTGAGAGTAGAGGGGATGACAATAAGGAAGTAAAGCATGACAGAGAAGCTCATCTTGAGCCAAAGAATGATGTAAAGATAGGAAAGGATGATTTTGGTCCTGCAATTATTCAGGTGAATTGGAAGGAACCAAATGAATACCATAGGGGAAACAGATATTTGGAATCTGCAGGTGGACATGTGGATCCTTGGCATATATCACGTGGAAATTCCCAAGGCCCTGTTGAGATTGGAAAGGAAGTTGTCAGTATTGAGGAGAGGGACCATGCCCAAGCTCATGAGGCAGTTGGAGAAAATAAAGCTGAATCGAAAGGTGAGGATAAATTTAAAGACAAGGATAGAAAGAGGAAAGATTTGAAGCACCGGGAATGGGGAGACAAAGATAAGGAAAGAAGTGACCGGAGGGGAAGTATGCAAGTAGGCAACAGTAGTGCTGAGGGAAAAGAGTCTGTGAAGGAAGAGAGGGAAGGAGAGAGGTGGGAGCAGGAGAGGAAGGATCTGTCAAAAGACAGGGATACGCTAAAAGAGAGGGAGAAGGACTGCATGAAAAGAGAATCAGGAACTGGAGCTGGAAAGGAGGGTTTGCACAATGAGAAGGTGTCCGTGGATGGATCTATCAGAGTTTCAGTGCAGGAAAATCCAGCTTTGGAGCCAAAGAAACCGAAAGATTTTGATAACTGGAAAAATGTTGATAAAGAAGTTAAAGATAAAAAGAGAGAAAGAGAAGCTGACATAGGAGGTAGACCTGAAAAGGGCAGCACAATGTCTGGGAAAGAATCTGATGATGGATGTGCAGATGGTGAAATAGCAACTGAAAGGGAAAGAGGTGTTTTTAACTATGGAGTCCAGCATCCCAAGAGGATGCTTTGGCCTAGGGGCAGCCCACAAGTGGCGAATTGTGAACCCTGTTTTAGGTCCCAAACCCAGGACAGTGAGGGGTATGCTCTGGAATTCTCCTTTATTGCAGTTTTAATAGGAAGTATGTTATCCATATGATTGATTTTGGATTATTGACTATTACCGAGTGGAAACTTGCTTTAAAATATTTGATATGCATGTGGAAACTGCTATTATTGGAGCTAAGTGTCCAGTGATTTATACTATAATGATAGTTTCTAACGATAAAAAGTAGTTTTATTGTTGCTGAAACCTTATTTGTCATTTTCATGAATTCTTTAGCATGTTGGTTCTTTTAGATTGGTTAAATTGAGCAACATTCCACTTTAATAATTCAAGATTAAACTATAGTCTAAATTCATTATAACAAAGTTCCTTTATATATTGCAGATGTCAAGGTAAGCTGTCATATTCCATTTTACACAGCTGGAAATTTATTCGTGCACCATGGCCAATGGGTTGCAGGGGTGTTGAATGAAGGGATCTCCTTCAGACTGAAATTATTAGCTATCACTGCTTAATTAGATTGTTTTTTAAACTTATTTCCTTTTCCACTCTCTCAATGCATTGGATATTCCAGAATGAGGTGTTAGCTCTCATATTTCCCTTTTCCCTTTCTTTTCTTCATTGTGCTGCATAATATTTTCTCAAGCTTCTATTAATTGGTAGTTTCTGGGCCTTTTTAGGTTTCTGACACAACTAATGTGTAGCAAGTGTCAACAACTCGTGTTCTCTGTGTCATAAATTACTTCTACTAGCAAACACAGTAGAGCTTACTGATGGATGATAACAAAATAACTTGATAACATCGTAGTTCACAAGTTACATGATTTTCTTTTTATGGCTATTGAATTTACCTTCTGCTGCTTCAGGCAAATCTGAGGTTTCCTCTGTCATTTATAAAGTTAGTGAATGCATGCAAGAGCTGATAAAGTTATGGGAGGAGTATGAAGCATCCCAATCTGATAAAAATAGTGAAAGCAGTCATAAGGGCCCCACTCTTGAAATTCGAATACCAGCAGAACATATTACTGCTACAAATCGCCAAGTAAGCATGCTCATTATGTAATAGTTGAATCTTTTTCTTGTTTTCATCATATAATTTATTTCTTCTCTCATGCGTCTTTCTTTCTTTCCTTTTTTAATGTCTTCTATTACTGCTACAAATCGCCAAGTAAGCATGCTCATTATGTAATAGTTGACTCTTTTGCTTGTTTTCATCATATAATTTATTTCTTCTCTCATGCGTCTTTCTTTCTTTCCTTTTTTAATGTCTTCTATTACTGCTACAAAGCACCAAGTAAGCATGCTCATTATGTAATAGTTGACTCTTTTGCTTGTTTTCATCATATAATTTATTTCCTCTCATGCGTCTTTCTTTCTTTCCTTTTTTAATGTCTTCTTAATCTATCTTGGAATTGTATGCCTCTTGGCTCTATGGGGCTTGAACCAATGTTAAGGGGGTCAGAGGTGAGTGCATAGTTAGTTATATTCTTTTTGAGCCGTGGACTCTCTCTCACAGTCATCTGATTGTTGTTTGTCTGATCATGCCTTTCTATCCTTCCACAAGATATTGATTGTCTCTTGTTTGGGAGCTTGTGGGAAATTCTAAGGATTCATTGGGGTCAGAGCTCTTAATTGCCAGTATTATCCAAGGATGATTACACTCTGCGTGCTTCCAAAACAAATGAAAATGCTAAGTTATTACACCTAAAATGTATCAGTTCATTTAATTTATTAGTTCCAAGTCATCAAAAGACGCAGAAGTTTGAAAGTTTGAAAGAATTCAACATATTGATATTTCGTTATCATTCTAATGACACAGGAAGTTACAACACATCTAAAGCTATTTCTAACTACTTAAACTACCAAATGTCTGGGCTTTAATAAAAAGTAATGATCCTTCCAATATGAAATTGCTGTAGCTACTTCCCTTTCTATTATGAAAATGCAACTTATAATTGGTTTAAGTTCCAAATAGAAAGATTTACCAATGGACAGTTTTTTAATTTTGTCGTCCATGAACTCTAGCCTCAACATTTGGACTCTTACCATCTGTTCAAAATTAGGCTTTCTATTTTTAATTTTTTGTTTGAGTTGCTTGTAATATTAAATGAATCAAATTATTCGAATTGTGAATAGTAAGGTTCTAACAACCAATGTAATTTCCATTAGCTTCCTTAAAAAGTTTCAAACCTTTTCATTTTGTGTCAATAAGGGTTTCTTCAAACAGTCCAATTCTTATTAGTTTGGTTACGTGAATTTAACTAGCCTTTATCTGAAAGAATTGGGAGGTTTATAATTGATTGATGAGATCAGTTGTGTGGGGTCTGGTTCCTTTTATATGTTTATATGTGTTGTGTCTGCAAACCAAATTTTTGAATGATATGGCTATTCTTAAATTTTAAGGTCAATTTGTTGGTTGATAAGTTGTATGATGTGTTGGGTGCCTTCTATGTTCTGTTGTGTACAAATTTGTAGGGTGAATTGTCAGAAAATCAACTTTCATTAGAAGAGAAGAGGCTATAAGAGCAATTGTGACATTCTAGATCTAATATTACAGGATTTATGCTCTGCATAGTTTGATGCCTTCATGTTTGGGTAATTAACTATTAGATAATTATGCTCATGCTTATGTCTTCAAGTCTATTAAGTGCAGGTAAGAGGTGGACAATTATGGGGGACAGATATATACACAAATGACTCTGACCTTGTCGCTGGTATGCTGTGACATGATGAACAATATCAATTGTAGAATTTGCTTATATGTGAACTGAAACAAAATTGATGTTGCAATTTTGTTGCAGTTCTCATGCATACTGGCTACTTCCGTCCCACCGCTTCTCCTCCTCCACCTGCTATCCAAGAGTTACATGCTACTATCAGAGTGTTGCCTCCACAAGATAGTAAGCCCCTTCTATCTTGCTTTCTTTATGATGTTGCCATCTCTAAACACATTCACATCATGATCATGCAATCAAATAATGTGTACATGTAAATGTTACAAATCTTGATACAGCTACCCATTTGAACTTGTGCGGCTCTATGACTTACTTCGGAATGAAATTTGTTGTTTCTTGAAGTTCTTATGCCGTAAGTTTGTGAAAATAATGATATCACCTAGATGGTCTGAGTAGTTTGGGTTTTGGTTGAAGCCTAGTCAACTTTGTAATGGTGTGTGAGGTTGGCCTTGTATAATTGATTTTGCTGACGTTAAAGTCATGCATAATCCATATCCATGTTTGGACAAGTGAACCACAAGGATGTAAAGACATGTTCCAAACAAGATATCTAGATAAAATCTCGACATGCTTGAACTATGCTCTTTTGTCAAATGCCAAGATCACAATACTTTCTTTAATAGTATATAGCTATATGAGAAATTTAAATGACATAGGCGCTTATCTTTTTCTTTCTAGTATTTCCTTTCTACAAGTGTGTCCTTACCATTTATGCTTTACTTGTGTGGACTTTTAACAATGTAACTTTGACATGTGCATTAGGCTACACCTCTATGCTGAGAAATAATGTTCGTTCACGTGCCTGGGGAGCTGGAATTGGTTGTAGCTACCGTGTTGAGCGTTGCTGCATCGTGAAGGTGGTGGAATTTTTTTCACAAATGTGTTTTAGTCTCTATTTTTCTGCAATTTATTGACGTTCAGACATGTCTGAGGGTGTCATAGCGACATTACTATTACCATCTTCACTAATATTGCTTGCTGCTTTTGCTGTTTGTTATTTTTTCTTACAAAATCCTAGTCAAGAAATGCCTTCAATCAAGGTTCTTTCTAATTTCTTGTTTATTTCAGAAAGTAGGTGGAATCATTGATCTTGAACCCTGTCTTACACATACATCAGCAGCGGAACCTACTCTTGCTCCTGTGGCTGTTGAACGGGCAATGACTACCCGTGCTGCAGCTTCGGTACGACATCGCCCTTTTCCTCCATAACCCTTTGAGTTTATGTTCTTACTCTTTACTTTTCTGTATGCTGTTCCTATATCCTGTTTTCAGTGTTTGATTGAGCAAATGTTATACTCAATTAGTAGAACTGTCATCTGAGGTAGAGTTCTGAGCAAATGTTATACTCGATTAGTAGAACTGTTATCTGAGGTAGAGTTCTGAGCAAATGTTCTACTCTTTATGATTTTGCTTATTTCAATGAAAATCATATGTTTGTGGCTACTAATAAAAAGAACTAAAATATTTTAGTGACCAAGCACTTTTCTGTTATTTGGACCTGCTTACATTATGATGGCTTTTCTCTTTCAGAATGCATTGCGGCAACAGAGATTTTTACGTGAAGTTACAATACAGTACAACCTTTGCAATGAGCCCTGGTAGATTCTAGATCTTTTTGATAACTATGATATGCTGCAATTTTCCAGATCTTTATGGACTTGGAGATTTTTGTGTTATGGAAAGTAGAAGTTAATTTTGTCATCATGCAAAATGGTTTGGAAGCAAGTTGCTTTCTGTTTTATTAATTGTGATATCCATATCATGTGGTTATTAATGAAAATATCAACTGCATTGTGTGCAAATGTAAATGTTTGTCTATTGTGCCAGTAGTCGTTGACCTGTGGATCTTGCTTTTAATGCACCTAAGGCTGCAATAAAGGGATGATGATGATCTATTTCAACTCTGATGTAACAAACTTTTCTTCACATGAAAATTTAGATCGTTTATCATATTGTTGTGTATAAAATAGGTCATTGGTATTTGTGTTTGGGTTTAATTCTTTTTTTTGATCAAGTGTAGAGCGAACAGAAAAGGAAAAGAAGGACTTGAACATTTATATATAGAATAACTCTCAACTAAGATCTCATAGAGAGTTTATTTCATATCCACCCAAACAAATTCAGCTATCTGTGCTATGCATCAATCGTTTCATCTTACTGTTTTGAAGTTGATAGCCTTCTAGGGAATTATTCTTCTTTTCTGTATGGGATTTTTCTGTTTTATGAAAACTAATAGCTACCAAGTTTATAAAGGCTTTTTAATTTTTTTTTTTCTTAGCAACACTTAACAGATATCCTCTATTAATTTTTACAACTGCTGTGGCATTAGTTTACTATACGTGCCCTAACCCAAGATCTTGGTTTTCTGTAGCTCTTCTAATATTTCATTTGATCAACTCTGAACTGTTTCCAATCAATAGACATGCTTATCTGAAGTTTAGAATGTTTCCATGACAGTTTACTGGAATTTAGAATGTTCCCATGACATAGTTCATTAAGTGTTTTATCCTCTTTGTTTGTATGAGGGCACTAACTTTCATTGCCTTCCAAGGTGTTTGCACTTTTATAATTTTCTTGTTGTTGCTGTTGTCCTTTAACTCGTATTTCTTGACATTTCTGTCAGTAAAATGATCGATGTTTCAATTTTTGCCTGCATAATGTATCAGGATAAAATACAGCATTAGTATTGTTTCTGACAAGGGTCTGAAAAAGCCTCTCTATACCTCTGCACGTTTGAAGAAGGGAGAAGTTCTATATTTAGAAACACATTCATGCAGGTACTCCCTCTCTCTTTTGCCTTTTTTTTGTGCTTTCTAACTTGATACTGCACCTTGGTTTTGGAGGCACATTTTTTTTCTTCGTATTATTGTAATTTTGTATTGTATGATTTTCATTTCTTACAATAACTTGCTGAAAGCTGCCACAAAATTTCTAGATGATGACTTCGGTAATTTCAGGCATTATTTATTTTGTTGTTTGCCCATGCATAGAAAAGAAAATTATATTGGTTTATACATGTCAATTTTTAGTAAAAATTCATTTTTTTGTGCAAGTCTGAGGCATTGAAATCATGTGGTGAATTCTTAGTGTTCTGATTTTGAATTTTTGATTTCCATGTGAAGGTACGAGCTCTGTTTTACAGGAGAGAAAATGTTCCATAATCACCACCCACATTCCTCAAACGGTGAGAAGCACGACTCTGATAATGTTCATATTGATGTATTCCGGTGGTCTCGCTGTAAGAAACCACTACCGCAGAAGGTCATGCAGTCAGTTGGGATCCCATTGCCCCTGGAACATGTTCAGGTACTTCATTTTAATTTTTTTCCTTGAAACTTGTCTTCGTATTTAGATGTTGAAGTTTGACATATTTTCATGGAAGAAACTCATATTGTCAGATTGTAGTGACGTTTTTCTTCAGTTTTCCCCCCCTTCAAGGCTGACTCCAACATCTGCGAATATGAACAGGTATTGGAGGAGAATCTTGACTGGGAGGATGTGCAATGGTCACAAACTGGTGTTTGGATTGCTGGAAAAGAATTCACACTTGCTAGGGTGCGCTTTCTATCTCCAAGTTAGCTATGGCTTCTTGCGTATCTACAAATAGTTGTGTAACAATGTGATGTATGCAGGAATAATATTTGGTAATGGTGTGTAATGGTTTTTTTTCTTAAATGAATCAAAGAATTGAAGATAAATCTCTTTTCTTTTCTGTTTATAAAAAAACAATTATCCGTAACAGAGCAATTGAGCAACCAAAACAGAAGTACAGGAACTTTGAGTATTGGGAAATCTGGTATTTCTTCCATTTAATGCAAGCTAATGACTAAAGGAAATCATCTTTCTGCAATTTCTTTTTAGCAAAATTAATATCAGTAGACCAGAATGATCGAACTTGTATGCAGGAAAATTGATGCCCACAAAACTTACACACTACTTGACCATCATCCATCACTTTGTTATTGTTGGCGTGAGCTGTACAAATCTCGACACATTAGGAAACTAGAGCTGTCATATTTCTTATTTATAAGCATCCCGATTGTTATGGGATACTCATTATTTTCTTTCCTAAATTATTGAACTTGAGTGAGTTAAACGTGTGGAAAAAGTTGTTTTTTTAAGAACAAGTTGTTTCGCAGTCCAATTTCTAACTAATAATATTTTTAAACAATTTAATTTATTTTTAATTAAAGATCAAATTGTTGATCACATTATGCTAGCTGTTTCCTATTTAAGAAGTTTTAAATTTTCCCCCGTGTGACCATCTTGACAATTATTTAACACCCCATGCGACCATCTTCCGAAAAGATGATGCAAAAAGATCTGTCAACATGATGCAAAACTGGATCATTCTTTCGAAGCATCTTGACAAGCGGCTCTGTAGAAAAAACAAAAAAGATCTGTCAACACGATGCCAAAGCAGATCAATCAGGGTCAAAATAGTGAATGGAAGTTACATTAACTGTGAAAGGGAAGGTTGAAACTGAAATTCAAGGATTATAAGAACCGAGTGTTGACTTCGGGAGATATACAATAAGAGGTTTTGCTTTGTAAAATATTCTCTGCTGCTTCTTTTATTCATCTGTTCAACAGCTATATATACAGGGCAGTAAGGAAACCTATTACACTTAGAATCCTATTCTTAATCGGACAACAATTTATACAAGGAAACAAACAGATTTCCTATAATGTTTGGGATCCATACATATCTTGCCAGCTAACACCGAGAAACACAAATTTATTTTCCTGATTTGCATCACTTTGTTATTGTTGGCGTGAGCTGTACAAATCTCTACACATTAGGACATTAGAGCTGTCATATTTCTTATTTATAAGCATCCCGATTGTTATGGGATACTCATTATTTTCTTTCCTAAATTATTGAACTTGAGTGAGTTAACGTGTGGAATAAGTTGTTTTCTTAAGAACAAGTTGTTTCGCAGTCCAATTTCTAACTAATAATATTTTTAAACAATTTAATTTATTTTTAATTAAATGAGATAAATCTGGTATCGTTTTTAATTCAAGTCAAACTCTGCATCCCTAGCAAGGTTGTCAAAATCGCGATTTTGACATGAATCAAAAAGCTATTCTGAAACTCGGATCGTAAGATCGGATCGTAAAATCGTAAGATCGTACCTGAATTTGTCCGTACAAAAATCGTAAAATCACAGTTAAAATCGTGTGAGCAGAAAAATCATAAAATCGTAAGTCAAAATCATAAAATCATAAAATCATAAAAAGTTGCCAACTTTTATTCATACTTTTACATAATACAAGAGTATATTTATATGGTATAGACGGAGGAGACCCAGAAAGATTTTAAAGATTTCATCTTATGTGTATCTACTTGTGTTTTATTTCCTTACAGTAAAAGGATGTATATGCTTATATCGCACTCCCATTTTGTTTAGCCAAATATAGAATTTACTATTAGCTTCCTTGATATTGTTTTAAAAAAAAAAAAACTATTATGAAAAATCAAAAACACTCATTATCCTTATATTTATTAATATATTTTTTAAAAGGTATTTTTCATTCTTCAGTCGTATATTTTAATTATTTTTATATTTGATCAAATATCAAATTGCTCTTCAATTTAAATTATAATAACAAAAAAACATTATGAAAATACAAAAATACTCCTTCACATCAAGTTTATTTTTTTTGCTTTCAATAAATTTTAGCGAGGAGTTCCGAATGGGAGATTTTGTCAAACAAAGTGCATGGGGTTAGCGAGGAGTTCCGAATTAGTACCTTTCTCAGTTGTCATAGTCACCATGTTCAAACCAAACACTCTTGCTGCTAACTTTGGACTCGCGCGTCTGCAGGAGGAAGAAGTCAATAGAAAATTTCATCCCTACAAATTCAGCCAAACACACCACACCACTTATAACTCTACTTTCAAAACTACACCAAAAACACCACCCTTAAACACTATCCCAAGAATTACAGCCCCAAATCCCATACCCAGATTACCTGCCCCTCAAAATACAAGACTCCAACATACATTCCAGTCCAGCAATCCTTACCCCATCAAGAGAATCAATCCCAACCAAATGCAGGAACGAAGAGAGAAGGGTCTCTGTTATTTCTGTGATGACAGGTACCATCCAGGGCATAAATGCAATAAACCAAGGTTATATGTGTTAGAAGGTATGGAATTTGAGGAAGAAGGAGGAGAAGAGATTTTTAAATCAGAAATCACTGAAACTATACCTGGGGATATACAGGCTGAGTTGCTGGGAATATCCTTGCATGCTATTGTGGGAGCACCCTCTCCCAAAACTATGCGGATAATAAGGAGAATTGGAAAAAGCACAGTGATTGTACTCATTGATACTGGGAGTACACACAGCTTCATTGATGAAAATGTTGCCCGAAGGGAGAAATTGTCAATACAAGGGAGTAGAATGGCAGTTCAGGTCGCCAATGGGGATACACTTCCCTGCACTGGATGCTGCAAGGCAGTGACATTAACAACACAGGCATGTAATATTCTAACCAATTTATTCATGCTTACTCTAGGTGGTTGTGATGTTGTGCTGGGTGTAGATTGGTTAAGAAGCTTGGGAATCATTCAATGGAATTTTGCAAAATTATGTATGAAATTCAATATGAATGGAAGAGCATACATTTTGTAAGGGCTGAAACAGCCAGAACAGGTAGTAGAGGAAGAATCAAAACTAGAAAAGGGCACAATGACCAAAGGGAAAGGAGTTTGGTTACAAGTGATGCGGGTCACTTCAACAACTGGAAAAGCCATAAAAATTCCAGTCATCCAAGCTGTTTTGGATGATTTTAAAATAGTGTTTGATGAACCGAAGGGATTACCTCCATCCCGAAGCCATGACCACCAAATACAGCTCCATGTCGCAGCCAAACCAACAAATCTTAGGCCGTATCGTTATCCCTATTATCAAAAAGAAGAAATAGAGAAGTTAGTCAATGAAATGCTACAAAATGGCATCATTCAAAACAGCCGAAGCCCATATTCATCACCTGTTTTGCTGGTGCGGAAGCCGGATGGCAGCTGGAGGATGTGCATCGACTATAGAGCCCTCAACAAGGACACCGTGAAAGCTAAGTTTCCTATTCCTAATATTACTAAACTACTGGATGAAATTACTGGTGCAAAATGGTTTTCTAAATTGGATTTGAGGTCCATATATCATTAAATCAGGATGAAACCTGAAGATATCCCAAAAACTGCCTTTTGTACACATGAAGGGCAGTATGAGTTTTTAGTCATGCTTTTTGGACTCACTAATGCCCCGTCAACTTTCCAAGGATTGATGAATGAAATTTTCAGACCCTACTTAAGGAAATTTGTCCTAGTTTTCTTTGACGATATCCTGGTGTATAGCAAAACGGTGGGACAACACAGCCAACACTTGAAAACTGTCCTAGGGGTTTTATCTCAGAACTAGCTGTATGCTAAACTTTCTAAGTGCACCTTTGGGTATAGGGAAGTGGAGTATTTAGGGCACATCATCTCAAAAGAAGGAGTCAAGGAAGATCCAGCCAAGATTGCAGCCATGGTAGAATGGCCAAAACCTAAAAATCCTAAGTCTTTAAGGGGATTCTTGGGTTTAACTGGTTATTATAGAAGATTTGTGAAGGGCTATGGTGGTGTGGCATCTCCTCTCACTGCATTACTGAAGAAAAACTCATTCCAGTGGAATGAAGAAGCAGCCAAGGCCTTCACGACATTAAAAGAAGCCATGGTAACACCACCAGTACTTGCCATGCCAGATTTTTCAAAAATCTTTATTGTGGAGTGTGATGCATCAAAAGAAGCCCTAGGAGCTATTCTAATACAAGAAGGGAGGCCGATAGCCTATCTTAGTCAAGCTTTGAAGGGTAAGAATTTGTTTTTGTCCACTTACGAAAAATAATTTTTGGCTCTTGTGTTGGCAATACAGAAATGGAGGCACTATCTACTAGGACACAAGTTTGTGGTCAGAACTGACCAACAGGCCCTAAAGCATTTCCTAGAACAGAAGGTGGGCACTCCCTTTCAACAAAGATGGATTACCAAACTGATTGGGTTTGATTTCAGCGTAGAGTACAAGAGTGTCAAAGGAAACAAGGCAGCAGATGCCCTGTCTCGCTTGCCAGCCTAGGAAGACAATGCAACCCTAAAGATGGAGGCTACCCAAGGACAAGCCCAAGCCATCAGCTTGGTCAATGTTCGGTGGTGGGAGATTCTCTCCCAAACTTATGGCCAAGACCCCAAGTTGAAGGAGTTAATCAACAAGTGCAACTCAGGCCAACTAGACCCACTCAAATATCAATTCAAAAGAGGGTTGCTATTTTACAAAGGAAGAATCCACTTAGGAACCATGAAGGAGCAGCAGGAGCAAGTTATGA
This sequence comes from Salix brachista, assembly GCA_009078335.1. Lineage (NCBI taxonomy): Eukaryota > Viridiplantae > Streptophyta > Magnoliopsida > Malpighiales > Salicaceae > Salix > Salix brachista. Next base: position 2,722,477 of record CM018590.1, read on the forward strand.
CACATTTTCACAGCAGCCCTACAAGAGGGCATACTAGAGCACATAAGACACATTCTCGACTGAAAAAGGAGTTCTTTTGGCATGGAATGAGAAAGCACATAAGACAATTCATCAAAGAATGCGAAATATGTCAAAGGCATAAAACAGAGAATCTTAAACCAGTAGGGTTGCTACAACCTCTGCAGATTCCAAGTCAGGTGTGGACATATATCAGCATTGATTTTATTAAGGGATTGCCTATGTCTAAGGGTTATAATGTGTTGCTTGTGTTGGTGGATAGATTCAGCAAATACTGTGATTTTCTACCTATAGTTCATCCGTATACAGCAGTAACAGTGGCAAAGACATTTATAGATAACATATTCAAATTACACGGAATGCCCAACAGCATAGTTAGCGATCGTGATGCAGTGTAAGCCCCGGGAAATAAATGTAAGTGTTAAATTAAAGAAATAAATTAAAAGAGAAATAAAATAAGTTGAGGGGAGGGTGAAATTGAAATAAATGTAAAGATTATGATTTAAATTATAAGAAGAGAACATGTGGGGTAAAAAGAAACATTTAAAGGAAATGGGGGGGGGGGGGGCTAAGTGCAATAAGAGAAATTGAGGAGTATATATACCCCTCTTGTCTCTCATTTCCAGGAAAAGGAGGGGAAGAAAGGAAGAGAGATTTTGATATTGTCTTACCAAATTAAAGAAGAATTTTGAAGTGAAAGTGAGATTAAGGATTACCAAACATTCAAACATAAAAAAAAAACCAAAGATTTGGAGTACTATTGGAAGGAGAAAGTGGAGGAAAAGGAGTGTTTGGGCTGCAGCAGTAGGAAGAGAAAGAGGAGAGGAGGATATTGTGATTTCACAAGCTATTAGGATCTTGAATCCTTCTTGGAGGGAACAAAAGTGTGGTGCAACAGCAGCAACAAGGGACCACGAGCAGAGCATCCAAAGCAGGTAGGTGATTCATGCCTATGTTTCTAATTTAATTTTCATAGTAGAAATGTGTGATTTATGCTCAAAGTCTTGGTGGAAGTTTGAGAAGATATGATGTATCAATAAGAATATTTAAGGCTTGTGTATCCTGAACGTTTGGAAATGTCATGAACAAAACATGGCGGTGGCTAACATACATTCAGTGTATGTTAGGATCCCGGATAAGGGGATCACCATGAATAACTATCATACATTCAGTGTATGCCAGGATCCCGGGTAAAGGGATCTATATAAAAGGCTAACATACATTCAGTGTATGTTAGGATCCCGGATAAGGGGATCACCATGAATAACTGTCATACATTCAGTGTATGCCAGGATCCCGGGTAAAGGGATCGGTATAAATGGCTAACATACATTCAGTGTATGTTAGGATCCCGGATAAGGGGATCACCATGAATAACTGTCATACATTCAGTGTATGCTAGGATCCCGGGTAAAGGGATCGATATAAAAGGCTAACATACATTCAGTGTATGTTAGGATCCCGGATAAGGGGATCACCATGAATAACTGTCATACATTCAGTGTATGTCAGGATCCCGGGTAAAGGGATCGGTATAAAAGGCTAACATACATTCAGTGTATGTTAGGATCCCGGATAAGGGGATCACCATGAATAACTGTCATACATTCAGTGTATGCCAGGATCCCGGGTAAAGGGATCGGTATAAATGGCTAACATACATTCAGTGTATGTTAGGATCCTGGATAAGGGGATCACCATGAATAACTGTCATACATTCAGTGTATGCTAGGATCCCGGGTAAAGGGATCGATATAAATGGCTAACATACATTTAGTGTATGTTAGGATCCCAGATAAAGGGAAAATAGTTTGGATTTCGAATAGCTATGTTGATTATTTCCATTATATATGATGGCATATCGTGGGTTTAATAACTTTAATGTGATTTCTTCGAGAATTTCTTTATGAGATTATCTTGTATTTCTATTTCAAGTCCATCATCTTCACGTCATGAGTAAAGCTATCATTTCTTAGTTTTTGTATCCAATAGTAATTTGTATAAAGTAAATGTGGCAAACTGATATGTATGCCCACCCTTTTTGGAAAAATATTGGAATGTAAGAAAATTAACTTGTTTGTCGTATTTTATTAAACAATGACTGGATGTATATCAACTTTAGTGTAAATGGTTGAATGATGTTAAATGCATGGTTTATTAATAATGGTTGCGATGGGGATGATGTTTAAGGTTTTGTAGACCCAGGATGAATGGGTCAAGATTGAATTAAGGGTTATGTTATTACCCATCTGTTACTGTTTTGGACCTGTTATTGTTTCAGGACATGTTACTGTTTTGAGACATGTTATTGTCTTGGGATCTGTTACTGTTTTGGATCTGTTATTGTCTCAGGATCTGTTACTGTTTTGGATCTGTATTTGTTTCGGGATCTGTTACTGTTTTGGATCTGTTATTGTTTCAGGACATGTACTATTTCGAGACATGTTACTGTTTTGAGACTTGTTATTATTTGAAGATCTGTTATTGTTTTGGGACATGTCACTGTTCGAGAACATTTTATTGTCTCGGGACCTGACCTGTTACTGTTTTGAGACCTGTTACTGTTTGGGGTCATGTTACTGTTTGCTTATGATTGAGAAAAAAAAATTTTACTTGGTCATCCCCAAGAGTAGGGGGTGTTACAAAATGGGTAGAAGGATACCCGAGATGTTTCAACAGTGATCGACCCAAAGATTGGGTTAAGTGGTTAGCGATGGCGGAATGGGCGTAAAATACATCGGAGCACTCATCAACGGGATTCACTCCGTTTGAACTAGTTTATGGCAGGGTACCACCACCCCTTCTTCCTTATGAACCGAGAACGACAGCAGTGCAGGCTGTGGAAAATGAGCTAAGGGACAGAGAGCATATCCTTGCCCTCGCGCAGGAGAATCTGCAAGAAACACAGCTGAAAATGAAAAAATTTACAGATAAAAAGAGAACTGGGCGAGAATATGAAGTTGGAGACTGGGTATATTTGAGATTGAGGCCTTACCGGCAAATGACCGTCGCCATGAGAAGGAGCTTGAAACTTGCTCCGAAGTATTTCGGACCCTTCCAAATCATTCAAAAAATTGGCACCGTTGCTTACAAGCTCGATCTGCCCAATGGGTCGAAGATCTACCCGGTGTTCCATGTGTCTTGTCTCAAGAAGAAGGTGGGAACTCGGGTAAACCCTAACCCTAAGCTACCGACCGTGATGGACGATGGTACCTTGGCACCCGAACCCGAACGAATCGTAGACCGACGGCTCAAGAAGAAAGGGAACCGAGCTGGGGTTAACCTCTTGGTCCACTGGAAAAGATCTGACGTGGAGGACGCCACGTGGGTCGACGCCGACGAGCCACGTCAGCTCTACCCAGAACTCGTGGACGAGTTCTTCTGAAGAGGACATCTATGTTACATGCCCAAAATGACAGCCTTCAATTAGGGATTTTTCTTTATAAAGGGGGGGGGGGACAATTAGTAATTGTTGTAGGGGGCAAGATGCAATTATTTTATTTCCAGTACAAGGACCACTATTTAAATTATGCATTTAATTCTGTAATGGGGGGGGTTACGTTTAGTGGGGAGTTAATTAAGTAAGTGGGTAGTTAATTCATTATGTCTATTTATGGCCCAGCCATGGATGAATGAAGTATGCAATTTCTGAATTAAGATCGAGTATCTGTGTGGAGGTCACTGGCTCCTTCAATTGCCAGATATCAACAATCAAATTACAACCAAATATCCCAATTTTTCAGCAATTAAACAAGTTCATAATCAGGCTCTTATCACAATCATGTGACAAAAACGTCAGCCAAGACATCATCAAGAAGTTCAGGGTCAAACCAAACTCATCACTTTGCGGCACCCTGCCGCAATTTATTTTCTTATATATATATATATATATATGTATCACATAATGTTTCTTGTTGCTATCAATGCGTTTGCTCCATTCATTGAATCAAAAGTAAAGATTTTGTTCAGTTTGCGAAAGGGATATGATGGATACGGTTTTTATCTCCCATGGGTCACCAACGATGGCGATCGATGAAAGCATAACAGCAAGGCAATTCTTGAAGACGTGGCAACAAATTTTTAAAGAAAGACCAAAAGCCATTCTTGTTATTTCTGGCCACTGGGAAACCAAAGAACCAACTGTTAATGTTGTTAATCAAAATGAAACCATTTATGACTTCTATGACTTACCCGAACCCATGTATAAGGTGCTTTTGATAAATATTTTTTCTCACTCAAAGTTTTCAAGTTGAAACTTGTCTTTTTATTGTTAATTGGATCTTTTTATTTATGTTTCCAATAACTTTCCCCTTCTTCCAGCTCAAATATACACCACCAGGTGCTCCTCTATTGGCGAAGAGGGTGAAGGAACTGCTCGTGGCAAATGGCTTCAAGAGTGTTCATGAAGATAAAACACGAGGAGTTGATCACGGCGCTTGGGTTCCTCTGATGCTCATGTATCCTGAGGCTGAGATTCCAGTGTGCCAGCTCTCTGTTCAGACTGATAGAGATGGAACTTACCATTATAACCTGGGGAAGGCATTGGCCCCCCTCAGGGAGGAAGGTATCCTCATCATGGGATCAGGAGCTTCTACTCACAACTTGGGGACCATGCGACCCGGCGGCAGTCCTGCTCCGTCGTGGGCTTTGCAGTTTGATACCTGGCTTAAAAATGCTCTTCTTGAAGGAAGGTATGTTTTCTCTTTGGAAAATACTTTGCTTGTAGTATACTAGACACCTGCAAATCAGGGCATCGTATCTATTCATCCTGGTGTTCTTGGTTTTCAGAATGTGTGATTAGAAATGGTATTTGTTTCATTTGAGTAGTTGTAATCTTGTGAGTTCAAAATGATCACGATCGTTTCTTCTGAGCAACTCTACTTTTAATGATTGAAGTGATTGCTTTCTCGTTTATTAGGATTTAGGCATGTCTTTTTCAAGATCACTATCAATTTCTTCTCTCTTGATGCTTCCACTAGTAACTAGCTATGAACGTGCGTTACAATTGCTGATAGAACTGGTATAATGGTAACATTGGAATTTCAAACTGTATTATTTGTACATCAAAATGTATTCCACATTCCCACTCAATTACACCAATCAAGGATAGCTACAAGTTTCCTCAGTTGATTTTTGTCTAAGCAAGTTTTCTTTACTTGGTTCTTTCTCTCTTTTTGCGCAGATATGAAGATGTGAATCACTATGACTCGAGGGCACCATATGGAAAAATGGCTCACCCTTCCCCAGACCACTTTTACCCTTTGCATGTGGCCATGGGGGCGGCAGGAGAAAATGCCAAAGCGAAGCTAGTGCACCATAGCTGGGACCATGTCACCCTTTCTTATGCTTCATACCAGTTCGCAGCACCTAAATAAAATCTTCATCAACATTACAAGTGCTGCTGGAGTTCTTGTACTTGTGAATTTGTATTCTTATTTTTTTAACAAACTATTCTGTATTTGCCAGATGAATTAAATAAATTTCACTGCATATGATAGAGATATGGTATGGTTGAAATATTGTTTAGACGTGATGGAGATGGAGTATTCATAACTCCAATTATTATAAACAGCAATTCTCAAGTTTCTTTTATTTATAAGCAATCACTATGTATGAAGTATGAACCAACAGTTTTATATATATATATAGAGAGAGAGGTAGACTCGTTTTTAAGTCCCCAGCTTATTCGCCAACTGTCAACCAGGTTTCCAAACTAATGTTTTAACCAATTTGGTCCCTAATATTAGAAACCAGAAATTTATTCTTATAAGTTTTGAAGAACAAACCAATAGGTCCATTGTAATTGTACATATAATCCCTAATCTCGCAATTTGTATACCATCTTTAATCAAGTTTTCTTGTTATACAATCTTAAGATAGATCTCTTGTATTGATGTGATATATTTAAAAGTTTATTATTTAGGCGAGTTGGATCAGGCCTTTTGGCTTTTTTTCATTTTTTTTTTTCATGAAACATCATTTTCCACCCAGTCCTTTCAAATTGAGGAGTCCTCAGTATCATGCTTGTTATCACGGTGAAATAAACAGAACTTATTTGGATTCCTTATATTTGTGTTGCCTTTCATAGGAGAAGGGTATTGTATAAATTACTTCCCTTGAATAACAACTAAAACTTCAGCCCATGTAGTGGTTAAATGTGTAGCATAAGCTTAGGGAATGTCAGACTTCAGCATTCATAAATTGCAGAACATATAATATGCAACCCACGTTTTGCAATCCTAACAACGTGGTATAAAACAAAGTCAGAATCAAATCAAATAACTTATTGCTACATAATATGACTTATTAACAACAATTGAAAGAAACCTAATTCTACAACCCTACAACTAGAAAACTTAACAACTTCAACATTTTGTCCGTGCAATATTTTTGCACAAGAACATGGTAAGTAACTAGTTTTTATATTAGGAGACATGACCCCCAATAAAATATAACCGGTGTAATTCGACTCTTGAACTTTAAAGGTTTGATTTGTTAATTTGATATTTAACCGGTGAATTTTATTTTTTAAAAATTATTTTGAGATTAATCTGTTACTGAATTTAATGCATATTTGATATTATATTTTTATTTTTATTTTTATTTGGATGGATTTTAAAAATAATATTAACAATTAATAACTTAAAAAAATAACAAATTAATATTTTTTGATTTTAAGAATTTGATATAAAACCATAAAATCTTGATTTTTAGATTCAATTAATAGACGGGGAGTCAAAGTCGTCTTGTTCACACCCATAATTGCTTGCTGAAATCTATACCTTTAGATTTTGAGGGTATCGAACGAGACACGCAAACGAAAACCAAACAAAGAGATAAAGTTACTCGGAAATTGTCTGAATATTTTGCCGTGTGGAAAATCATGTCATTAATTTGAATGCGATGCTGCGAAAACATCCCTTTCCATTTTTAGTAATTTTAAAATTAAACTTGGCTAAACAGACCTTAACGCACTCTCCCTTGACTTTCCCTCACCCAAACCAAAGACAGGTCTACTGGAGGAAGAAGGTATGGTTTAGAATCAAACACGTTGAGATGGTGACCTATAAATTTCCTTGCTCCCTTTCCTTTGTATGTTATCTTTGATTACTATTGCATTCCTACTAATTTGCAAGAAAGCGTATTCTCTCTCTGAAACAATATTGCATTGCCTCCACTAACCTGCAGTCCTCATGACATACACATGTTCCTATTGCCATCAACTTTGTTGCTACCCAATTTTTGACTCTTTATTTTTTATGTTTCAAGAAAAAAGTATTTCAAAAACAGATTTTGGGTTCAAGGGCGAAATCGAGCAATTTGGAGTTTAATGGCTGATTGAGGGTTAAATTGCGAAAATCAGGAGCCAAGGGCCAGATTAGAAAGTCGCGCAAAGCCAAGGTTGAGATTGAATTTTGTTGGGATTTAATTGCATAAAAAAGTTTAAATCCAATTGGGTGCATTTAGAGAATTTTTAAAGGACCAAATCATATTTTTACCTTCTTTTGATTTTTTTGAAATCTGCATGAAAGGAAACATGCACTGTTCCGGCATGTTGCATTTAATTTAAAATCACGTTGATCACAACAGATCAACTCAAATTTATTCCCATCAATGTTGATTTTATTGCCCGATTCATCTCCATCATAGCAAGGCAGATCATCTTGATTTCAAATTCTTCCTATGTAAATCGCGATCTTCTTCCCAAATTTATCTCCAGCGTGATTTCCTTCTTAATTCTCCGTTGATTTTATCAATCTGCTAGCTTTTCCGCAACACTGCATGCATGACCGAGCTTTCAAATTTCTTCCTAATCTATCGTGATTTTCCACAAAAAAAAATATATCTCCATCAGCATCTCTTCCAGATTTTCCTCTATTTACCTTACTCGGTTTTGGTCTGCACTGCTATAAATAGCAGTACACGGTGAAGAAAAAGAGGGAGAAAAAACAAAAAAAGAACAAGAGGGCTGAGGAGACAAGAACTTTTACGTGAAAATTTTCGAACAAACTTTCCATAGCATTTGCTCTCTTCGGCTCTCCCTCTGTTTCGTTTGCTCTGCTCTCTCTCTCTAAAAAACAGACCCCTCTTTTCTTCTTCCTCACTCTCGGCCAGCCGTGCAGCACCATTGTCGACCACCATTCCTGCTCCTTCTCATCACCATAAGCCACGCCTCAACCCCAGCAACTCTTCCACCATCTCAGGCGAAGGGAGAGGCGACGACAGCAGCAATAGCAGCAGCCCCTGCAACGTGACCGAGAGTTTTCCGACGACTATTCCGGCGAACTCAGGCCACCATATCCGACGAAACAACGACCAGAAGAACCACCACGACATCCTCTACGCAAAGGTATTAACCGTTTCTCCTTTCGTCATACTTGAAAAATCACCATCATTGTGCATCGTTGGGCCGGGCTTTGTGCCCAGCCCGACCCATGAAAAGGCCCCAGCCAAAGTGACTGGGCTGGAAGCCCATATGCTGACAGCCCAGCTCACCAGGGCCGGGCTGGCAGCCCAGCTCACTAGGGGCGGGTTGGCAGCCCAGCCCCACAGGCGGGCTGGCAGCCCAGCCCACCCCTATATATATATATAATAAATTAAAAAATATAAATATACAATTTTCCAAAAATATTTTATTAAAAGAAAAAAATGTGTTGTTTTCTTGCATAAGGCCAATACACTAGCATATTTTTAAAAATTGTTTTTCTTTTGAAAAATATATATTATCTTGGGTTTTGAAGAGAAAATGAGTTTTAGCATGGATTTCGCAAAAATCATTTATTGCATTTTGAGATTTTACAACAAGTTTGTAAGATCCAAAGGGTATTGGCCAATATTCAAAAAAATATAAAATTCTTATTTTTTTCTTTTGGGAATTTATTATTCACCGTCGGTATTTGGGTAAATAAATCCAAAAGGGGTTAATATCCAAAATATTCGACGGGAATAATATACTATTATTCACTGTTGGTATTTGGGTAAATAAATCCTAAAGGGGTTAATATCCAAAATATTCGACGGGAATGATATGCTATTATTCACTGTCGGTATTTGGGTAAATAAATCCTAAGGGGTTAATATCCAAAATATTCGACGGGAATGATATGCTATTATTCACTGTTGATATTTGGGTAAATAAATCCTAAGGGGTTAATATCCAAAATATTCGACGGGAATGATATGCTATTATTCACTGTTGGTATTTGGGTAAATAAATCCCAAGAGATTAATATCCAAAATATTCGGCGGAGTAATATCCCATTTGCCATTTATTTTACATATTGTTTTGACATATTAAATCATAAACAAGCCAAACGTCAAGCAGCTTACCTTAGGTAGGGCGTACTAGGGGTGCTAAAACCTTCCCTTTACGCAACCAGTCCCTTACCCTAGAATCTCTGAAAGACCAGTTTTAGGTTTCCTAGTAACCATTAATACTAGGTGGCGACTCCCCTTTTTTACGAAAATAGAGAACCCCCCCCGACACCATTGAATCCCCGCACACGGGGAAGAGTCGTCGCGACGCCGCTACCATCATTTTTGGGGTGTGACAGAATGGCGACTCCGCTGGGGACTTGGACTAGGCTTGATGGTTTTGTTTGTTTATGGTATGTATTTGTTAATGGATGATTTATATTTTTAGAAGCTTTAGCATGCATCTTTACATCCTGTCATCACTTTTATCTTGAGAGCACACACTAAACTTTAAGATAAGTGGGGGACTAGCAGCTTACCTATGACTTGAGTCAAGGTTGAAGTTTGTGTAAACCCCAACTCTTTGCTGAGTGTTTAGACTGGTAGTGATTGGTATACGTGCCATCCCACTATCTGCTAAACCCCCATATCGCCTTTACGAGGGTGATCACTGGGACAGCAAGAGACCCTCTTTAGAGACCAAGTAGTAAACTTACCATATGTCTCACGTAAAGGAACTAGAACCTATCATTAGGATGTATGTTCCGTAATCTTTTACAGCATTTTTGCATAAGGCAGTGTGACGCACTCTCTGAAAATAAATTCCGTGATGCAACGAGAATTATTTTTTCACCACAAGTTCAACTTTGGGTTGTCTGAAAGAAAGGTTGAAAAGCTTCTTTTATTGTTAAGTAAAAGAAAGATAAAAGACAGGCTACTTGAGAGGCAATTTACTCGATCCAATGTTGCAAGATCAGTTGGGTACACTGCAAAAGAAGCTAGAAGTGTCACTGAGAACTTTGAGGACTCTACCAGTAAGCACAGAAGAGAGTATGATAGGTACACAAGTCCTCCTTTCAGAACACTTATCTCGAAGGAGCAGTTTGTGGTCTCTTTGAATAAAGTTGGAGGTTTGGCCGAAGATGCCCGGGTTGTGAGAAACAATATGGTAGAGAATGATCAAGACACAGACATTGAGTCTAGGACAAAGGTTTTAATTGATCACCATGGGTGTTCTATTACTACCAGCTTAAGAAGTTCTGATTATGTCAACTTTGCTACAAGTTACGGGCTAGGACTGGAACTGGTGGAGAACAATGGTTTTCAGCAGCCCTCAACTGAGCATACTGATATGTTTCAGTCTAATCCAGGCTTGGCTGAGGATACCCGGGTTGTGACACACAATATGGTGGGGAATGGCCATGATGGGGGTATTGAGTCTAGGACGAATGTCCCAACTAGTCATCACGGGCATTCTTTTCCTACAAGAAGAAGGAGTTCTGATTATGTCAACTCTGCGAGCAGATTTCAAGCGTCGTAGAAAAGCACAGAAAATTGTGAGTGCTGCCAATACAGGGAGTACAGAAAACATTGGCTTATCAGGTCAGCAGCATAAAAGAAGAAAGTTGATCAGGCCAAAATTCAGTGGTAATGGATCGTCTGGCAATGTTAATATTGGAAGTCAGGATAATGCAAGTAGGATGACTCAGAATGTTGAGTTACCAGATATGACACTTCATATTGACCTTGAAGACAATAATACTGGTTTTCAAGGCTGTTCAGATTGTGAAGGAAACGAGAAGGTAGCAAACTGTGTGGTGACCCCCAGCAATGCTAATGGAGACAGCAAAGAAGCATTACAGGATGTTGGTCCAGTTTCTAGTGAATACGGAAAATAGTTTGCCTTCGATGAATTCTGAGGCTGATGGGATTATCAAGTGTGTACTTGATCATGATGGAGGTAATGGAAATATATCTGATAATGGTAAAGCTAAGAATAGATCTTTTCACCATGGAGGAAATGAAAAGCTACCTGACAATGCTGAAGTCGCGAATAGATCTTACCCAACAACTGGTGAGAATGCCTTAGATATTATGTTGAGCAGCAAAATGGATTATAACTGTGGATCAGAAAAGGCATGCAAAGAAGTTGGAAATGTTGAAGAAAGTAAGCAGCAGCTATTTCTGCAATCTGTTGGGGGACAGTGCAAAACATCTATTGAAACCGTTAGTTACTCCAATACTAAAGAGTCTGCAGAATTATTTGAGCAAGATGATAAACGTGTAGAGGTGATAGCAGCAGCTACAGGCAAAGACTGTAAAGTGGTTGCTGAGCGAGAAGAAAGTGGAAATGGAAATCTTGAAAGTCCCAGCCATTGACCATGGCGCAATCACAGATCTCAAGCGAGAACATTGTGCATTTTGTTTTTGGTTCATAAGGTGAAGTTAACAACAAGAACATCCAATGCAGCGAACAAATTGAACCATCATAAATTGCACCCAGAAATTTGCCAGTTTCCCTCCTTGCACTTTTATGATAACAAGTTGATGAACCGAGAGCAAATGTCAAACAAATCAGCATCATTTCATGAGATTGGGGTTCTTGGCCTTTATTTATTCTATGATATTACGGATGGCCAGGAGCTTCGCGGTAAAAAATTCTGGTGCATCGGCTCTTATAATGAACGTGAGGCTGAAGCTGCAGTTGAGCTGCTATGATTTTTCAAAAGGAGGTACTCATCCGAGTTTGTTGGTGGTAGAATTGGCATCATAACTCCATATAAGTGCCAGCTCTCACTTCTGCGTTCTCGTTTCTCTAGTGCATTTGGATCATCTGTTATTGATGATATGGAGCAATATTGTTGATGGCTTTCAGGGCCTAGAGGTTGGTATACTGATACTTTCCACTGTTAGAGCAGCTGATTTAAGTTCATCTATGAATGGATTGAGCTCCAGTAGTATTGGGTTTGTCGCTGATATAAGACGGATGAATGTTGCCCTGACAAGAGCCAAGCTCTCGCTTTGGATTTTAGGTAATGCGAGGACCTTGCAGACGAACGTTCATCTATGAATGGATTGAGCTCCAGCAGTATTGGGTTTGTCGCTGATATAAGACGGATGAATGTTACCCTGACAAGAGCCAAGATCTCGCTTTGGTTTTGGGTAATGCGAGGACCTTGCAGACGAACCGGAACTGAGCAGCTCTAGTAAAGGATGCTAAAGAGAGGAATTTGGTCATCTCAGCAAAACAACCATATGAATCCTTGCTTGAAACAACTCCTAGGGATGCTTGCAAGAGAGAAAGTATTAATAATCATTCAAGACTGTCTAGGCATGCTGAAAATTCTAGAAGCAAAGACAAACTAGGCAAACAAAATGAGCAGAAAGTGCACAGGGATAAAAAACTCTATTCGTTCTGTGACCCGATTCCATAGTACTGTTGCGGGAGACGGTAATGATTTTTATATCCAAAGTAGCAAAAGAAAAGCAAGAGAGGAACATGATCTTCCAAGGAAAATGGATGTCAAGTCTGTAATTCCAGGGGAATCTGTTACTGGTGGTGAAAGCAAGGGAAGAGAAAGAAGCGAGAAGAAACTTGGCTCTAGGGAACAAAGAAATCTATTGAAGGTAAGAGAAGCCAGAAGAATTTGGAGAGTTCTACATCCTCAGATGAAACAGCCTCAAAAGCAAGGAGGTCAATGATGGTAGAGATCTTAATCCTGTAGGTGCTTGTTCAGATATGATTACAAAGAGGAAACAACAACGTGAAGCTGTTGAGGCCATTCTAAACTCATCGCTCATTTCCTCCAAGAAGACAGAACCATCAATGAAATCTATGTCTTCCAAAAGGCCTCCTCTAACCTCTGTTGTAAGTGGTGGAATCAGACCTCCCAAGACAAAGAAAAGGTCTGTGGTAGCCTCAAAAAGGTTTATTGCAAAATTAGATCCATCAGCACCACAGTAAAAGTGAAAATTTGTGTGATCCCAGTATGGAATGAAGTCGGATTCTGTTTTTTTAGCGGAACCTATTTTATCATCCCTAAAAGTTTATGGAAAGAAGGTCGGCTTGATCTTGAATATCAAGGTAAACCATGGATTGGATAAGTTTGGTTTACGTGTGGTGATTCATTGTTATAGACCCCCAAGGCAATACAACATTGGTCTTGAAAATACAGAAATGCTACTAGTGTGACTGATCATTGTGGATGTTGCTCAGTTGAAGGAGAAATAGATGGAAGCCCTTGGTACTACGATATCAAGAATTTCATCCAAAACCAAGCTTATCCCCTGGGGGCATCCAAAAAGAGAAGAAAACCTTGAGGAGGTTAACGATGGATTTTTACCTTGATGGAGAAGTTTTGTATAAAAGGTCATCTGACAGTACTTTGCTGAGATGCTTAGATGGAGTTAAAGCCAGAAACGCGTTGCGAGAAGTCCATGAAGGGATTCGCTCAACCCATACTAATAGGCATATGATGGCTAGAGAAATGCAAAGAAATGGTTATTTCTGGAGGACATTAGAGAGGGATTGCATCGACTATGTCCGCAAGTGTCATAAGTGTCAAGTCCGTGGTGACAAAATCAATGCCCCTCCGGCTTTTATGTTTAGCTTGATATCTCCGTGGCCTTTTGCACTGTGAGGAATTAATGTGATTGGGCCTATCAACCAAAAGCCAGCAATGATCATAGGTTTATTTCTCGTGGCTATCGACTACTTCACAAGATGGGTAAAAGTTGGGTCATTTACTCATGTAATGCAAAAGGTGTTGAAGAAATTTGTTTGATATGTCGATACGGACCACCAGAAAAGATCATAACTGATATTGCTCAGAACTTCAATGGAAGAATAATAATAGAACTCTGCGCTAAATGGAAAATCAAGCAACCCCACACTTGGGGGCATGGTTAGATATGGATAAAAGCAAAGATCATCGCAGATAGCCCATAATAAGCAAGGCGCTTGCGGTTGAGTGGTTGAATGACTTATGACAATTTGAATGAGTCATCCAATCAGAGAAGCCTGCAAAGCTTTGGAGATTAGGCAAAGGCATCCTGTTGATAATGGAGTATCAGAGAAAAGGGCCTATGTTTCAAAAAAGAATCTCAGGTCAACAAAATCGCGGAAGGTGAATTGAAGATCGATGACGAATTGAAGATCGATGTTGCTCGAGACGGGTCGGTCACCCATCAAATGAGACCATGCTAGCCGGGTCGATCACCCAGAAAAATGAGACCACGGGTCGGTCACCCAGAAAAATGAGGCCATGCTAGCCGGGTCGGTCACCCAGAAAAATGAGACCACGGGTCGGTCACCCATCAAATGAGACCATGCTAGCCGGGTCGGTCACCCAGAAAAATGAGACCACGGGTCGGTCACCCATCAAATGAGGCCATGCTAGCCGAGTCGGTCACCCAGAAAAATGAGACCACGGGTCGGTCACCCATCAAATGAGACCATGCTAGCCGGGTCGGTCACCCAGAAAAATGAGACCACGGGTCGGTCACCCATCAAATGAGGCCATGCTAGCCGGGTCGGTCACCCAGAAAAATGAGACCACGGGTCGGTCACCCATCAAATGAGGCCATGCTAGTCGGGTCGGTCACCCAGAAAAATGAGACCACGGGTCGGTCACCCATCAAATGAGACCATGCTAGTCGGGTCGGTCACCCAGAAAAATGAGACCACGGGTCGGTCACCCATCAAATGAGGCCATGCTACCCGGGTCGGTCACCCAGAAAAATGAGACCACGGGTCGGTCACCCATCAAATGATGCCATGCTAACCGGGTCGGTCACCCAGAAAAATGAGACCTTTCTAACCACTAACCGGGTCGGTCACCCAGAAAAATGAGATCACGGGTCAGTCACCCATCAAATGAGGCCATGCTAACCGGGTCGGTCACCCAGAAAAATGAGACCTTTCTAACCACTAACCGGGTTGGTCACCCAGGAAAATGAGACCTTGCTAACCACTAACCGGGTCGGTCACCCAGGAAAATGAGACCTTTCTAACCGCTAACCGGGTCGGTCACCCAAAAAAATGAGACCCTTCATATCTAGCTTGGGTAGGTCACCTAGAAAAATGACACCCATATCCTTCATTCTGTTTTTCTTTACAACGCTTACTATTTAAAGTCTTTTACAAGACTTTAGTCGTAAGCATTGTAAAGAGGAGGCATCTGTTGCTACCCAATTTTGGACTCTTTATTTTTTATGTTTCAAGAAAAAAGTATTTCAAAAACAGATTTTGGGTTCAAGGGCGAAATCGAGCAATTTGGAGTTTAATGGCCGATTGAGGGTTCAATCGCGAAAATCAGGAGCCAAGGGCCAGATTAGAAAGTCGCGCAAAGCCAAGGTTGAGATTGAATTTTGTTGGGATTTAATTGCATAAAAAAGTTTAAATCCAATTGGGTGCATTTAGAGAATTTTTAAAGGACCAAATCATATTTTTACCTTCTTTTGATTTTTTTGAAATCTGCATGAAAGGAAACATGCACTGTTCCGGCATGTTGCATTTAATTTAAAATCACGTTGATCACAACAGATCAACTCAAATTTATTCCCATCAATGTTGATTTTATTGCCCGATTCATCTCCATCATAGCAAGGCAGATCATCTTGATTTCAAATTCTTCCTATGTAAATCGCGATCTTCTTCCCAAATTTATCTCCAGCGTGATTTCCTTCTTAATTCTCCGTTGATTTTATCAATCTGCTAGCTTTTCCGCAACACTGCATGCATGACCGAGCTTTCAAATTTCTTCCTAATCTATCGTGATTTTCCATAAAAAAAATTATATCTCCATCAGCATCTCTTCCAGATTTTCCTCTATTTACCTTACTCGGTTTTGGTCTGCACTGCTATAAATAGCAGTACACGGTGAAGAAAAAGAGGGAGAAAAAACAAAAAAAGAACAAGAGGGCTGAGGAGACAAGAACTTTTACGTGAAAATTTTCGAACAAACTTTCCATAGCATTTGCTCTCTTCGGCTCTCCCTCTGTTTCGTTTGCTCTGCTCTCTCTCTCTAAAAAACAGACCCCTCTTTTCTTCTTCCTCACTCTCGGCCAGCCGTGCAGCACCATTGTCGACCACCATTCCTGCTCCTTCTCATCACCATAAGCCACGCCTCAACCCCAGCAACTCTTCCACCATCTCAGGCGAAGGGAGAGGCAACGACAACAGCAATAGCAGCAGCCCCTGCAACGTGACCGAGAGTTTTCCGACGACTATTCCGGCGAACTCAGGCCACCATATCCGACGAAACAACGACCAGAAGAACCACCACGACATCCTCTACGCAAAGGTATTAACCGTTTCTCCTTTCGTCATACTTGAAAAATCACCATCACTGTGCATCGTCTTCTCTGCATGCGGGGGAAATGAACTGATTCATTTCCCCTGCGGGCCGGGTTGGGTCGGGCTTTGTGCCTGGCCCGACCCATGAAAAGGCCCCAGCCAAAGTGACTGGGCTGGAAGCCCATATGCTGACAGCCCAGCTCACCAGGGCCGGGCTGGCAGCCCAGCTCACTAGGGGCGGGTTGGCAGCCCAGCCCCACAGGCGGGCTGGCAGCCCAGCCCACCCCTATATATATATATAATAAATTAAAAAATATAAATATACAATTTTCCAAAAATATTTTATTAAAAGAAAAATGTGTTGTTTTCTTGCATAAGGCCAATACACTAGCATATTTTTAAAAATTGTTTTTCTTTTGAAAAATATATATTATCTTGGGTTTTGAAGAGAAAATGAGTTTTAGCATGGATTTCGCAAAAATCATTTATTGCATTTTGAGATTTTACAACAAGTTTGTAAGATCCAAAGGGTATTGGCCAATATTCAAAAAAATATAAAATTCTTATTTTTTTCTTTTGGGAATTTATTATTCACCGTCGGTATTTGGGTAAATAAATCCAAAAGGGGTTAATATCCAAAATATTCGACGGGAATAATATACTATTATTCACTGTTGGTATTTGGGTAAATAAATCCTAAAGGGGTTAATATCCAAAATATTCGACGGGAATGATATGCTATTATTCACTGTCGGTATTTGGGTAAATAAATCCTAAGGGGTTAATATCCAAAATATTCGACGGGAATGATATGCTATTATTCACTGTTGATATTTGGGTAAATAAATCCTAAGGGGTTAATATCCAAAATATTCGACGGGAATGATATGCTATTATTCACTGTTGGTATTTGGGTAAATAAATCCCAAGAGATTAATATCCAAAATATTCGGCGGAGTAATATCCCATTTGCCATTTATTTTACATATTGTTTTGACATATTAAATCATAAACAAGCCAAACGTCAAGCAGCTTACCTTAGGTAGGGCGTACTAGGGGTGCTAAAACCTTCCCTTTACGCAACCAGTCCCTTACCCTAGAATCTCTGAAAGACCAGTTTTAGGTTTCCTAGTAACCATTAATACTAGGTGGCGACTCCCCTTTTTTACGAAAATAGAGAACCCCCCCCCCCGACACCATTGAATCCCCGCACACGGGGAAGAGTCGTCGCGACGCCGCTACCATCATTTTTGGGGTGTGACAAACTTCTGCTACTTGTCTTATAACAACTGCTCTCAAGGTTTTATTTTGTCTGTTGAGTGCCTCTTGTCAGCTTGATAGGTGACTAGTTTGACTACTCTTTCTCATGTTCTTGTGCTTACATTTTCAGATCAGATTTCCCAGAATTTCAACATTGGTGTGCGTCCGCACGTTAACTCACTCAGCAATTAGCTTCAGATTCTTTTGAATCCAGGTAAAGTATTTATATATAATTCATTTTGTTGTTGTCTTTGTTTTTGACATTTTACTACTGTTAATTTGAATATTTTTAAATAAAACACAAGTTGTTGAAATCCTATTGAGAAACTTTGGAGTTTGATCTCTCTCAGTATACCACTGATCTCCTTATTTCTTAAACTTTACTTGGCTTGCCTAAGCCTAATTAAGTTTCAACAAAAATAAAAAGAATTCACACCCGGTTAAAAACTTCAATTGACTTGTAACTGTGGAAATCCAGGGATTATAGAAAGAGAAGAGAGAGTTCTATTTGAGAGAGAGAAGAAGATGAACTTGGATAGAATTTGTGGATTCTGTTATTCTGTTTTTTTTCACACGCAATGCATGCTTTGTTTACAGTTATTTATACCCACTTCTATGCCATGTATGTATGCATGTATTATACTGTATGCATTCTGTTACATATGTTATCATCCCCCCTCAATCCCAGGCTTATATAACCCGAGCCTGAGATTGCGAAAATGACTTAGAAATAAAGGAGAGCTAAGGCCTTTTGTAAGGATGTCAGCAAACTGCTCCTGTGAAGAGACAAATTGAACCTCCAGCTGATTGGTAGACACCCTCTCACGCACGAAATGCACATCAATTTCAATGTGCTTGGTGCGTTGGTGCTGCACTGGATTAAAAGACAAGGCAATTGCAGACAAATTATCACAAAAGAGCACAGGAGTATGAGGCAGAGTAATTCGTAAAAATTGCAGCAACTATTTGATCCAGTCCAGTTCTGCAGAGGCAGTAGACAAGGCCCTATACTCTGCTTCCGTGGATGATCTAGACACAGTATGTTGCTTCTTAGAGGTCCAAGAAATGGGATTGGAATCGATGAATACAACCAGACCAGTCGTTGATCGACGATCATTAGGATCGTCAGCCCAATCAGCATCACTGAATGCTGTGAGGTCTAAGGTCCCTTTCTGATAAGTAATCCCAACAGAAATAGTACCTTTAAGATACCTCAATATGCGTTTAACTGCCACAAAGTGATCCACCATAGGACGTTGCATAAATTGGCACACCTGATGGACTGCAAATGCAATGTCAGGCCTTGTAAATGGCAGGTATTGTAGAGCACCTACAATGCTGCGATACAAGGAAGGATTATCAAACGGTTCTCCATCATCCTTGAGTAGCCGTTGATATGGAAGACAAGGAGTGGCACACGGTTTGGCAGTTTGCATATCAGTTTTAAGAAGCAACTCATGAATGTAATTCGACTGTGAGAGAAACATTCCAGCTGGGGTATGAACAATTTGAACTCCCAAGAAGAAATGAAGATCCCCCATGTATGTGATCTGGAATTCTACAGTGAGAGCAGCAATTACCTGATTAATGACATTAGAATCACTCCCCGTGATAATAATGTCATCAACATATATCAGCAAAATGATGACCCCAGCATCCAGATATTTGACAAAGAGTGATGAATTTGAATAAGTGTGATGAAATCCCAGTGATGGCAGAAACAAAGTGAACCTCTCATTCCACGCAGCGTCTGCTCCAGACCATAAAGTGATTTATGTAATTTGCAAACAAGCTGAGGTTGTAATTGGTCAACAAAACCAGGGGGCTGTGACATAAACACATCCTCATGAAGAATGCCATGTAAAAAGGCATTTTTAACATCAAGTTGCCTTAATCCCCACCAAATTGAGCAGCCAGTGCAAATACCAGTCTCACCGTAGTTGGCTTCACCACAGGACTAAATGTCTCACCATAATCCAATCCAGGCTCTTGACTAAATCCCTGAGCAACCAACCGTGCCTTATACCTCGCAATAGTCCCATCAGCATGCCTCTTAATTTTAAAAATCCATTTGCAGCCTACTAGATTTTTATCAGATGGCAGATGCATTAAAATTAAATTTGGATGCTCAAATGTTGGGAAAATAACAAATATGGCCGTAAATAGCTAAAAACGTATAGGATTTATTAACAACAACTAAAACAAACTTACAACCCTACAACTAGGAAATCTTGACAGCTTCAACATTGTGCCTGTGCAAATTTTCCACACAAGAACACGGTAAGTCACTAGTTCTTAAACAGGACTTATAATCCTAATAAAATATAACAAGTGTAATTCAAATCTTAAACTTTAAAGGTCTGATTTGTTAATTTGATATTTAATCGATTTGATATTATATTTTTATTTTTATTTGGATGGATTTTAAAAATATAATTACATAAAAAATAACAAATTAATATTTTTTTATATTAATAATTTGATATAACAACATAAAATCTTGATATTTAGATTCAATTAATAGACGGCGAGTGAAAGTCGTCTTGTTCACACCCATAGTTGCTTGTCTAAATCTATACCTTTTAATTTTGAGGGTATCGGACGAGACCCGCAAACCAAACAGAGCACGTCCGAGAGATGAAGGCAGTTAATTGAATAATTTGCCGTGTGGAAAATCATGCCATTTGAATGCGATGCTGCCAAAATCATGCCACACACGATGTTGCGGCTA
Source organism: Salix brachista (assembly GCA_009078335.1). Lineage (NCBI taxonomy): Eukaryota > Viridiplantae > Streptophyta > Magnoliopsida > Malpighiales > Salicaceae > Salix > Salix brachista. The sequence continues at coordinate 2,742,978 of CM018590.1, forward strand.
TAAATTTTCTTGCTCGGAAATTGTCTGAATATAAATTTATGCAAAAATATAAATTTGGGTGCAAGAGATTTTTGTGATGCGTAGAGATGGATCTTTGTTCATACGCGTGGATGACAATTCATCTCACATCAACTCCTATTTGTTAACGTGATTATAGATATAATTAAATATATTTTAGTAATTTTAAAATTAAACTTGGCTCAACAGACCTTATCGCACCCTCACTTGACTTTCCCTCACCCAAACCAAAGACAGGTCTACTGGAGGAAGAAGGTATGGTTTAGAATCAAACACGTTGAGATGGTGACCTATAAATTTCCTTGCTCCCTTTCCTTTGTATGTTATCTTTGATTACTATTGCATTCCTACTAATTTGCAAGAAAGCGTATTCTTTCTCTCAAACAATATTGCATTGCCTCCACTAACCTGCAGTCCTCATGACATACACTGATCAAGATGTGTTGATCAAATAATAAATTGGATCCTTTTCACGATGCAATGTGTTGATCATATATTATTTGAAAATCATGCTATAAATTGGAGGCACGATGAATATTTATCTAGAACTAATTAGCCAATATAAAAGGATCATTATAAGCAACATCATATATCTCTACCCACTGTGCCAAAGCAACTCACCATCAAGATGTGTTGTAGACCTAACAGAGATTCATACCATTGTCTAGCTAGTCTCAAAACCATACACTTGCATGCATGCATGGAGAATATATCCTTGTTTACTGCTTTAGCATATATAAATCCTCAGTCGACATTAACCTCTCTCTCTCTCTCTCTCTCTCTCTCTGATGAAAATAAACGAACCCAAATATCTAAAGAAAACTGCTCGATCATAGGTGCGGGAGGGATGACAAGGGATTTGCATCTCAATTAATTGCCTGTTATCCTGTGCCTTGCATTGCCAGGGTGAGCTGTTAGTGACAGACTTAAAACAGGTCCACACGTTAACTCACCAAGTTCAATTATTGGCTTCTCCTGCTTTTGCTGAAGCTTTTAATTATATGCAACTACAAAGGAAAACGAGAGATCACACAGAGACTACATCTTGTTAACACAAATTAAACCCCATTTAATCAATTCTGTTAGATTAAATTAAAACAACAAAAAGGAAAAAGATGGAAGTGTAATGTTCTAGCTTCCTACCAATTTCATGACTTCTCCAAAGGATTAAACTTTAAACTTTAAAGCAGTGTAATGATTCATGGAAGTGACATTGGTGGTTTCCAGGAGACAGAGAGACTAGTCTTTGCATACCGGACAAGGAAAGCACAAGGGTTTTGCTGTTTATAACTTCGGAAGGTGAAGTCGTAGCTTCCTGCCAATTTCTATTGACTTCTCCAAAGAGAAAAACATAAAGCTGCTTCCAAATTGCAATGACTTTAAAAGCTAGTATTCCCACTTAGAGAGATCTCCTCTCAAGATCCGTGCTTCCTTTTCTGATTGAATTGAAACATCTCGTATTGAGTTCAACACATCTTTGTTCCTTGCAAGGTAAATACTTCTTTCTTTTCTTGCTTTTCTACCCCTAATTTTGTTTCAAATAAGATTGCCCATTTGGTTGTAGATTAATCAGTCAGGCAGAGCTTGATTATATATGTTGCTTAATCTATTTTAGAACTCAAAACTCATATTACAGCTTTGTTCTTACATGTTCCTATTGCCATCAACTTCAACTACTTGTCTTAAAAACAGCTGCTCTCAAGGTTTTATTTTGTCTGTTGAGTGCCTCTTGTCAGCTTGATAGGTGACTAGTTTGACTACTCTTTCTCATCTTCTTGTGCTTACATTTTCAGATCAGATTTCCCAGAATTTCAACATTGGGGTGCGTCCGCACGTTAACTCACTCAGCAATTAGCTTAAGATTCATTTTGAATCCAGGTAAAGTATTTATATATACTTCATTTTGTTGCTGTATTTGTTTTTGACATCTTACTATTGTTAATTTGAATCTTTTTAAGTAGAACACAAGTTGTTGAAATCCTATTGAGAAACTTTGGAGTTTGATCTCTCTCAGTATACCACTGATCTCCTTATTTCTTAAACTTTACTTGGCTTGCCTAAGCCTAATTAAGTTTCAACAAAAATAAAAAGAATTCACACCCGGTTAAAAACTTCAATTGACTTGTAACATGAATAAACACTGAAAAAACCCTTTATATATTTTTCAGTAAAGTTGAATTGACTTGTAATAAAGAGAACAATGAAACTATGAACAATCAGTAAAGTTGTTGCCTACTTCCTTATTGTCAAACAATTCAACTATTTTCCTTTTTGCATCTCATCAGAATGAACTAGCTTAATCGATAGTACCCTTCTCTAATCTCTTCTTCTTCTTCTTCTGAATATATACTGCTTCAGCAAACCAGCACCTGAAGAACATCAATAGCTGAATCCAAGAATATTTTCTTTTCTTTTTCCCATGTCGGAGACTAGTCCAATAACTGAGCAGGATAATCCAGAGACTGAGCTTGCAAGGGATCGTTCCCTTGCAGATCTTATGTATGATGCACTTGAGACTATACTGAGAATCAACGCAGAACTTGAAAATTTGTCTGTAGACGCTGGAAGGACACAAGTGGAGGAGGAGGAGGATGTGGTGAACGATAGTGGAAGATTAGTGCAGCCTGATGCAGGAGGTAGCTCTTCTGGAGGCCTTAAACGCATCCCAAGTATGACTAGAGGATCTCCTTTTGCTGTAAGCTATTATAAGCTAGGGGGTCGAGTACATGAAGAGAATAGGAAAGTGATATGGTCATGGTTGTCGGATGATGAAGTCTCAACCATTGGAATTTATGGAGCGGGGGGAATTGGTAAAACGAATATGCTGCAACTTATCCACTATGAGCTTCTACTAAGACAAGACATTTCTCATCATGTATACTGGGTGACTGTGTCTCAAGATTCCAGCATTTATAGATTGCAGAATCTTATTGCTAGAAGTCTAGATTTAGATCTTTCAAGCGAATATGATATTCTACCTAGAGCTGCAAAATTGGCAGAAGAACTAATGAAGAAACAAGAATGGATTCTTATTTTAGATGATCTGCGGGAGTCTTTTGAGCTAAGCGCTGTGGGAATCCCTGTCCCATTGAAAGGATGCAAGGTGATTCTTACAGCTCGATCAAATGACATTTGTCAACGGATGGGTAGCCAAGTAATAACCGAAGTGAGGCTACTTCCAGAGAGAGAAGCTAGGACTTTGTTCATGGAGAAACTTGAACATGGCGTACCACTTTCTCCAGAAGTGGAACGCATTGCAGTTGATATTGCAAGGGAATGTGCCGGTTTGCCATTGGGAATTATTACATTGGCAGGAAGCTTAAGGGGAGTGGATGACCAAGATGAGTGGAGGAATACATTGGAGAAATTGAAAGAATTAAAATCTGGGGACATAGAAGATGAGGTCTTCCGGGTGTTAAGGATTAGTTATGATCGGTTAGATGACGTTGCACTACAACAATGTCTCTTATACTGTGCATCATTTCCTAAAGGTCATGAGATTGAAAGGGAGAGCCTGATATATTATTTGATCGAAGGGGGAACAATTGAAAATATGCGGAGCAGGGAAGCAGCAGTTGAGAAGGGTGACGCGATGCTTCATAGATTAGAAGATGCCGGGTTATTACAAGGAATTGATGGTTGTTGTGCTGTCAAGATGCATGATTTGGTTAGGGATATGGCCATCCGTATTTGCAAAGAGAACCCTTCTGTCAAGATAAAGGATATGGCCGTCCGTATTTGCGAAGAGAACCCTTCTGCCAAGGTAAATTTTACTTTCGATCCTTATTCTTCTTCTTTTTTATGTATTTTAACCACTAATTGTTTTCGACACGTATTTGTTTCGATTCTTCCAAATAAAAGTGCCCATTTGGTTACATTAAAAATCAATGATCAAGTTGTGGGATTTGCAAGTAGGATTCTTGATTTCTCAGGTAGAACGACCTTAATTATATATATATGCACAGCTTAATCAATGCCAGAACTCAATGAAAGAAATTAAACTGTCTGCCTGTTATTGATTTGTCCGTTTGATTATATACAATGAACAAGAAAATGAAAGGTCATTTTGGCTATAAATGCCGTTAGCTATAACAGAGAAGCCTAGGCCATAAATAAAGACATTAAAATAAAAAACATATTTACATCTTCTAATACACCCCCCTGTTATTTATTTATGTTGTATCGTAGTCTAGTGTGTAATTAGGGAATTCCCAACTGTTATGGGAACCTTTTTTGTTGTTTACCGAGATTAGCTTTCCTTCCTAATTAGGCTCTTGTATATTGTATAAATACCTCTTATTAGAGGCTCATTTTAAACTTAATGAAAATACCCTAATTTAACTTGGTATCAGAGCGGCTAGGTCTAGGCGTTTTTTTTTTCAAAACTCTCGGCCAGAGCTTATTGCTCAGTCCAGTTCTCCACTGCAAGCCGGTTGCTTGTTTTTCCTCTCTACTTGAAGGATCTCTAAGAAGCCGACTGCTTCTTGCTCCACTGCAAGCCGATTGCTTGCTTTTCCTCTCTTGCTCCACTGCAAGCCGTTTTTCACGCCTCCAGGCTTGTCACGCTTCGTCACCAGGCTATCACGCTTCCAGGCTTCCATGCTCGTTTTGTGATCAAAACACATCGCTGGCTCCCACGCCCGAAACTCTTGGACGTCATACCCATTTTCTTGAAACCACAACACGGTCAAAGCTTGACAGGTATGTGACCACGGTCTTTCTTATATACGTTCAAACAGTGTCGCAAAGAAGAACGGAACAGGGATATACTTTTGTGATCAGTACGGGATATATATTGCTTGACAAAGTAGACATCAGTTAATTGGCATCTGCCAAATCAGTTTTGGGTCAGGGGCGGAGAAGTGGGGTCTTGGAGATTAAGGCTATTTAAATATTGCAGTGTTTTGTTGAGGATAATTTGGCAGTGTTTTGTTGTTTGAATCTGTTGTTAATTGTTGGATAAAAGCTGTTGTTTGGCCGGTGACATCTGTTGTTTTTTGGAGTCTGGTTTCAAAGACTCTTTAGGCTTTCTTTTATCCATTTGGACGATTCTTTTAGGCAGTATTTAGTGTTCTCACGCTTAAAAGAGGAAGTTTTAAGGAGGAAGTTTGTTTTTGGGAGAATAATGGATGATGTTTCAACTACTTCTCATGCTCTTACTATTCCACCTGTGGCCATGATGGCACCGGAGCCAACATCCATTCCTTATGGGGTCAAATTGAATGCCCCAAATTTTTCTCTTTGGTCTCAAGTGGTGACCATGTTTGTTGCAGGAAGAGGAAGGATGGGATATCTTAATGGCACCATTCCTCAACCAGCCGTGACAAGTGCTAACTATAGCAAGTGGATAATGGAAGATGCCATTGTGAAGGGTTGGCTTATTGGTGCCATGGAGGCAAATGTGATGACCTTATTTATCCGTTTACCTACTGCAAAAAATGTCTGGGACGCTGTGTCCAAGACCTATTATGAGGGTGCTGATAAATCTATCTTATATGATTTATCCCGTAAGGCTATGGCGACCAAACAGGCTGGGCGATCGGTCGCTGCCTATTATTCTGATCTACAAATTATTTGGAAGGAGCTTGATCATCGCAGACCTATTCCTTTTACTCAAGCAGATGTGATAAATACACGTATGACTGAAATTGGTGAAGATCGTGTTTATTTGTTTCTTGCTGGTCTTGATGATGTATATGATTCTATTCGAGGAGATATTCTTCGTACTGATCCTCTTCCCGGACCTGATGTGGCTTTTTCCACTGTGAGACGTGAGGAACTTCGTCGTCATACTATGATGAATCAAGGTGATACGTCTCAGATGGCTATGGCAGTAAAGAAGGTTGGCAACCGTCCTATCATATCGCCTTCTCTTATGCCTGTTGGTGGTCCTTGTACTCATTATGGAAGCACCAAACATGTTGCGGAAACCTGTTTCAAGAAACATGGGTATCCTGACTGGTGGCCGGCTCATAAAGAGCGTTTGCAAGCTCGGAAAAGTGGAAAAGTGGCGATGTGTACCTCCATGCCACTGCCAGCTTCGATGACTCCATCATCCGCAACTCAGTCGCCGTGTGCTCCAGTGGTTGATCTGCCGACTACATCAGTGGACATGTCTCACTCTGTGGTAGATTCTACCATTCTTCAACAGTCAGGTAGTGTTGGTCATGCTTTCCTTACAACTAGTTCTGGAAAAGATGAGGGTTGGATTCTTGACTCTGGTGCAACGAACCATATGACCTTCGATGCATCTTTGTTACGTGATAACTGCTTACCAAATTGTGTTACTGTTGCCAATGCAAATGGCATATCATATCCTGTTACTGGTGCTGGAAGAGTTGACTTAACTCCTTCTTTATCCTTGGACCATACCCTGTTGATTCTTGCTCTCTCTAATAATTTTTTGTCTATACCACAAGTTACTGCTCAATTAAATTGTTTAGTATTAATCTATCCCAATTTCTGTCTTCTTCAGGATCTCTGCAACGGGGAGATCATTGGGCGTGGTACTAAGAGAGAGGGCTTGTATTATGTGGACGATGTCTGTGTGGGGCGGTCTTTATCTGCAAAAGGGTCATCTCGGGCATCTGAGGATCAGATTTGGTTATGGCATCACCGGTTGGGTCATGTCTCTTTTGGTTATTTAGAGCATCTATTTCCTATTTTATTTTCAACATGCAAACCTTCGAATTTTCGGTGTGATACTTGCATTTTGGCAAAAAGCCACCGTGCTACTTATTCTGATAGTACTAATAAAAGATCTGTGCCATTTTCATTGATTCATTCGGATGTTTGGGGACCTGCTCCTGTTACTACTTCTTCTGGTTTTCGTTGGTTTGTTTTGTTTGTTGATGATTGCACTCGAATGACGTGGCTCTATTTGATGCGACATAAGAGTGATGTAGCTGCAATATTTCTCACTTTTCATCAAATGATTAAGACACAATTTTCTGCATCTTTACAAGTGCTTCGGTCTGATAATGGTGGGGAATTCGTTAATCAAGAGTTGCGCACCTATTTTCAGACTCGTGGTATTTTGCATGAAACCACGTGTCCTTACACCCCACAACAAAATGGTGTGGCTGAACGGCGAAATAGACAGATCCTCGAAATTACACGGGCTGCCCTCATTGGTGCACATATGGGGCCACAGTTTTGGGAGGAAGCCATTACCACGGCTGTTTATCTTCTCAACCGTGTGCCTACTCGTGTTTTGGAATTTCAGACACCGTTAGATACACTGGCATCCTCTGTACCTCTTCCTTCACATCTTACACTTCCACCCCGGGTATTTGGTTGCGTTGTGTTTGTGCATTTACAGAAGCATATGCGTACTAAGCTTGATCCCTGTGCTCTCAAGTGTGTTTTTGTGGGCTATCATCCTTTACAGAAGGGATACAGATGTTTTCATCCTCCTACTGGTAAGTACTATGTTACCATGGATGTTGTTTTTTCTGAACATGAGATGTTCTTTGCTTCTCCGCTATCCCATTCCTTGCTTCCGGGGGAAAGGACGATGGAAGCTTTGAATTGGACAGAATTATTTCCGGATTCTATTCCAACCGGTCCGATTCAGGACACCACTGTTGGTGAACATGAAGAAGGGACTGCTGAAGCCACCACTGAAGTCATCAACCAGGTCCAGCCGAGTGTTAGTGTGGATTTGGATATTGCCGAAAGCCCCTCTCTCACTTCATCAACAGTACCCACTCCCAATTCTCCTCGTGCAGCTATTCCTGAGGCAAGTATAGATTTTGTGATTAATACTAACAATATCTGTGAACATGAGCATGTTGAGGTTGACAGGTATCAGTTGCCACCAAGGAGTAATCGAGGAGTACCACCTGATAGATTCTCACCTGAAGCTGTGAAGAAGGTGAAATATCCTATTGCTCAGTATGTATCTACCCATAGGCTGTCAGAGGCTTGCCGAGGATTTGTCAGTAATATGACTGTCGTCCATATTCCTACTAAAGTTCAAGAAGCCTTGTCAGATCCAAAATGGGCCACGGCAATGACTGAAGAGATGACAGCACTAGAAAAAAATTAGACTTGGGAGTTGGTTCCGTTGCCAGAGGGCAAACGACCCGTGGGTTGCATGTGGGTATACACTGTTAAGTGTAAGCCGGATGGCTCAATTGATAGGTATAAAGCTCGACTTGTTGCTAAAGGGTTTACCCAGACCTATGGGATTGATTATCAGGAAACCTTTGCTCCTATGGCAAAGATCAATACCATTCGGGTTTTGATATCTCTGGCTGCAAATTTTGGTTGGCCCTTACAACAGTATGATGTAAAAAATGCATTTCTACACGGTGATTTACAGGAAGAAGTGTATATGACGTTACCACCAGGCTATGATGCTCAGAACTGCTCTAATGTTGTATGCAAACTGCATAAAGCTTTATATGGTTTGAAGCAGTCTCCACGGGCCTGGTTTGGTAGATTCCGACTTGCCATGAAGAAGTATGGATATGAACAGAGTAATGCAGATCATACTTTATTCTTGAAAAGAGTGGAAGACAAATTAACAGCACTCATTATTTATGTAGATGATATGGTGGTCACAGGTAATGATATTGAAGAGATAAATAAATTGAAGAACTATTTGTCGTCTGAGTTTGATATGAAGGATTTGGGTGGCCTCAAATATTTCTTGGGAATTGAAGTCGTCAGGTCTGAACAAGGCATTTTCTTGTCTCAACGGAAATACGTGCTTGATTTGCTAGAGGAAACAGGCATGCTTGGGAGTCAACCGATTGGGTCTCCTATTGAACAGAACCATGGTTTAGAAGAACTTTCTGATCAAATTCTAGCTGACAAAGGACAATATCAGAGGTTAGTTGGGCGTTTGATTTATCTATCACATACAAGACCTGACATTGCGTATGCTGTGAGTGTTGTGAGTAGATTCATGCATAATCCAGGGAAGCAACACATGGAAGCAGTTGTAAGGATTCTGAGATATTTGAAATCTGCACCAGGAAAGGGTTTATTGTTTTCAAAACATGGTCATGTAGATGTTTTGGGATATACAGACTCAGATTGGGGGGGTAAAGGAGATAGGAGAAGATCAACTTCGGGCTATTTTACCTTTGTTGGAGGTAATTTGGTCACTTGGAAGAGTAAGAAGCAAAAGGTTGTCTCACTATCGAGTACAGAAGCTGAGTACCGGGCAATGGTGAAAGGTATGTGTGAATTGCTGTGGCTTAAAAGGCTTATGGGGGAGTTGGGTTTTTCCTCTGAGAAACCAATGAAGTTGTATTGTGATAATCAATCAGCAATTAAAATTGCTGAGAACCCGGTCAAGCATGATAGAACGAAACATGTGGAGATTGACAGGAACTTTATCTATGAAAAGTTGGAAGAAAAGATAGTTGAGATACAATATGTCAATACAACAGGCCAGTTGGCAGATGTGTTAACCAAGGCTGTATCAAATTCGGCTTTCAACGATTCGCTCGACAAGCTGGGCATTTGCGATGTCTATGCACCACCTTGAGGGGGAGTGTTGAATCGTAGTCTAGTGTGTAATTAGGGAATTCCCAACTGTTATGGGAATCTTTTTTGTTGTTTACCGAGATTAGCCTTCCTTCCTAATTAGGCTCTTGTATATTGTATAAATACCTCTTATTAGAGGCTCATTTTAAACTTAATGAAAATACCCTAATTTAACTATTTATAAAAGACATATATCCTTGTTTAAATGGCTGACTCAAATATTGATCGATTGTGGAATCATGTTGAACAGATGGATTATGGTGGCAACCGTACAGAGAGAACCATAGTAAGTTCAAGCAATGTAAATGCTTTCTTTTTTTAAAGATTACTTCAAAATTCTTTTTTACTCAATATTTATTTGTGTCTGCAGCGCCAAAGAAGAAAGAGGATAGAATCAGTTGAAGAAATTGAAGCACCGGATGAGTTGAAGAAATTGGAAGGATCAAAATATAGGGACATGGTAGATTTTTTAAAATCAGGATGGACTTTGCTGATGACAAACTTAATTCTAGAGATTGCATCTGCAGTTTTTGACCAGCTGGGTTATGCATTTGTTGGCATGGTGTTGGCATTTGTAGCCTTGCTTCTTTCTACTGCTGACCTCATTCACATGGCACGAAAGGAAAGAATGAGCCTATTGCCCAGTTTTCGTCGCCCATCGACTAGAACTTTGGCGCCTGGGAAGCCTGTTGGCACTATTGTTGAGTATTTTGGATGGGTTGGTGCTGTGTGGCAATGTTTCTATTCGACAGTGGAGTATGCGTATGCTCGTCAGAAGAAAGATAATCCAATTAAGATGACTCTTCTACCTTTCATTTTCTTATTATGTGTGGTCATTTCCAAATTAATTAAAAAATAGTTTCATTGACGAGAGTGCTTAGGAAGGGTATGTTCCAAAAAAACGGTTGTATTTTGTTTAAAGGAGGACTGTTGTTTGTGGATTGTGTCGAAGATCTTGACATAGGATATGATCTAGTCTTCTTATTATTGTTTTAATATTTTTGAACTGTTTTAATCAGCCATTTTCAGTTAAGCTTTTCCAAAGTTTCAACATATAGAATTGATGAAAGAACTAAATTATTAACGATTTTAATGGACACATAATTGTTCAATTCATACGTGACGATAACAATTCTTTATAAAAATTGAAAATAATTTTTTACATATATATTTATACTAAAAGCAAAAAACTAGCAATGCAATACAAGAGCACCTTCCTAATAAATAATGGCAATTAACTTCCTTAAATTTTATTTATAAAAAATATATAAAAAAAAATTGATAGTTTTTGTATAGTAAATAAAATTTAATCAAGTACTTTGAATTTATAGTTAAGACAATACAATTTGAATCAGGGTATTGGGAAATATTTGTTTTTGAGATTAAATCTATTTCTCAAATTGTTTTTAATCTAAAAACGTATTTTTTTTAAGATACTTAAATAATTGTAGTATACTAATATTAAAAAATTTTAAAAAATCTTTAATTATAAAATACACCATTACCAAACACAGCTAATTCACATGTTACATACGACTTTATTATCTTAAAAAAAATACATCACCGACCAAATATGAAAATCCTTACCACACAAGAATCAAGTTGACAAAAACAACGTCAGCCAAGACATCATCAAGAAGGTCAAGGTTAAACCAAACTCATCACTTTGCGAGACCCTGTCGCAATTTTATTTTATATATATATATATGCCTCACTTAATGTTTCTTGTTGCTATCAATGCGTTTGCTCCATTCATTGAATCAAAAGTATAGATTTTGTTCAGTTTGCGAAAGGGGTATGATGGATACGGTTTATATCTCCCATGGGTCACCAATGATGGCGATCGATGAAAGCATACCAGCAAGGAAATTCTTGAAGACATGGCAACAAATTTTTAAAGAAAGACCAAAAGCCATTCTTGTTATTTCTGGCCATTGGGATACCAAAGAACCAACTGTTAATGTTGTTAATCGCAATGAAACCATTTATGACTTCTATGGCTTCCCCAAATCCATGTATAAGGTACTTTTGATAAATATTTTTTCTCTCTCAAAGTTTTCTGCTTTTTGATTTTTCAATGTTTTTTCTTATCTGGGTTGGGGAGTTTTCAGGTTGATTAAGTTTTGAAGAGACTATGATCTGATATTTAGGTAGAAAATGTCTTTGGTTTGGGCAAATTGCTTCTTTTTGTTTTATACATGTGGAGATGTTTTGAAAGTTTTTTGTTTTTTCTTTTATTTTGAAGGTTTTCTCTTATCTGGGTTGGTGAGATTTTGCTCTAATTGTAGCTTGATAAACTCTTAAGAGTGATAGATATGATGAGATCCTGGGGAAAAAGAATAAGTTTTTGATTGATGCCTGTGATTAATTGCATGCCTTGGAGTCTCAAGTTGAAACTAACCTGTGTAAACTGTTAAAGATATCCGCTCTAATACAGAGAGTTCTAAACCTTAGGGCTGTTGTTATCTGTTGCTTTCTCCTGCAGTGGACAGTTGTTGTTAATCTGTTGAAATTTTCTTACATTGAAGAATTTAATCTAGGTGATGATTAAAAGGCTAACAAAGGCAATGAACTAGGAATTTCTAGAGAGGTCATAGTCAGTTTTTCCTATCAAGTGAACAGGCCTCGAAAGTCTTGCTGATGATAGACTTTTTCTTCCAGACTCTACAGTGACTTGGAGACATGTACTTGTATAGAGATGTAATTAATCTGAACAGAACAGCTTACAGGAAGTTTGGTGTTGTTAGGGCCGGTATTGGAGACAATAGATGCATGTAGTAAACCCACAATTAATTAGTTAGGGTTTTCAAGTTGAAACTTGTCTTTTTATTGTTAATTGGATCTTTTTATTTATGTTTCCAATAATTTTCCCCTTCTTCCAGCTCAAATATACACCACCAGGTGCTCCTCTATTGGCGAAGAGGGTGAAGGAACTGCTCATGGAAAACGGCTTCAAGCGTGTTCATGAAGATAAAACACGAGGAGTTGATCACGGCGCTTGGGTTCCTCTGATGCTCATGTATCCTGAGGCTGACATTCCAGTGTGCCAGCTCTCTGTTCAGACTGATAGAGATGGAACTTACCATTATAACTTGGGGAAGGCATTGGCCCCCCTCAGGGAGGAAGGTATCCTCATCATGGGATCTGGAGCTACTACTCACAACTTGGGGACCATGCAACCCAGCGGCAGTCCTGTTCCGTCATGGGCTTTGCAGTTTGATACCTGGCTAAAAAATGCTCTTCTTGAAGGAAGGTATGTTTTCTCTTTGGAAAATTCTTTGCTTGTAGTAATACTAGACACCTGCAAATCAGGGCATCATATCCATTCATCCTGTACTTGAGTTGATGAAACTCATATGTTCATAGGGGAGGGTGGTATGCAATATGGATTCGGCAGGCTTGTAACTTTTGCAATTATCACTTTCTGGAGAACTTTCATTCTAAAAAAAACTTTCTTGGGAGTTTTCCAACTCTAGCTCCTGGTGTTCTTGGTTTTCAGAATGTGTGATTAGAAATGGTATTTGTTTCATTTGAGTAGTTGTAATCTTGTGAGTTCAAAATGATCACAATCTTTTCTTCTGAGCAACTCTACTTTTAATGATTGAAGTGATTGCTTTCTCGTTTATTAGGATTTAGGCATGTCTTTTTCAAGATCACTATCAATTTCTACTCTCTTGATGCTTCCACTAGTAACTAGCTTTGAACATGCGTTAAAATTGCTGATAGAACTGGTATTATGGTAACATATGATCTTCAAACTGTTTGTTCCAAGTATAGCTGAGAATTTCAATCCATTTCTAAAAAGTATGATATTTGTTGAGGAAAGCAACAGGCAGCGGCCTTCGCTGCTGCTTACCTGTGTGCCTAACTTGATCAATTTTGTGGGGAGGTTCTCTGTTGAATATCTTCTCCAGATTCTTTTAATTTACTCTCTTATTTGTACATCAAAATGTATTCCACATTCCCACTCAATTACACTAATCAAGGATAGCTACAAGTTTCCTCGGTTGATTTCGCGTCCAAGCAAGTTTTCATGACTTGGTTTATTCACTCTTTTTGCGCAGATATGAAGATGTGAATCACTATGACTCGAGGGCACCATATGGAAAAATGGCTCACCCTTGGCCAGACCACTTTTACCCTTTGCATGTGGCCATGGGGGCGGCAGGTGAAAATGCCAAAGCGAAGCTAGTGCACCATAGTTGGGACCATGGCACCCTTTCTTATGCTTCATACCAGTTCACAGCACCTAAATAAAATCTTCATCAACATTACAGGTGCTGCTGGAGTTCTTGTACTTGTGAATTTGTATTCTTATTTTCTTAACAAACTATTCTGTATTTGCTAGATGAATTAAATAAATTTCACTGCATATGAATGAGATATAGTATGGCTGAAATATTGTTTAGATGTGATAGAGATGGTGGAGTATTCATAACTCCAATTATTATAAACAGCAATTCTCAAGTTTCTTTTATTTATAAGCAATCACTATGTATGAAGTATGAACCATGAGTTTTATAGAGAGAGAGAGAGGTAGACTCGTTTTTATAAACAAACTTCATATGATGAACATTGCTCTAGGGTATATGAAGTTTAAAGAGTCGAACATCTTGATATGGTTATTGTATTTGGCTTCTTTCTTCTGGTTATGATTGTTTTATCTGTTAGATGTCGCCTTCTATCTTATATGGAGTGTTTGGGGTATGAAAAATATATCTTAGTTTCTTCCTCGGAGGGCTTTAATACTTTGTTTATCCTTTAAAGGAAAGGAAATCACTTTCCTTCTTTATCACAAATTTTGACTTTATTTTCTTTCCTTATATTGTGAGTCAATTTACTTGTATTTATAGAGTAATTTTGTAAAATCAACTTTCTTTCCATAAACATTGGTTGTGCACTTTTTAGACATTTGAAATTCAAGATATGGGCCAAAAATCAAGACAGAGTTTAGGTTACAAGGATCTCGGGCTTGTCCATACTTTGTCTTGCAACTTGTTTTTTTTAACTTCAAAACAATAAAAACATATTCTTTTCTCTTTATGAGAAATGTATGCCTATGTCCCAGTATTTTAGAAAAGTAAAGAACATATGAAATGGAGTTGTATAAGTCCCAGATTCAGCAAACTCTAGTAAGTAAATACCTAAAAATATATTAAATCACATGAAATAAATTATTCTCAAAAAAGAAATACTTAAACCTCTAAACAATTAGCCAAGAATCACTTAAAATTCTTTAAAATAAAGTAAGAATGACTAAAAATATGTGCAATACATTTTCTTATTAGTAAGATTGTTAAACTCAAGAGTTGACTAAAAATAGCATATTTTCTATTTAATGAGATCTCTATCTCGTATATAATGAGGCCACCGTAACAGAAAGGTTTCATAATACAATACTATTCTTGTTCTTTTATTTCTTGAAGCTCAATCCAAACCGAGGTTTATATATAGCTAGGAAATATCAGCAATATACACAAGGACAAATCTATTCTCTTAACCCAGTTCACGACAACATTCAGTTAATTCTACGACAATCTGATCTTACTTCTCCTTTCGATCCTTCCTTGACATCGAGCAAGCTCATTTTCACCATTGCCTGTTGAAAATCAAGGAAAAACGTAGCCTGGTTCTTCGCATAGCAATCGGCAATTGATTTTGTTCTTGGATCACTGTACAAGGTTTGGTCTGAAAAAAGAAGTCCCGATTTCCTTTGCAATGCTTGGAAGTAGGAGTTATCGAAATTATTTCTCGTCATATCAAAGGGTTGTTCTGCATTGTCTCCACCACTACATGTTTTGGACAAAGTCTTTGAAAAGTTTGAATCCATTGTCGGATCACTCAACCTATTTTTGAACGATGAACACCTTGCCACCCCTAATGTGTGTGCCCCTTCATAAACCAATTTATCACAAAACTATAAGATTTTCAGGGAAGAAAAGGAAAGAATTAGAGCAGAATCATCCTTAAGAAACCATCTTTTAAGGATACAAAGAAGAAGATCCCGTGTGTGGGATTGGATCATCGCTACTTACCGGACAAGGCAACCATGTCTCGGGCACTGAAACCACGCTGGCCAAAGGCTCTAACGAGCTCCGATGCATTAAAAGATGGGGCAGGCGCGCTGAAAGTATCTTCTATTTTAGACCTCCTTCCATCTTTTCTTCCTTTTGGTATGTCATACACTGGACCTCCTGACTGTACGTAATTCCCGCCATGACCACACCATATCATATATATTAGTAGACGTTAAACCGGTGTTGTTAAACCTACCGGAAACTGGCCGGAGTTGGGTTTAAAGAAAGTCAAAATAATATTAAATCAAATAAACCAGGATAATCCATTGTTACCGAAGCAACAGCCTCTGTAGCAGCCATGGCAACAATGTCAGCGCATGAGACAACACCAGGGCATTGGTTTTCGAGTTGCCCCTTCACATCATCAATGAGGTCAAAGCCTCTCACGCTTAGATTTCCTGGAGATTCCTTCTCTGCTGTGTTATTCTTTGTTGAGTCAAGCAGGACAGACCCATCACATCCCTATTTTAATTATTTCGAACAGTCCCACCAAGAAAAAGAAATGATTGAGAGACAATTGAACTGCATAATTTTATTTCTATCAGAATCAAATATTTTGCTACATGTAAATATTATGAAATTAAGAAAAAATATGAAAACTAAATAAAAAATAAATAAAAAAGGGTAATTACTTGTATCCAGCAATCATGAAAAAACATTCTAACAAGACCAGCTGCTAAGGTAGGATCAGACTGCAAAGCACTTGCTACTGTGTTCCTCACAATTGGCTCGGCAAATGGGCAACTGAACACGTAGTAGTTCATGCTCAGGCCATTTGCTCCATCTCTATATCCACCTGCTATTAACTCCATCAATAAAAACAAAGCAAGAAAGTTAGCCATCGCCATGTTTGCTAGATTGGAAGGGAATATTTGATGAGGAGCAGCATATGTATGGCAAAAGAAAGATAGGCTGAGGATGCGATAGGATGAGATATTTGATTGAGGAGTGAAGAGGAAGGTAGCAACGTGTGTCAATGTGTATTTATCTATACAATTGAAAGTGTGGAATTGATATTATTATTTTATTTAGTTGTTATGGTTTGAAAAAACAGATTTAAATATATATATTGTTTTGTTTTGTTTGTTATGGTTTGAAAAAAACAGATTTAAATATATATATTTTAATTTGTATTTTTGTAACAAGATGCGGAATCGGTGCAAAATTATAATATATATTAATTGTATAAATTATTTTAAATATGTAATATAGAGACAAACATGCAAAGTTAAAAGAGTGGGTGATCTATCATTTTCTTCACCAACTAATAAAATCTAGATAGATAGATAGTGCGATTAATATACAATTTAATAATAATCTTATTTTATGTCAATTATAGATTCAATAATGGAAGCTAATGAAATCATTAATTTGCCACCATGGAGACACGTATCAAAGTGCTACCAAATCATGTAATTCCTTGTTACACACACTTGTACACCTCCAAGACAGACATGTAAGCTTTTACACACCTATCTTGAAATATCATCTCCAAATTTAAGTTTTTAAATTAAAATAATTTTTTAATATAGTATTATAACTTTGTTGATCAAATTATTACTCGGTTTAAATCTCATTATTTTATTATATTTGATAAAAAAAAAAAAGCTAAGCATAAAATAGTGTATATTTATACAAGTTTTAAGTCTAAAAAACTCACTTAAAATAATATTAAAAAATTATATAAGTTATATTTTAAAATCTCATTTTTTGCGTTCAAATAGTTATTTGACAACATGCACACATGTATAGATAGATAGAGATTATACCTTTGTTGATTTTTAATAAATAAATGAATGCAGCAATTCTATATATAACGCAATTAACATTTATATTTTTTAATTGAAATTAAGGAAGTTCTTACCATATTACGAGTTGAAGCTAAACAAGTCAATCAATTTTTATTAAAATAACTTCAAGTCAATCAATTTTTATTAAAATAAATTTCACTCAATTTAATATAAATCCGATTTGAGACTAGTTAAATAATGATTTTACAACAAAACATTGGGGTAATCTATCTTTTAATTAAATATTAACATCAAAGAAAATTGCCATACCATCTTATTTCTGTTCTTTAACCCCAGCTAAGTATATAGACCTGGTTGATGATCCCTTCAAAACATGATATAATTCTATTAATTTAATAATTTCATGAAAACAATAACTGTAAGTTCTTTTTCTTTTTCTTTTTCTTTTTGCCTTGGTTAGGATTATGTACACGAGATATACAGAAACGCCACTGGCATCATGTTGTGGGACCAACCGCAATGACGCACCTTCTACGCCACAATTTATCATGTACACATTTAACCTATCGTTGTATGAAAAAAACTGGCCCAAGAACAAGGGGAGGGGGGGATTTACAGAGTCTAGATTTTCAGAAACACAGGCTGTATCCACTACTACAGCTTCTGCCATTGTCGCCGACAGAAAGTCACTTTACTACAGAACCAGGTTTCGCCACCAAGCTGACGCCTCTGCATCGGAGACAGACGAACTTAGCAGGCACTGGATCCGAATCTGGGATGCCAGAACACCTGGTGTGTTGCCACACTCCACAAACATCACAGGCTAACATTCTTTCTCCATCATCATCTTTAGCACCGCAACAGCAGTCCACAGTCCATCTCTCTGTTCCTCTTTCCATCCTAAATTTACCCAGACCATTTTTTCCCATGCATCTACCTCGGACTCGAACAGATTCAGTTGACCCTATCAGGAGCTTGACCTGGGTGGAATCATCAACACCGCTATAACCGAGAAGCTCTTCAGCATGGAATCTCCTGAACATCAAATAAACATCTTGAAATGCCCTGGACGCTTCAAGCTTGAGGTCAAAAACTGTAGCATTTGAGGGCAGGACAATTATTTCTGGGGGAAGATCCGGGACATTTTCTTCCAGCTGGTCCACGATTTCCACCTCACATGACAGGCATATAGTAGGTGGATTTGGGGCTGATGCCGTTTCACATTTGTTGTAGTCTTTCATGAACTGCTTGCAGTCAAGAAGTTTTCTGGCTGAGCTGATTGCATCACTTGTGGCCATCATGGTTTGAGGGTGTAGCATGTTGTCGTAAAGGAATCTCAGGTCCTGTATAAGGTTTCCTTCGGATGGGCAGGTAATGACAGGAGAGCCAATGGTAGCGGGGCGATTTGGGGAAGGATTTCCGGGTTCCAGTCTGTAACATATTAGAACACATACAATGCTTTAGTTGTTGCACTGAAAATCACACTACATGAAATACAAAGATGCAGATCTTAGCCCTAGTAATTACTAGTACCATCCAACTCCATCAAGACCATAAACTCTATTTATATTGGCATTTCCTCTAACATTGTTTTCATCAAAATGAAAAGTACTTAAAATTACTTTCAAAAGCATTCATGTCTTTCAACGATCTAGTTAGTACACAGAAGATGATTGCTATGTTGAGCATTAGCTTAATCATTGCCAAATTAAACAAGAATAGGATACTACAGTTGGTATAATATATCTACAGAAGGGCTGCAATACTCCCAGAAAATCTCATCAAATTTGAATATGTTATATAGCCAATCATGAATTAATTAATGCAGAGATTAATTGCTGACCTGTACTCCAAAGAACCTGAACTAGGATTGCATCCTGACCTAACTATCATTCCATCCGCTGCAAATTTCCCTCCTATTTCCTTCAGACAATGATCAAGGAGCTCTGGAGGAGCCACTTTGCAAACAGCACCTCTAAGTGCACGCCAACTTACCCAGTTGGACCCAGAAACTGCTCGCAGTACTCTAAACATGGCTTCTTCAACACGTTCTATATCACTCCTACTCCATGAAGAAGAAATCCCTGATGCATAAATACAGCGCTTCTTGCAGCTGAAATCATCAGCCCTTGAGGGAGACTTGTGAGCATCGTGGATCAGACTTATCAAATAACAGAAAAGATCTCTAATATTTACAAGCTCCTGATCTGACAAAGATTGGTAAAACTTTATTATATCAAGCAAGCGAGTTTGCAGTTTCTGCCCTTCAGAAAGAAAGATGGACAAAGGTAGGCTGTAGAGTGCTTCAACAGCTGACTTATAGGCATGGACTGTCAAACCAAAACTACCAGCACCAAATTCATAGCCCCAGTCACCATACCATGAATGGCCTTTGGTGATAGCATGAAGTAGCCTGTACTCTAACCCGTATTTCTTTGATACATCCATCACACTGACCTTTCTGTTAATGCATGGAAAAAGACAAAATAGCTGGTTTAATTCACAGCTATAATTAGATGAAATCAGGAGGCTAATGGAATTCATGCTACCATATAGGTTATCAAAACCAACAAGATAAGGAAGCATAAGATACCAACTGTGTTTTGATCTCCAGAATACTATCCACAAAACCTTGATTTCAAGAGAAGCATAGAGCATTCTATCTACCAAATTGCAAGATAAATAATAACTTCCAAAATCCACATCAAAATAATTTGACAAATAAACATTTCAATGACCCAAGAGAACAGCACCGCAGATAAAGCTTCTACAAATCTGAGCCTTTTCACGCTTATGTTTTATCCTTTTACAGGTAGCTACCAGAATATCATCTACTCATCCCAATCTCCACATATTCAAATACTCCTAGACCATAAAACATCTGCCAATGATAATATCTACTTAGACAACCACACTGAAGAACTGAAGATTTATGAAGAGAACTCCAGCGTAGATTTTTAGCTAGCAAATATTAGAAATCATCTTCAGCATAATGGAACACTCTCACTACGTAGCAAGCATGAGACTGTAAGTGCAATCAAGAATCCTAACCTGACTCCAAGAGTTTTACATAACCGATCCCAAAAGTCCATGATATGGACTCCTGAAAGCAACCTGGAGCCCCCTTCTTTTCCATTTACCCTAAGAAGGTGCCCGTAACCATTTGCATGGATGACACCATGTAAGAGATGAGTGGTGTCTTCCAACTGGTGATAGACCCACTCTTCAACATCATCTGCAGTTGTCACATGATTGCATGTCTTGCACCTAAATAGAAAATTCAAGACGATCATCAGAAGCCACAACAATGTTAACATTGACCCAGATATGAATCAAGCTCAATACACCTATGATCATGATTCAGTTCCACAAAAAAAAAATTGTAAATCTAACTAATACAAAGTTAAGAATTTTCTTCAAATAAAATAACCACATAAATAAAGTGCGCTCATGAATTGGTATAACACAGCCAATTTTCTTGACCATGCTATGCACCAGCATGCGTGTTTTACATGAAAATATCAATTAACGATAACTATAGTTCAACAGAGATCTAAACAAAGTACTGGTAGATAATTACACTGCATCCCATCATAGTATGCACAATGCATCAGTACAAAACGTAACTAAATTATGCCATGCAATAAAAGAACAAGACACCATATACAACATATTATCACAATCAATTCTCTAAAAAGAAAAAAAGGAAAAGTGCCCTGACCTTGATTCAGACAAATGCAGGACATCTCCGCAACAAGTGCATGGCTTATGATACCCGCCAATGGAGTTGCCATCAGCTTTAATAATAAAATGGTAACGCTTGCTGCATACTGGATGACCACTCCAACCTACAAAGCAGACAAAAAAACAACAATTAAGTAACACTCAATTAATATCTATGAAGTCACAACAATTTTTTATACAGAAAAATCAGTAGAAAAAATCAAACAAATACAAAGAAAAAAAAATAGTTCTCATTTCCCAACTCCAATATAGAAGATTGAGTGCATTCTAATCCATCTTCAGGATAACAATTTTACATTTAAAAAAAAAAAAAAAAAACATCCCATGGCCCACATTACACACTTCTAGACAAATCCAAAACATTTTAAAAAAATAAGGATTTTTGGTCGACCCACCCAACCACCCCATAAGTTCATCAAGCACCCTGTTTGGGGTCACACAATCAATCAGCAATCAATCAACCAACCAATCCATACTCCAAAGATGCCCAATGTTTAACCCCAGAACTTCCCTCTTCTATCCTGAGTTACAAGATTGAGGGCACACTAATCCATCTTCCGAATACCGATTTCACATTAAAAAAAAAAAAAAAAAAAAAAAAAAAAAAAAAAAACCCACCCCATGGTTCATATAACACAAAAATTTAAGAGAAAAAAAACTTGGTCAACTACCACCCTATTTAGGATCACACACAAAAAACAATCCTATTCAAAAGACAACAGCATCATCAACTCATTTATCCATTCCACAACCAAAGCATTGTTGTCCAAGCAAATGGAACAGTCATCACAAAACATGAGTTAACCCCCACCCAGACCCACACCCACATCGAAAGAAAGCAACACAGATGCCACTATGACACGGTCCCACCAGCAACAAATATCTACTCAAAACACATAGTAGAAAAGGCAGGCCACCACAACAAAGACAAGCAAGCATGAGACTTCTATTACCAAAAGGAAGCCACAGCACGCCACGTGTCACAAGTACAAGCCTATCCTAACTGAGATAACATTAAACTACACTTAGATCATTGTCCTGTCATTATCACTCTGGCCCCATATCCCGTTAATCCAGGTTACAAAAAACCGTGATTTTCTCACGGTTCAGTGCTACCATCTCATTTATTCTTTTTCAACAAACACCGTCACGAGTAAATCTCGTGAATTACCGCGATATTTTAAATCTTTAAATTTTGCAAATAAAGCAAAAGGAAAGAGAGGCACGCAAAACGAGAGAACTCTCGAATTTCCCGCCCCAAGGCACCCGGCAGGCCGGGGAAAAAAGGTCAAGGGTAAAAGGGGGATCTAGCAATAACTCGAGCTAAGTTAACTCACCAACAACTCGACACTGATCACAGTAAACAGATCTAGATCTAGCCACATCCTCCTCAACAACATCCAAAGAAACCACACCGCCCCCCGCATCCGCACCGCTGCACTCCACTAAGTCACCGACTTGAAACGAGATTTGCCATGTGAGTAGGTGAGGGAACAGCGAGGAAGGCGGAGGCAACAGTGCGTGCTCGGTTAAAAACGACCTGATGTTTGATCTGAAAGGACCGCGGGGTGGAGGAGGAGAATAGGAAGAGGACGAGGAGGAAGGAGAGGAAGGGAAAGAGAGGAAGTTGTAGAGATCAGCTGTGACTCTCCTCTTCATCCTCTTAATCGGTCTCCCGTTGACAACCATATCCGATAACCGGCGCGTGTGGGGAAGTGGAGTCCAGAAAGTTCTAGATCGGGAAGATCTGACGATGGATATTGAATGATTAGGGAGAAAGGAGGTGGTTTTAGTGTTTGTGATGAAAAAGGGAAAGTGAGAGTGAAAGGGAAAACGGATCGTTTTGGGGTTGAGGAAGTGACTGTGATTTTGGATTTCAGAACAGCCTCGGATTTCTCTGGTTGAATTTTGATTTTAGAGGAGAAATCTTAGCCGTTAAGAGTGCTGACTGGTTCTAAACGTTTACTAAATATCGAGGTGGCTTGGTTTATAATTACTGCATTACCCCTCGATGGAGGGAACGAGGAAGCTTCGCGAGTACTCTTTGGAAAAAGAAAAAATAATAATAATTAAGGAAATCATTAATTAAATTAATGCCTAAGATTGCAAACGGAGGAGTCATGATGCATTGATGCTATCGTGTCAACGTGGATGCATGTTACCACATATTAATATTTCATAGTTTTTTTTTTTGGTAAAGATCGGGGCGAATGTCCTTCTAAATTAAACGAGTAATAGTAGACCCAATGAGATCATAATACAATAAGGGATAAATCCCTGACGGAGGATTGGTTATAGTATTTGTCCCCCTAACTAATAAGTCCCTAGTTAGCTCAAAATTTGTCAACCAATCAGCCACACAATTGGTCTCCCGATAAACATGAAAAATATTCACCTCCCAATCCCTACCCAATATATTTTTAATTTGCATAATCAAATTAAAATTTCGATCAGCTCTCACACTCTCCCCATTAATTAGCCCAATTACAACTCTGGAATCTGACTCCAAAACCACTTTCCTAAACCCTTTATCCCAAGTCAAATTTAACCCCACATAGATTGCCCATAATTCTGCCGTTACCGACGAACAAATTCCAATATTTCTTGCAAACCCCCCGATCCAAGTTCCCATATGATCTCGGATTACCCCTCCCGCACCAGCTATCCCTGGGTTACCTTTGCTGCAGCCGTTCACGTTAAGCTTGATCCATCCTTCTGCTGGATACTTCCATCCTATGTTAGCAACCTCCGCTGTATTTTCATTTACATTCCGTTGAATTCTCTTACTATCTTCAACCATCCGTTTTATAGCCAAAACAGTCCCATACCAATTACCTTGGCCCCCGCCAAATGTTGTAGTGCATCTCTCCTTCCAGATATACCATAAAGTTATACCGAAAACTAGATGCCAATCACCATATCGGGAGCTTTCCTTTCTGGGAGCTAAATTAGAAACCAACCATGCATACCAATTTTGGCTAAAAAATAGCCCTCTCTCCTCGGCCCTGACAAAAACCTCCCAAATTTTACGAGCTTTAGGGCAATCTCGAAGCGCGTGGGTTACCGATTCTACTTCATTGACACATCGACCACAATATTTATTATCTGACATCTTCCTTTTCCATCTCGCTTCATTAGTCATAATAGCATTGTGGCCTACAGTCCAAAGAAAAACTCTGATCCGTTCCAATCCTTTCCACTTCAAAATAGTCCGCCTCAAAGGGTCTCTATCCATATCCCCTCCTTCCTCCTGAACTCTATAAGCGGTTCGCACTGATAACCGCCCATTTGAGGAATGATCCCAAACCACAGAGTCCGCTCTAGTATCCTGCATAGGTGGGATATGACCAGCAATGCTCATCACAGTGTGTATAGGAAGTAAATGCGCGAACAAATCCCATTTCCAGTTTTCCCTACTATCCACCATATCTGTTACTGTATAATGTAGCGTATTAACCCTCACTTCTAGGCTTAAGAGAGTAATAAGAGGACCATAGTCTCCCACCCATTTATCTTTCCAAAATGAAATATGTCTTCCATTTCCCAAATGCCAACTAACATTCTGACTCACTGCATCCCATTCCCGACAGATAGCCTTCCATAGCACCGAGTCACTAGCACTAGCCACCGGACGACCTTCCCCCCTACTAGGGTTCATATATTTGTCTTCTAGGAATTTTACCCACATGCTCTTCTCCTGCATCATCCCCCAAACCAATTTCATTATGAAAGCTTTATTCATCGTATCCATTTTCCGCAAACCCAATCCACCTTCCTCCTTAGGCTTGCAAATAGTCTTCCAGTTAACAAGGTGAATTTTGTCTCTACCTTCCGTTTGCCCCCAAATGAATCTCCTGCATATTTTTCTATCTCCTTGCAAGTATGTTCTGGAATCACTGCTGCTTGCATTGGGTACAACGGGATGGTGGCTAAAACAGCTTTGCATAAAGTGATCTTTCCGGGCAACGATAAGTTGTTCGCTTTCCAACCTGCTAACCTCTTTTGCATATTTTCGACTAAGTAACTATATGTTTGCTTAGTAACTCTTTGATGAAGCAGCGGTACCCCCAAATATCTACCCAAATCATTTGTGCCCTGAAATCCACTTCTTCTACTAATATCATTTGCCAAGGATACCGACACATTCTTGGAAAAGTATATTCTTGTCTTTGCAGCACTTACTTTCTGACCCAAAACTGAGCAAAACATATCCAGGCAACTCTGCACTCTCTCTAACTGTTCCAAATTTGCCTCAGTAAAAAGAAGCATATCATCCGCAAAACACAAGTGAGAAATCTTCAACCCATTCCTCCTCACACTAAAGGGCTTCCACCTATTATCCTCCACATCCTGACTTATTAGCTGTGATAATCTTTCAAGACATAGCACAAAAATATAAGGAGATAATGGATCTCCCTGTCTTATACCTCTGCTGGGACGAAAACTCTGAGTTTCCCTACCATTCCACATGACATTTAGAGATGTAGTTTCAATACAAACCATGACGACCCTCACCAAATCATTAGGGAGGTTCGCAGCAATTAGGGTCTCCCTTATGAAGCTCCACCTTAGCCTATCATAGGCCTTTTCCAGATCAATTTTGATGGCCATAAAACCTCTTCTGCCTTTCATCTTACGCATAGAATGAATAATTTCCTGGGCCACGATGATATTATCCGTAATATGCCGACCTGGAACAAAACTACTCTGCACCTCACTGATCAACTGCGGCATCAGGTTTTTTAACCTCCCCACTATCACCTTAGACACCACCTTGGAAATCACATTACAAAGCCCAATTGGCCGAAATTGGTGTACTTTTTCAGGCAATTGAACTTTAGGAATCAGGACCAAAAATGATTGGTTGATCCGAGACAAGTCCGTATTTCCTGGAAAAAAAACCTCCCTAATATATCTGCAAACAGACTGGCCCACCACCTGCCACTGAGACTGATAAAATATTGGTTGGTACCCATCTGGACCAGGTGCCTTGTACGGCTTCATTTCAAAAATAGTTGCCTTAATCTCCTCATCCAGAACCGGAAATATCATATGATCTATATGACTGGTGTCAATCATAGGAAAAAGACTCTCCATTCTTCTTTCATCCGCCATCTCCTCATGATCCTCCCTAAATAAATTCTGATAAAAGTCCGTGACCATCTTCTTTAAACTCTCCTCCTCCCACACCCAAACATTCTGCTCATTCTTCAACGCTTTAATTTTATTTCTTTGTCTTCTAATAATAGTCTTCGTGTGAAAATAAGCAGTATTCCTATCCCCAAACGAAAGCCACTGACATCGCGACTTCTGATACCAGAAGATTTCCTCCTGTCGAAGAATCTGCTGATATTCAGCTGACAAAGTCTCCTCTAACCGATTTAAAAAAGGATTATCCCTACCAGTTATAGCTCTTTGGACTCCCCCTAGCCTATCCAACACTCTTCTTTTCCTCTGAAAAATATTATCATACACCTCTTTATTCCATACTTTCAACTGAGCTGACAATCCTTCCAAAGCTTGATAATTAAGAAAAAATGTCATTTCACCAACTCTGATTATCCAGCACCAATTGCTGCAAAATGTGGACACTAATTAAGAAGAATTAGTTTCTAGTCATTTCTCCAAGTTCCTTATCAGAATCATCTTCCTCGCCAGAATCATCAAGAACTGCCACCAGGTCCTACAGACAAGGCAGAGAAATGCACCCAAAAAAAATGTTCAAATAATTCTGCATTTTAAAACTAAAACCCAACGGCAAGAATGGACTGAAAAGGAAAGAGAAACCAAACCTTATCATAGTCATCGTCATCCTCATCGCCCTCATCTTCAGCATCATTATCGTCATCTTCAATTTCATCAACCCCAAAATCAATTTCAGATGTACCCAATGACTCCATCTCACTGAGCATTTCCATGGCATCAAAACCTATAATGACTTGCTGTATTTTGCATAAAAATACAAACTCAAGAAGGGAGAAGAGAGGGAGACGAGAGATAGAGATGAGGGAGACGAGAGGCAGAGAGGGAGATCTGTGATGCAGAGAGGCAGAGAAGAGAGGGAGACGAGATGAGGGAGAAGGATGATCTGCAATGTTGCCTTGTGTGTGTGGATTTCATGCCGCAGCTGCAAAAACAGCTCTCAGATGCTTTTGCAGTCGCGATGTGATTTTATTTTTTTCCATGGAACCCACAACTAAAAGCTAGGGTTCTGTTTGGTAACAAGTGTGTTTGGAGCCGCGGTTCAACGCAAACGCAGGTTGAACCGCGACGCCAAACACTCACTAAGCACCCGTTTGGCAACGCGGTGCGTTCCGCGTTTGCCAAACGGGATGGTGTTGTGGTGTTTGGTAAACACCAAACACCATTTTTTTTTGGTAGGACCCACCAAAATTAACGCCCAAACGGCGTTTTTTGAAAAGCACCTTGGAGGTGCTTTTCAAACGCCGACTTGAACGGTGTCCCTGACCCATCTGAACATCTTCTCAAAACACCCTCGGTCATCTTCTCAAAACCGATCGAACCCATCTAACATCTTCTCAAAACACCCTCACCATCTTCTCAAAATCGATCGAAGATTCTAAAAACGCCTGCACCCATCTTCCCGTTCTGAAAACTCTCTGGCCTTTCCTTTTCTTCTTCTTCCTTTGAAAACTCTCTGCACTCTCTTCACTGCACAGTCTTCTCCTCGTCATCTTCTCCCTTTTCCTGCACATCACTCGTTTTCAAAGGATAATAATGGGAAGCAAATGTGTTAAAATACATTTTATAGTATTAGTGTCGGCAGCATCAAAAGATTATAATATTAAGCTATTAATATTTTTTAATATTAAAATAATATAATAATATAAAATATTAATATTTTAATATTAAAATTATTATTATTAAATTATGATTATTAATATATATATATATATATATATATATATATATATATAAATGTGTGTGTAAAATTATTATTATTAAAATGTGTATATTTCCATGCCCTTTTAAGTAATTTTACAAGTTAAAAGCAGTTTGTAAAGTTTGGAAACCAAACACCAAAACTCCTTTTTCTTCAACCTTCAACTCAACCACAGTTTTAACCAAACACTTAACTGTTTTTTTTGAACCACAGTTTAAAACTCCATTTTTAAAACTCCATTTTTTCAACCACAACCACAACCGTAACCGCTATAGTAAACAGGCCCTAAGTGAGGTGAAGAGATTAATTTAATAACTTTACCAATAATAATTAAATATTTTTTAGCTTAATATTTGTAGTCCAGGGCGGACAGAGGCTCAGTCTCACTCCGAATGTATAAGGCGGAGTCTTCACTCTTTCCTTTCTCTCTCACTCACGCTGAACACACTTTTCCTCTCCTTTCTGTCTTCCATACGCGTCATCCTTAACCTCCGACGGATTCCGCGAACTCCGTCGTTATCAGGTACATCTCCCCGTATTTACTTCCGATCATTGCTTCTGCCACTTCTCTTACTTCGATCTCAGTAATTAACACTTTCAGAACAAAATGTCTTCAAGAGACGCAGGGAGAGCTTGTGAGTGATATTTTTTTTTTTTTTTTTTTAAAGAAGGCAGAACTGATTTTTTTAATTCTTTTGTGTTATGCGTTGAGGAAGAAAATAATGTGAACTTAAGCTTTTTCTTTTTATTTTTTTGAATTCGTTTTACTTTTTTTTGTTATCCTGAGTATGATTTCTCTTTTGTTTGTTTTTGATTTGTGGTTTAGTAAATGCTGTGATGTGTCTGTTTATGGCATCGTTTAGGGTTTAGGTTTTTCTTTGGTGTGGAAATTAAGTAAATATGAGAAAGATATTGATAAAGGAAGCAGAAACATGAAATTAATGACTGTGGTGACTTCTATTTACGGTTCAGGGTTTTCTGCTATTTGATTAAGAAATGGAATTTTGATATTATTATGTGGTGCCAGTGCAATTTTAAATGAGTTTCTCAACTGAAAGACATAAAATCAATGCCTTTTTTTAGTGCCTTTTGAAGGCTCTGATGTTTTTGTAACTAAACCATCCCTAAAAATCAAATTAACTCTTTTTGTTGAGCAATTGCACTACGAAACTAGGCTTTTAATTTAACATTTTTCTTGTTAGTTGACAACTTTGACTAGTGGTAGTGTCGTTGCTAAAGCCTTGAACTTCAACTTATTTATCAAGTTTGGGTTAATAGGAGGAAAAATGTGTATTGCATATTGTACCTATAAGTTGACAGCGTGTATTTTGTTCTCAAATGGAGGTGATGTTAAGCAATCAAATAGTTTCTTGTTTTCATTTTGTGAGCCGAGTTCATTTTATAGCAGTCATTCACTCTTGTGTGGTCTAAAATTTTTTGCACTTACCTTCCCTTTCTGAGATTGTATTATTAACGAAATGGCAAGTTTTATGGTGATTTGAGTTAGTTTGTCCCCCCCCCCCCCCCCCCCCCCCCCCCCATTTATTTAAGTTTCATTTTGATTTGGATAAATGAGTGGTAAGTGTTTCTCCTCTCATTGATAAGGTTGATGACTTGCAAAATTGATTCAGGTTTTGTCATATAATTATCTGCCTTGGCAAGGCTGCCAGAAGGCAGTAATAGTAATAAAAGTTGATTGAAAATTTTACCTTCAGAGTAGGACAACATGGTGCATAAAAATCTGTTTTGATGACTTCCCTTTTCCTTTTTTTGAGTCCCAGCAGGCATTTTTGGTGAAGATGGGTTCAAGGGGAGGTGGAAAGCCTTTTGGTTCTGGTGCAAATACAAGCTTATCATCCAAGGGGAAAAATGTATCAGAATCCTCTGGTCCTGCTGCTGAACAATTGAGTCAGGGTGTGGCAGACATTGGTCTGGATTCTGCACAAGATGATGGGGAATGGGAGGTTATTGCAAAGAAGTCCAAGAACAGAGCTGGAAGCAGTGCTGCAAAGCCCTGGGGTTCACAGAACACTAATAACAAAGCATGGGGAAATCCTGAAGTGATACAGAAGGTAGGCATGAGGAATAATGGCGGGTCAGGAAAAAATCCTGGCAATGCCAGGTCAACACAGCCTGTTGATCCTAGGGGACCAACTGGTAGAGGAACCGCAAGGCCCCAAACATTCAACAGGGGCGTGCAGAGCAACTATGCAGCCCCACAACCTGTAATCCGTCCACCTCTGGAGCATGGATGGAGCTGGCAAGCTAGGACTGGTGCTACTCCCCTGAGGAGTCCAGGAGATCAGAAAAAAGAAGAGAATGATGAGGTCAAGAGGAAAATGATGATTATGATGATGAAGATGATGGTGACTCCTTAGATGATACTGATGATGAGCTTTTAAGCGATGATTTTGACTCTGATACAAGTCAACAGAGTCATGAGACTCGCAAATCGAGCAGATGGTTCAAGAAATTCTTTGATAGTTTGGATAGTTTGTCCATTGAAGAGATAAATGAACCAGCAAGACAGTGGCACTGTCCAGCATGCCAAGGTGGTCCTGGTGCTATTGACTGGTACAGAGGCCTGCAGCCCTTGATCACGCATGCCAAAACAAAAGGATCCAAAAGGGTAAAGCTACACCGGGAGCTCGCTGAACTTTTGGATGAGGAGTTGAGCAGGAGGGGAACTTCAATTATTCCAGCTGGTGAAGTGTTTGGCAAATGGAAAGGTTTAAAGGATGACGAGAAAGATCATGAAATTGTGTGGCCTCCAATGGTTATTGTTATGAATACTAGGCTTGAGCAGGATGACAATGATAAGGTACCATCAAGCTTTCTTTTCTGTACTGTGATTGAATTTGTGGGACTCAACCTTTCTTATAGACTTAAGTTAAATTGTTGCTAATCCATAACAAAATTGTTCTTAATTCTGTAGCACTAACTAGCTCTACCATGTATTGAATTGGTTTTCAGTGGCTTGGAATGGGCAATCAAGAGCTTCTTGACTACTTCAGTGGATATGCTGCTGTGAAGTCTAGACACTCTTATGGTCCGCAGGGTCATCGTGGGATGAGTATTCTGATCTTTGAGAGCTCCGCACGGGGATATTTAGAAGCTGAGCGCTTGCATAAACATTTTGCTGAGCAGGGAACTGATAGAAATGCTTGGGATCGTCGCCGGGTCTTATTCTATCAAGGTGGCAAGCGCCAACTCTATGGTTACATGGCATTGAAGGAAGACTTGGACCTCTTCAATCAGCATTCTCAGGGTTCTCCTCCCCCCCTCCCTCTCTCTCTCTCTCTCTCTCTCTCTCTCTCTCTCCACACACTCACTCACAGAATGAAACACCCATGCACCTGGACACATGGAGTCCCAGACATTCCACAAGGAACTCTTACTGTACCAATTTCATTTCATACTTAATTTTGTTTTCCCCTGCATCTATGTTTGATGTCTTTATATATTTTGTGATTGGTTCGGCATTCTATGTCGGCTGAGTAGGGAAGTCGAGGCTCAAATATGAATTGAGGTCATACCATGAGATGGTTGTCAACCAAATCAGGCAAATGGCTGAGGACAACCAGCAACTCATCTACCTGAAGAACAAGGTTGTTAAAGAACAAAGGCATTCAAAACAACTTGAAGAATCTTTTGGAATAGTGTCTGAGAAGCTGGGAAGACAATGGAAAATCGTGTTGAGGGCAGAGAACTTAAATGCATCATGAACAGAACAGGAAGAGGTACTGCTATTGTTAAGTGGATATAATTTCACCTGTCTATGAAATGGTCACACATACAACTGATGTTTGCTACTCAATGCTGCTGTGCATGTTATGAACTTTTAATAAAATCCATGATCTGACTGTTCATGAACTTGTAGAGGCCCGTAACACTTTGACTGTTTGTTTAGTGTCAATGGTGGTGTGCATCTCTTGCTGACATGCTGGGTTTCCTGATTCTACTTTACTGAAAACCTTTATCAATCGAGGAAAATAGGTGAAATATTTTTCCTTAAAAAAGCATGATATTTCACAAATGTATTACTGCTGTAGAAGCCATTTTTTAAATGGACAGCTGCTGTATCTCTGTGACTAGGCTTGGAAATTTAGCTCACCTTGGCAGATATTCAATTCTCAATAAACTCTTCAGCAATACGTAACTTCCA